>BGPR01000168.1:943242-1043073 GCA_013235015.1 Araneus ventricosus | reverse complement strand
AAACAAAACTAAATCAGTTACTTTTATTTTAGAAACAAAACTAAATCGGTTACTTTTATTTCAGAAACAAAGCTGTGTTAGTTACTTTTCATTTTAGAAACAAAACTAAATCAGTTGCTTTTATTTTAGGAATAAAATTAAGTTAGTTGCTTTTATTTTAGAAACAAAATTAGTTGATTTTATTTCATCCAGATATTCTTAAATTTATGTAATGGCTAAAAACACAATAATGAAGTTATGTGGCCAAAACTGGCACATTTAGTAAATTTAAAGTACCAGTTTTGGCCACCACCCGTTTAATCTTAAAAATAATTAAGTTTGATATGAAATTGGAATAAAAAGAAAGCTTGCCTCATAAACCCTCTGGGTAATCAGTTTTAGATTAATCATTTAATTCTGAGAGCTTTATGATGAAAAACTACAAATACTTGTTCCTTAAAAAAAACCTTAACAGTTGCGAGTATACAATGCATGATCATGCATATTATTTTTTTACAAGTCACATGTTTGAGAAAAATTAACCAATCGGATTGAAAATAGTAAAATAAGGATTGTTTAAAGTATTGTAAAACTTCTTATTAGCTAATTTGAAATTACTGGTTAATTATTGGAAAAACAGATCCAATGTGGCCAAAACTGGAGCATCTACCCTATATAAATGATTATAAATTCAAAATTTTGACAAAAGTCTGTTTCTGTGTGTGCGTCTGCCACCCTCCTAGACCTTTTGCTACAAACAATGCGACAGACCTTTCCAATGTTGGCATGTGTGCTATCAGGCTTTTGGTGATGAATTTTTTGAATTTTATTCTCTGAAATAGATTCTTTTCTTATTGTTTGGTTCTTTTTTTTTGTTTATGAATTTCGTTAGTTTGAGATATTATTTTGGATGAAAATTTGTTAAAAACATAATAAATTAATGAAGGAATAAATTACCGCATTTGTGATATTAATTAATTTACTAATTCTGAAATTTCTTATACACTTATTGCAGGGACAAGGTTTCGTCCTCTTTCATTTGATGTTCCAAAGCCTTTATTTCCTGTTGCTGGTGTCCCAACTATTCAACATTTAATTGAAGCATGCTGTAGAGTACCAAATCTTCGAGAAGTATTGCTCATAGGATTCTATCAAGCAGATGAGTCAATTAACCAGTTTGTTTCTTCGATGGTGAAAGAATATAGCATAAGTATCAGGTATGATTTTTTAAGTTAATATATAGAACTTGTCTTAGCCCAAGTCACAATTGGGCTGTAAAATGCTCATTGATAGAATTATGTTTGATTTCCTCCTGCAGTTAGAATTTAACATAATACACAATCCCTTTGCTAACAGAAACTGCTGTTCTTGTCATCATCTAATTTCATCCATTCATACTACTTGACTATAGGGATGGATAGTGATTTAGCCGAATACCAAATTTTTAAAAACATTTCACTTTTGTTGAAAATTAAATATTTTTTAAATGAAAAAAAATGAAGATTAAATAAAATTGAGTTTTTATTATTTGCATATTTAAAAAATGTTTTATGCATATTTAGAATATTTTAAATACCTTAATTTCAATAATAAGGAATTTTGGGATTGTATCATAGAAATAAAAGTCATCATTGCAGAATGACAAATGCAGAAGAAAAATGAATGGATAAATTAAAATTACTAGAAGTAGATTCCTATTTTGATAACAGGGTGCGTAGCGTCATAAAAAGTGCTTAAATTTGGAAACTATTTTTAAGCATCTTAAAAATGCTCAATTTTGAAAAAGGTCCTTAAAAAGTGCTTAATTTTGAAAAAAGATCCTTAAGGAAGTGCTTAATTTTCTCAAGAAATGCAAAGAAAACCTTCTTTCAAGAACTTGGACATTGAATACAATAAATCGAAAGCATAGTCATAAAGCTTTGTTTACTGGATGTATCAAGAATGAAAACCGATGAAAAGGAATTCGGCAAAGGAATCTAGGGCGAGATAGATACAGGGGTGTCAACACATGTTAAGATAACGAAGGCCCAAAGTGAGGGTGGAAAAAGCATTTCATCATGTAGTTTTGAAAATTGATAAACATTTTCATGAGGGGCTCCTGATGAACATACTAAAAGTCCCCGGTCCTGAGGAGGGAGCTCGAGCCCCCATCTTGGATTTCATCCCCCCCTTTTTTTAGTTTTTCTTGAATATCTCGAAAACTATTCAATTTTCAAAGCACATTTTATCTATCAAATTAAAGAGCATACAATTCCCTACAAATGCTTGCTTTTATTTTCCTTCTAGCTTTAATAGTTTTTCAGATAATTGGTCTCAAAATGGATGAATTTGTAAAAAATCTTAGCTGATAGTCCAGTCAGTGAAGGGTTTGAAAGAAGCATTAAATCGTATAGTTTTGAAAATTAGTACACATGTTCACGAGATGCTTCTGTTGAACATTCTAAAAGTCCCTGGTCCTGGGGGAGAGCTCGCTCTGCCATTTTGGATTTCATCCCCTTATTTAGTTTTTCTTGAATGTCTCGAAAAGTATTCAGTGTTCAAATTACTTTGATTTAAAAAATTAAAGAGTGTGAAATTTTCTACGAATGCATGCATTTATTATTTTTCTAGCTTTTATAGTTTCTGAGATAATGGGTCTCAAAGTTTGCCCCCATATTGGATTTCAACCCCCTTTTTTTAGTCTTTTTTAAATATCTCAAAAACTGTTCACTTTTCAATTACATGTAATACAAACAATTAATGATAGTAAAATTCTCTACAAATATATGCTTTTATTTTTCTTTTAGTTTTAATAGTTTTCGAGATATTAAAGAAAAACCTGAAAACAAGGGGGATAAAATCCAAGTTAGTGGCAAACTTTGAGACCCATTACCTTGGAAACTATTAAAGATAGAAGAAACATAAAGGCACTTATTTGTGGGGAATTTTACGCTCTTTAATTTGTTAAATCAATTGTAATTTGAAAGCTGAATAGTTTTTGAGATATTCAAGAAAAAAACTAAAAAAGGGGTGGATGAAATTTAAGATGGTGGTTCCAGTTCCTCCCCCTCAGGAACAGGGACTTTTAGTATGCGCATCAGGAGCCCCTCACAACCAAGTTTACCAATTTTCAAAACTATATGATTTAATGTTTTTTTCAAACCCTTCGTTGATTGGACTATTAATGTTTTATTTTCTGCTCCCTCTTTCTTCAACAATGGACACCACCGTATATTGAAGTACTGGAATGACTGTCCCAAAGGGGCAAATTAACTGGTAATTTAATTATTTAAAGAAATGTTGAAAAAAGGTCACAGATTTTTATTGTTAATCTTATAAAAGTTATTTTAAATTTTGGTAATGAGAGTTTGCATTATCTTTTTATTTTTTTGTCAAACCAAAAAGACATCCTTTATTTTGCAATAGAAAACACTGTGCAAATACAGAAATAAATATTAAAAGTAAAAAAAATTATATATTTAAAATTTTTCAATAAAAACTATGCAGATTATGAAACAGAAACCATCCTATGCTTAGAAAATACGTGGGTCTACGTGTGCGTGCATGTACAAAGGTGCTTAATTTTTTTTGGCTAGGGTGCTTAAAAAGTCCTTAAAAGTGCTTACTTTTTGCAGCAATTTCTCACTACACACCCTGGATAAAGAACTTCTAACAGGTAAGATGGAGTGCCCACTTAATTGGTGGGAAAAAAATGCAGAAAAATTTCGAAGGTTTGTAAATTTAGCAAGAAAATATCTTTCAGCACCTGCAGGCATTATATTGTGACTGTTTATATATGAAACCATACTACAGGGGCTGTCCATAAATGATGTCACACTTTTTTTTCAATATTTTTGACCCCCTCCCTCCCTTTGTCACAAAGTGTCACACTTCACTATATCCCCTCCCCCCTTGTCACATGTCACGCTACAGTAAACTCTCGATTATCCGGCATTCAAGTATCCGGAAAGCTCAACTAACCGGAAAAATTAGAAAATGAGTTTTTCTAAAAATTTTACATCTGTGCGCCAAAATTTAGTATGCGCACGTTCCATTCCATTCAGGAGGACAATTTATTTCTGGAATGCAACGTTCGTTCCGCACGGAGGGGGGCGTAGAAAGAAAAAAAAACAATATACAGTACTGTGATTTACAGATTTGTTTTAGGGAGGTTCAAAAGCAAAAGTGGGAACCAAAAAAAATAATAATAATAAATAAAAGGTCCTCACCTTTCGCCGAAAAACAAGACCTAAAAACGAAATCGACAACCAAAAAAAAAGGCAAAGGAACAGAATCGGTAAAAAAAAAAAAGCTCGTGGGGGAGGGAAGGGGGTTACTACAGATTGGTAAGACTCTTTCTTTTCCTTTATTTATTTACTCTCCAAATACGGCAGATGTTGATTCCGATTACGAAATATCAAGTGCAGCAGAATTGGAGGCGCGAGTATTGCGCAACAACCCTTGTAATCTTCTAAAAGATCATTAATTTTGATATTCAATCTGGGATTTGTTTATGATTACTTAAAAGAGTTTAATTATGCTTCCTGAGTAGAATATTTTTCAGTTTCGTCGGCTATTTTTATATGTTTATATTTTTACAGTCTATATATTTACGGTAAAAATTCAGCTACAGATCGTACTTTTTAAAATTTTTTATCCAGTGTTAAATTAAAATCTTCATAATATGTTTTGTAAATACAATGATATGGAAGATACCGAAGTATTCTTAAAAATTATATTTAATGCACATTTCAAAATGACAAAAACAAATTATTTGACCGAAAAAATCTTTAAAAAAAAAAGCCAAAAAACTCCCCCCCCCCCCCCCCCACATTTTTCCCGTCACACTCAACTATCCGGAATTTTCAGGTATCCGGAAATTGGAGTTTCCCGAGCATGCCGGTTAGTTAAGCTTTTACTGTATATTACTTAAACATATACTTGCAGTTCCAAAAGAAAGCACAACTTTGTAGATAATATTTCAAATTTTATTTTTAAACTTTAACTATGTGTTTTAATGACATTTGTGAGCATAACAATAATGCTGATTATATGTGTACTTATTTTGTATTAAATAAGATTAAGGTTTGCAACAAAAAACCTAATTAATATGCAATAGTAATAAAATATTAATATAAAAGAGCAATTTGGAAGAGTATTTTGGAATTTGATAAATTTTGCTTTAAATCTTATCTTTACAACTTACTCTTAACTTATGAACATAAAATACTCTTAAACAGATTGAATTGGGAAAAAAAAAAAAAAAAACCCGCTTCATTAAGATCAACCTGTTTCTGCCACTGCCAGTTCTACCACTCACCCAGGAGGGGCGACGTATCTTTTGTTGGACATTTCAAGGGTGTCACAGGAGAGGTTTTCTTCTAATGGTGAAGAATTTCTGCTGCTACCATATTCTCAGAACCTACCCTGAATGCCTTTTTAGAAAAGAAAGGAATATAAGTGAAAAAAAATCACATGAAAGTTGTTTTAGCCCCGATTAAAAAAATACCCTCAAATTCTGGTAATTTCAAAATAACATCAAAATTTAATCTGCTGATTTTAAATGTTTTTATTTTAACCAAAATGTGTGATGTCACATTTCTTGTTACCCCCCTTGTCACAAACTGTCACAATTTCATGAACGCCCTCCCCCCCCTCCAAGCGTGACATCATTTGTGGACGGCTCCATAAATGATGTGCAACATTATTAAATACACTGATGTACTATGCAACTTAAGATTGAATAAATGTTATTTTTTTAATAATTAAATGTACTGAAATGTAATTTTGCAAAATTCTTTATAAAATATATTTAAAACAACCTTTTTTTTAGAAACATTTATTCCTGAATTTATTGTGCCGAATATCTGTTTAGCAGTCGGTCAGACCGAATATTCGGGAAAGGGCCGAATGGGCCTAATAAATATACATGCCTAGTTGGTATTATATGTGTGTGAAACCAAATAAAACAGACTTCCTCTTGAAAATGCTGGAAAATTATTGTTCTTGTATAATAATTTCGTATTTGCAATGATAAATTATATGTAACTTTATTAAATTTCCCTATGTAACTTAAAATTGGGTAAATGTTAGGAGATTTTTTGATAATAAATGCACTGAAATGTAATTCTGCAGTATTCTTTGCTAAATAGGTATTTAAATGCACATTTAAAAAATTATCCTGAATATTATTCGGCTGAATATCTGCTTAGTATTCGGCAAAAGAGCCGAATAGCTGCTGAATATTCTTTACATCCCTACTTGACAAGTGCTTTATTTTTGTATTGTTTACAATTTCTTAAAATGGCCAATATCACCTCCTGGGGGTATCAAGTAGTAAGCAGGCATTGTCTATTATTCTTAGTTATATTGTGTATTATTCTTGTGTTATATTGTGTATTATTTTGTCCATATCGAGTACAACTGAAAGTGATATATTGGGGAAAGTTACAAGATAAATCTTTATGTATAGTTAAATAATCCTAAATTGGCTCCTACTTTAAAATTAACTGATGTATTTTAATTTAATTTTAAATAGCAGTAAATTATCCATTAAAGTCTTATCAAAGATTTTGGTTTGAGAGAGAGAGAGAAAGTGCAGCTGGAAATCGGGGTTGGATTTCCAGATAGGCAAAGTAAGCAACTGTCTAGGGGGGGGGGCATGCGGAATTCTTTTTTTTTGCACTTATCAGGGTAATTTAAGTTACGTCTTTTGATTTACAAGGGCTATGTACTCAATGTATTCAAATTAAAATCAAGAATTGTATAGCTATTGAACAAAAGACCCTCTAATAATTGTGTTTCCAGTTTCTTATTTAGTAGTGTATTTTAGTGCAGTGTGTGAGGTTCTTGACAAAGTAGTGGAATAGTCTGGTTATTCCAAGATGACAGGACTTTTGAACAGAGATTCACAATTATTTAATCTGATAGCAACTTTGTAATTTCATGTAATTAACAGTATCTTTCTCAGTGACTGTATCCATTCTGAAAGAAATTAATTTTTTTGACAAATATGTTTTAATAGTATTCTATTAACATTAGTATGTGATCAAGTAATAATTATTCATTTTGATAAAATATGCTATCAAATAATAGAATTATCATTAATACTGATATCAGCTTTTTGAATCTTCTTTTAGTATTTGCAGAATGTAATGTTATTAAATTTTATATATTTATGGGGTTCATTCAGAGAAAAAAAAATATGAGAAATGCTGATTTGCATTATCTTTTTGTCTTGTAATCCTAACATGCATGAAAGCTAATACTTTCACTGACTGAGAATCTTTAAGAAACATTTGTGTATGAAGATGCTTTTCTTTTATGACAGATTTTGTGTAAATCTTAATGTTATAGTTTATAAAGTGCGAGTTTTAAGAGTTTGATCATTTCAAAATGTATACATAACTGCTTTCATGTTAAATGAAACTTCATGATATTGTATTCTTAAAGTTTTGTTGAAGCTGTAATGTTTCTATTTAAGGTATCTTCAGGAATACACTGCTTTAGGAACTGCGGGAGGAATTTACCATTTCCGTGATCAAATTCAGAGTGGAGACCCAGAAGCATTCTTCTTGATTAATGGCGATGTTTGTGGAGATTTTCCGTTAGTTGAGATGACAAAATTCCACAAAGAAAAAGGCAGTGAGGGATGGATAACTGTTCTAGGCACAGAAGTAAGTTTCATTATATTAGATACTTAGAGACTTAACACATAGTAAAACTAAATGTGTGACAGACATTTTTTTGACAACAAAATTCAGCTAACATAAAGGAATTTTAGGATGTTCTGGCCTTAATATTTTCCCCTTTTCTGTCAAAATATTATTTAGACACATGTTTAACAGGGATGAGATTCTTCCTCTTTTTCGCCAATTTCCGCTTTTTTGTTATTTTGAAGAAATTCTGCTTTTTTGTCTTTTTTCTCTCGAAATTCCGTTTTTTTTTTTTACTGCAAAAATTTGCTTTTTCTTCCGAAAATTCCGCTTTCACACAAAGAAAAGAAACCTTCCTATCTTCCGTTTTCGAAAGAAAATTCTGGGAAAATATGCTCGCCGTGCGGCTCAACTCCACCGGCTAGGAAACTAGCTGATTCATCTTCTACTGACGAATCAACATTATATCGGCAAGCTCTACAAGGATGAGCATTTCAACATTCAGTTCCATTCAAAGTATTAAATACCACCTTTTTGCAGAAAACAAATCCTCTGTGGCATATTTTGAAAAAAAAAAAAAAAAAAATTTTTTTTTTTGCATGAACATGTTGAAAAAAAATTAGTTGGGAACTTAAGGTCATCTTGTAAGGCGTACCAAGATGAAGAAATAAAAAAAATGGAACAAAAACAAATAAATAAACTACATAAAAAAAAGAAACTCCTGTCAAAAGAGGCAGCTAAAAAGCTGTGTGCAAATGCAACAAAAAAGCAGAGAATAAGACATAAATAAAAAAATAAAACATGATTTACCTAGGCATTCTAGAGATAGTGTAGTCTCGACAACTATGCCAGTAATTAAACAGAGATATACTAATGTAGACTGTGCAAAAACTTTAGCCTCTACTGTAAATAAATTTGCAGAGAATGCAAACACATCCTTTATTGAAGAAAAATCTGTCAAAGATAGGAGGCCTCCAAAACAAGGGGTGAAGCGTGTTAATGGAGATCTGTTACCAACAAAAGCCACACAATTAAAAAAACGGAAGAAAACCACTTCTTTAACAATTAAGGAAATGTTTCAAAGGGTTTCAAATAGCAATAATGCTAAATGAATCTGACATTGTAACTGTACAATATCTTGACCCTTCTTGCTTTATAAGGTGCAAAATCATTGTGCTGTTACTTTTGCAAAAATTTATAAAAATAAAAGAAATAAAACAGAAATCAGTATATGATACATTATTATAATTTATAAAGAGCTAATACACTTTACACAATTGCATGAAGCAAAAGAAATTATTTGTCCTTATTTTTATTTATTTTTTGAGCTAACTTTTATCAAAAGGCTATTAAATATAATTCTTCTCAGACTTCTGTTGGGTGTATGTTGAATCGCAGTGATGTACAGGTGGTAAATGTTCTAATGTCTAATTTTGTATTTTCTGATGCACCTGATGATGTGTTAAACTTGTTTGTTAACTTTTAATGTGAATGATTTAATAATAATTTAATATTCTTTTTCTTATTTATGCATACTGAATTATAAATAATTAAGTTATTAATTATTATAGTGTAATATTTTCATCATATTGCGTGTTCTGATGTTTTACTTCTTGAAACATCTTTCGCGTATAAATTATGGTACAAATATTTTGCTCGTGTATGATTTCAGTCTTTTTGCTTTTTTGTCAATCTCATCCCTGGTTTAAGGCAGTAGAAAGTTTAATTTAAACTTTTTAAAATCGTTTTCTGCTGGTTAACATATTTAAATTTGAAATTGTATATTTTAATTCCTTAGATTTTGTAGCCCATTGAAATCAAACTACACCAAACCTCTTTTGTGAATTTTTAATACATTGACGAGTGTTATAATTTTTTCTTTTGCTAATAAAATCATTAACATACTGTAAATTTTTTTTTTGTAGGAGGATGTATTAAAAAAACAACAACCCTATAGTTCTAAACGATTCAGCGTTAAGCAATTTCATATCCATAAAAAAAAAAAAAAAAACCTTTGGTAATAGGCAATGAATAATAATAAAAGGCATAGTTTTTTTTCTTCTTATAACAGCATATATTATTAGTTTCATATTACTTTCACTTAAGTTAATTTCCTTGTCAGTGTAAATTTCTGTTCATAAATCATTTTTGAAAAATCGATAAGAAATATAGACCAGTGCTTCATCCTTTATGCCTATTAAGTTGCATTTAAAATAGGCAACTTTTGTTGCAGATATAGTGGTTTTAGTTTCTGATGATGCAGTTTTTATTTAAAAATTGTCCTCATTGCTGAAATGGGCATATTTAATGCAGTACAAAAATCAATAAGGTAATCATGCACAGTAGTGACATAGATTTCATCGTTTCTTATCCAACTACATAATAACTTCCACAACCTGATTGTTTCTGTGATAGGTTCTAAAATGCCCTTTATGTACAGTCTGCAACTTTATAGATCGGACAGTCGCTATAACTCGGGGAGTTATTATCGGATCTTCACAAAACTGGTGTCAATGGAAATGCCTCAAGGAGAATATTCCAAATAAATCTGTCTCCTTGAGACATTTTCAGCCACACCAGTTTTGTGAAGATCCGATAATAACTCCTCGAGTTATAGCAACTGTCCGATCTATAAAATTGCGGACTGCACAAGATTATTATTATAACTGTATAGTGAAACATTAAAAACTATATAAGGCATTTTAAAATTTTACAAATTTTTAGCATCTATTTAAATAATTATTTAGTGTTTTAGTCTTAATTTCTCTGCATCTTAATAAATTCACAGTTTTATCTTAAATTGCAAAACTGGTGTTCAACAAATGAAATTAAGGAGGACTGAAAAAAGAGTTAGTGCAATACTGTTTTTTTAAAGTGTTTGTTTAAAATCTGGTATAGGAATCCCCAATGGATTTCTTATATGTAAAAGTAAGTATTTTAGAACACAATAAAAATGTATATTGATGTTTAGTTGCAACTAATATTAATGACAGTGTTTTATTCTAGAGAGTGCAATTGAAAGGTTTTTTTTAAACAAAGTATGCTATATGAATATCATCAATAGCAAATAGAAATAGAATTTCAACTTAAAGAATGTTAACAGAAATTTATAAATACAATAGACAATTTCTGACAAAAAAAACCTATCTCTTTAAATACAAGTTCACAAGAGAAATATTAGTTTAAAGCTCATAATCAAACAATTTTCAGTAAATTATTATAGGGAATACATTCCAAAATGTATTAATTTTTAAAGTAATATTTTAATGCATGGAAGTATTACTTTTTCTTTTAAATATTTCAACAATCCCAGAAAAAGAAATCATGCTGAAAATGTTATTTTCACGTATTTTTTTTTTACAAAAATTTTAACTCTTGTCTGTCTCTAAATTGTTTTGAAATATATTCAACAAATTTGTTCTTGAAATAAGATAAAGCAACAAATTTTTCATTAAAATGCCAAGCAGTAGAGGTTGAACCTTAACCTGTATTGAGAGTAAAACTTCCATACCTTTTCATGAAGACAGGAAAAAATTGCAGTTAAAATAATGTAATTACAATGGAAACAATCATTTCAATTTTTGTATACTTCCCTTTCCTGTAATAATTTTATGATAATGTGGAATGCCATGGTCACTAATTAATTCATGATTGATTATTTAAAATTTTTGATGAAGTTAATGTGAGATAGTTCTGAATCATGCTAAGATGAAAAATATGTATTAAAACTGTAAATTTATTTGTTTCAACTGTATGCACCCAAAGTTAAGTAGCTAAGGCTTACTATTAAAAGGAATAGCTTATTTTATTTCATGTGTTTTAAATAATTGTAGAAAATCTCTATTTTTTTTTTGCTTAATTTTAATGTTGATAGAGAAAAAATAGTTATTCTCTTTAGTTGAATATACATATACATAACCCTACTCTTTGCTTTATATATTCACTGAGTGACCAAAATATTAGAAACATCCTGCTATGTAGTACTTATTGTGTTAAACCTCCATTAGCTTTGATAACAACAGATATTCTTCTAAGTATGGATTCTGTAGGTGGTTGCTGAAACCATCGAGGAGAAATATTAGCTGATTCTAACCAAATGGCAACTCTTAGTTCCCTCAGATTGGATGGTGGTGTTTCAAAGATGTAAACAGATCTTCCTGCTTCATCCCTTAAATGTGTCACACACAAACCCCTACCATCAGTTATGATGGAGAAGAAATCTGGACTGTCAGATTAGCCAACCTTTTTCAACTCATAAAATATCTAATGCTGTGTTCTTTAACCCACAAAAGCCGCTTTTTTGAGTTTTGCAGTGAAATAAAAGGATCTCTTGTTGGTTGCTGACTATTAAAACCAATTTGTTGCAAGATCCATCTTGTAGAGAGCTTGGATATTGTTACGAAGTTGTAAAGTTGCTTCCCTGACATGCTAATCTGGGCAACAAATTTGGCAATCGTGATGACAAAAGGGATTTTCTAGAAAATTCCAGAACTGTCTTCCTATCTATTGGGAACCAGTGATTTTATGAATCTTCTAGAGATTACATCACTTCTTGTTGGAAAGGTATTAAAGCAAGCTCTCAAACCAAGAGTTGTCGGTTGTAATTTGATCAGCAAACAAGTTGTGAACTGAGAGAAGCACAATTGAAAGTGCTGTAATTGAGATTTATTGGAAATCTCAGTTATGAATTTGTGCAAGTGCAGATTTGTTACCTGTGCTATGTGTGTTTTCTTGGAATATTTGTAGAATAAAGAGCTTTATTTTTTTATCCTGCGTATTGGGCTACATTCACGTACACCCACAAGACGAATTTTGTAACATTTGGTGTCGGAAGTGGGATTTTTGATTTTCCTGTGAATGACAGAAACCAGACTTTTGACCAGTTCTATGGATGAAAAATTTGAGAAGCTGTTTGCCATGATGGCAAAGATGAAGGCTGGACAGGCCAAATTGAAGGAGAAAATGGAAGTTGTACAGGAAGAGATGCAATCTGGACAAGAGCGAATGGAGAAAGGACAAGAAAAAATGAAAGGAATGATTAACGAAGTAAAAGGCGAGGTCCAGAAGAAGATTGATGAGATAGAGGGAAAAGTTCAAAGGAGGATTGAGGAAGTGAAGAGTGAAATTCAAGGGAAGATTGAGGAAGTGGAGGACAAAGTTTAAGGGAAGATAGGCGACATCAAGAGGAGGCTCCGGGAACTTGAGTACAGACCAATAAGTTTCTCAGCAAGTCCTGAACTAATGCCTTCCAGACCAAAAGTAAAATCCTTAACATTCTACGGACAAACATCATGGATGGTTTTCAAGACCCAGTTCGATGTTGTCAGCTCTACAAACAGATGGACAGATTTTGTGAAAGCCAGTCAACATGTGGCCTCTCTTCAAGGATCAGCGGCGGAGGTTATTCAAGGAATACTAGCTGATAAGTTGACAGATCCTAATGACCATCGAGAATGCTCTGGAATCTAGATTTGGAGACAGCCATCTCATGCAGTTTTACAGAACCAAACTAAAGACAAGATGGCAGAAGCCAGGAGAAAGCCTTCAAGTGTTGATTGCTGATGTGGAGCGACTAATGAGCCTGGCATGTGCTGAGTGCCCTCTAGATGTTCAGGAAAGTCTAGCAGCCTAGTACTTTGTCGACAAAATCAAAGACAAAGACTCTCGGCATTCAACGAGGTTGATGGATGCCAAGGAATTGAAATTAGTTCTAGCATATAGCATGAAATATGAGGCAGTGAGAACCGTTTCAAAGACATCCCGACACGCAAGATCAATAAAGATAGAGAGTGATACTGAGAAAGAAAAAGATGATAAATTTGAATCTCTAATGAACAGGTTGGAAAAATTGTTCAACAGTAGTGTTGCTGGAAAGAACACTCCTAGACAAAACCTGAACACGACTTGCTGGAGGTGCAACAAAATGGGGCACTTACAGAGATAGTGCCTGGTAATTACAACCAACCAGGAAAATTAACTTACAGCCGTCTTGCGGGGCGAAGGCGGCCTTTTCTGAATAAAGCTCCTAGAGAAGGACTGAAAGTTTCTGAACTTTGCGGAAAGAAAAATGGACTCTACTTAGATGAATATATTTGCAGTATCCTGTGTTCAATGTTGGTGGATATAGATGCAAATGTCACTCTTTTTAGAATAGACTTGGCTCAAATATTGAAAGGACAACTTATTTACATGGCTCCTCACATTTCTTTAATTGTCGCTACTGATGAAAAAAGCAGAAATACACAGCAAACTGGATGCATCAATTGAATGTGGATCTAGGAAATTTCAACACTGAATCAACGTAGCTGATATCACTGACATGCGCTTATTAAAAGCCTGGGTCCCTGGGCCAAAAGGGCCCCCCGAAATGAAGCTGTTTTTTTAAACCTTTAGAATGCTACCTCTTTGTCTCCTGGACGAAGCCCATAACAAATAACATTGACCTGCCTCCCCTTAAACAGGAAATGGGATGTGCGACTCAGTATCTTTATATGACCTTGGCTACTACAGATAAGGGCATTCCTTCTTACCGAAATATTTCCACTCATGTCATTTTTAGAACAATATTCATCTCACAGACGAATGGTTAGCTGTAACATTTGCATTTCAGAATCCGACTTGGATTTGTTTCTGTGTTGCCTTGAAGATGTCAAAGTGTTTTTGCAGAGAAAATTTTTCTGGTAGACCTGAGGCTATTTGGGATCTGTTAAAAGAATTAAGTGATGAAGAAAATTCTATTTCGGGGATGAATCTGAAAAAGATGATTTTATTGAAGTTGAAAATCACGAATTCACAGATAGTGACAAAGATGAAAATGAAGAATTATCATTTGACAATAAAGATGAAGAAGAAGCAATGTTTGAAAAACAAACCCAGGAAGATGAAAATATGAAGTTGAAATATGAAGCTAATAAAGAAAAAGCTAAAAAAGTTGAAAAAAATTCCGAATTTTTTTTAGTCATGTGACAAATCTATTATTTACCCTGGTAAAATTGAGCTCACTGGTAAAGATAAGTCAAAGTAGTCATCTGTTCCTAAATCAAGAAACACAAGACAGCATCTCGAAATATTACTCATTTTATTCAAGGACCAAAGGACTTGGCAAAAGAACTTTACACTCCTCTTTAATCATTTTTTTACTCCTCATATGTTGGAAATAATTGTTTCTCATACTAATTTTCTGAAATTAAAAGAAAAAAGAAAGTTATGCTGAAAAAAAATTTTCAGTATCGGAAACCTGTGTTGACAAAATTGAAGCTTTATTGGGATTACTTGTTCTGTCAGCGGCTATGAAAAATAATCATTTAGCATCAAATGAGTTATTTGATACAACATTATGTGGCCAACGGTACAAAGCTTGAATGAGTGAAGTTAGATTCCGTTATTTGCTGAATTGTTTACATTTTGACAAGAAACATTTTTACATTATTTACATTTTTACAAAAGAAACTAGAGTAGAGGGAATAGAAAAAGATAAATTTGCACCAATCAGAGAGATTTGGGATGAATTCATTAAGAGTTGTATGGATTCTTATAAACCAGTATCCTATGTTGCTATTGATGAACAGTTATCGGCTTTTCGAGGAAGGTGTCCTTTTAGAATGTACATACTGAATAAGCCTGCAAAATATGGCATCAAAATAGTAATGATGTGTGATGTAGAAACTAACTATATGATCAATGCAATATCTTATTTGGGTTTGAATACTCAAACTAAAGGTATTCCTCTAGCATCTTACTTTGTCGAAGAATTCACAAGAAACATTCAAGGGACTAATAGAAATGTCACGATGGATACCTGGTTCACATCGATACCCTTAGCTGAGAAACTTTTTGTGAGTCCAATGAATTTAACAATTTTAGGAACTGTCTGGAAAAATAAAAAGGAAAATTCCTCCAGAATTCTTACAGTTGCATTCTCGAAGTATTGGAACTGCAATGTACTGCAAAAACTCTTCTGTCCTACAAAACAAAACCAAATACGTGTGTTATTCTTCTGTCTACATTCCATGAAAAACCAAACGTAAATCAAGAAAGTAGGAAACCGGAAATGATAGAATTTTATAATTCTACAAAAGGGGCCGTAGACACATTGGATCAGATGTGTAACAATATGTTATGTAGTAGAAAAACACTCTGTTGGCCTCTTTGTGTGTTTTATGGCATGATAAATATCAGTTTAGTGAATGCACATGTTATATATGTGCACAATATGGCTCGAAAATCCAAAAAGGCATTATCGAGGAAAAAGTTCACAATAAAGCTAAGTAAAGATCTTCTTCTCCATGGATGAAGAAGCGTCTCAATGTACCAACTTTACCTCGATCAACAAGAACAATTATTAGGGAACTATTGAAATTACATTTGAACATTCAACCTTCTGAATAATCTGACAGTAAAAAAAGAAAAATTTTTTCATTTTGTCTGTACAATTTGTGCAGAATGACGCGCAAATTGTCAAACATGTTCCAGAGCAATGTGCCGAGAACATTATGCTAATATGTGCAAAGACTGCTTTGAAAATAAATAAATTATACTTTCTTGCTTACTTGAAGTTTGAGGGTCATGAAATCATCTGTAGGTAGTATACTTTTATTCTAATTAGCTTTTAAAATAGGTTTTAAACCTGCTTACGCACACTTCATCTCGGAAAGGAATGGTTACCATTCCCATAAGTTTTTCAAAGAGTAGCATTCTAGGTTTAATATTGCAAAAGATAATTTCCCTCTAAGAACTTGTTCACATGTCTGATTTTAACTTAGCAGGTCTGCGTTTTACTATCACAATCAGAGTGACTGAACAGAAGAAATCTCGTTAATAGTTGTTGGGTACTGCGACCATTCCTCTGGCACATACTCAAAGCCTTATTGCCAGTATGATTCCCTTCCGGTTTCATAGGGAAAATGCTGAGCGAAACCGCCCTTGATTATTTTTACAGCATCACAGGAGGTCTGTGTGCAATACCCAACAGCTATCAATTTACCTCAAGTATTAATAGCTTCTCTGGAATTTTGTGGCTAATTCCTTATTCAACACAAATCGTATCTGTACACCAGACCTAAAGTATGTAAAAGATAGTTCAAATAGTGGTCCAGATGAACAAATATTCACTTTCCCAGGTTTGAGAAACAAACCCAATCATTGCAAAGTAAACATCTTCTCAGGAAGCTGTCAATTTAATGATTAGAGTGATTGATGTGCTTTTTTTCCCCATTGAATAACATTAGTCATTAGTAGTAATTGTTCAGCAGATAAGACCCTATTCCCCTGCACTCATTTAACTATTTTAGGGGGTTGAATATCCTTCTTTTATCTGTTTGCCATTCACAGTTCTGTTAAACACCTTTTAAGTGTCATTTGAGAATATTGATCATTGTTTGAAACTGCTTTTTATTATCACAATCAGGATGCTTGAACAGAAGAAATATCGCTAAGGATTTAAATATCGTAATGCATCTATATCGCGTAAACGTGGGAAAGTTTACAACATTTCTGAAGCTTAGACGTATTTGAAAAGCGACGCTATTCAAAGCAGCGTGAGGCTGAAAGACAGCAAGGTAAACCAAGGCAGAATTTTAGTCAGATTTCATGAGGAATATTATGGTGTACCTTTCATAGTTTTTTTAAAAAGAATTCTTCTTCCATAGGGGAATAGAACTAATAAGGTATGTTTTATTTAATTTATCATGATAGTGTTTATAATATACTAGAAAATCGCCCATCATCGTATGGAAAGAGTTATTTCAGCTTCATAAAAGAAATAATATCAAACAAAATTTCCTAAAAATTCTAAATATTTTTATACATATAAGTTTTAACACCACATTCATAGTTTATTAAACAAATTTTGACATAATAGCCTCGCCACCTACATTTAAATTCAGAGTAAAATTTTCAATATTTTTTTTATCAAAAGATTTCTTTCTATTCAGTAAATTTCTTTATTATTTAGAATGAGGAGTAAAAACTTTAACCTGGGTTGTATTCTCATTTTTTTTTATCTTGGCATTGATAAAAGATTACTGAATTATTCCTGTAGATTTACTAGAAATCTATATATATAAAACGCTAAGGCAGAAAGGGACATGGCGGAAAAAGGGGGTTAATTTCTCTTTTGTCAATGGCAACGTCTGTTACCAAACAAAACCGGAAGTCCGCCATGTTAGGCATAATGCCCTAGGAATAGTCTGTTACTATATTCTTTGTGGTGTAAAATAACTTTTTCTCTTAAAAAAATGAGTTTAAGACACAATATTTCTTGCAATATAATCAAACTTTGGGAAAAAAAATTAAGAGATTAGTTAGAAATGAATGAGATGGCTTATGTGAGCCAAAGAACGTTCAGGTCAAAGTCAAGATAATTTAAGTCAGCGACTTGGATTTATCTAAAAAAAAGTTTCAATCAAAAATTTGCAAATAAATTTTATCAAACCTTCCCCTCAATCTAAAATTCATTAATCTTTAAAATTATGTTCTACATTTTAGTATTTAATTTAGAATTCATTATTATAAATATAAATTTTTAAACAATTTCTTCTTAAATTCATAAGCAGATGGCGCCACTGGCTTAACAGAATGATCTGTAAACATAACATTTTATTCGTTACTACTGTACCTGCAATTAATGTTTCATCCACCTGTGTAGTACCTACAAATAACTTTTCATGTGCCCATGTAGTTCCTGTAAATAACGTTCTATTCTATCGCACAGTGCCTACGAATAATGTTCTATTCTATCGCACAGTGCCTACAAATAACGTTCTATTCTATCGCACAGTGCCTATAAATAACTTTCTATTCTATCGCACAGTACCTACAAATAACGTTTTATTCGAATGCATCATGTCTTCAAATAAGGTAGTCTAAGGTGCAGGGCCCAAAAATTTTATTCCTTCTTGATTAAGGTAAAAGCATTAAAAGGAAACAGCTTAAGATTTTTATTTATTAATAATAATATTGTCTTTTTTTATGTTCATAGTGCTAAGATGTCACAAGACAATCTCTTTATTAATAATAATAAATATAATTTGTTTTTAGAATTAATTTTTAGAATAATTATATTTGTTTTAATTTTGCAACTCTTATTTGTTTATTTATGCACTTTAATAATTTTCTTTGAAAGTTTTATTTGAAGAAAAATATCTTTTTTGAGGCTAAAAAATTTTATTCTGTGCTGATTTAAGTTGAAAGAAGTCATCAGAAGCAAAATAAAACCGATTCATGTATATTTTATATAAAGATTTTAAAATAATTGTGCTAGGACATTAGGCAGTGTCTTCACTGTGGTGAGCGAAGCGAGCAGGATTTGCATAGCAAACTTGGGAGGATTGCAGGGTTGGCGAGCTTTAGCGAACAGGGGGCAGAGCCCCCTAGTAATTTCATAATGCTGATCAAATTAACCGCTGAATCTATGAAATATATTTCGTCTGATAAACAATGCATTTCCAAATTATCTATAAAAACATACCTCAATTAAAATCTTCAGCACATTTTTAAATAAAAAAGTATTTAAAATCAGTTATAAAAATATTTTTCTAATGTTTAATTTTTTAAAATATGGTTTTGAAATGGATTTCTGCATCTTTCAATTCTATAGTTAAAATCTAGGAGTTATCTTCCCTGATCTGTTGAAAAGTTATCTAACTTTTGATTTATAATGGTGTTTCGTTATTTAAGTTTCAATTTCTGGGATTAAATTAAAACATTTCTATTTAAATTTCTGCAAAATATGCCATAATACTAGAATATTATTTAAGAATGAACCTTTGATTTTATTTTATAAGTCATGTATGAAGCATTGTTTGGTTATAATATTTAGCAGCATTTATAATGCATATTTTATTTTGAAACGAAAGGGTACAAGCTCTTTTAATGAAACTGACAATTGATTTTGTATAATTTTAGTATTTATATAATTTAATTTTATCATACAAGCAACAGTGATACTTTAGCAGTGGATATTTCACCTAATAATATGCTTGATTTAATTATGTGACATTAATTATAACCCTACAATAATTATTGGGGTTGTGTTTTGATCCCATTTAGAAATAATTAATCCATGTAATCAATTCAAAAGATGGTAAAACTAAAGTTTATGGTACCTAGTCGTCCCTCTCCACTTAGGATCGCTAACTTTTTGTTGCCGAAATCAAGATGGCTTGGTGATGTAAAAACCAAAGTTTGCGTGCACAGTGAGCTTTTTATTGTTCTCTCACACACGCGATGCCCGAGACATCTGAAAAGGAGAAATTGCCTGTGGCATCTCAAGTGGGTTTTGGGCAAATTTTTTAAACTTAAAAACACATCAGCGGCTTCACTTTCAGCATAGCGGGAAACTAGTAGCTTCGGTTTTTCATTGAATGTTAGTAATCTACGTTTTTTTTTTAAATTGCAAAATACAAAATCCATAAATAACATTTCGTATTCAACAAGAATTGCACCGCAAAGAAGAATTTGAAGCCATATTTTCCAACAACTTCAGTCAAAACAAATCCACTATCCAAGCTGTCAAAATTCAAAACGTAGAATAACAAATAAAGTTTTATTCAAATTTGAAGAAATCAACTAATGAAATCGTAAATAGCACTTACCTGACCATTAAAATCGAAGCGCTGAAGCGCGAAACAAAAATATAATTATTCCTGTGCGAACCGGACACGAATTTGAACATTCCTGCACAACCAAAACAAATGTTCTGAAATCGCCAATCTGTGTTCCGCTTGGAAGCAAAGAATTGGTGAGCTAAAGTGGAGAGAAATGGCTGGGTACCATAAACTTTAGGTTAACACAGAAAATATTAATTTTCTGGAAAACATTGTCTAAAAAATAATTCATTTACACTATTAGGCTAAAACTCTATTATGAAAACATTATTAAATTTTTTTTGAGAAAGAATTCAAACTGCTGAAGTAATATCTGTGAATATTGGATTTTTTTTTGCTTATTTTTTTTCCTTAAAGATTTTACTTTAGGAAAAAGTGAATTACTTTTACTTTTGTACCTAAGTTCTTCTAAGTTTCTTACCTAAGTTATTTCGATAATACTTAATGCGAATATTTATTAACACGAATTTCAGATATAAATTTAAAATTACTAAACAGAAAACATATTAATTAGTGACAAATATTAAAATAATTAATTAGGTAATTAAAATCAATTAATAGAGTAATTATAAAAAGCACTTTTTATTAACAAAAATTTAGTTACTGTGATTAAAAATATGCAAAATTGTCTTATTTTAACTCTATGAGCCCTGATCCTCCTCAAACTGCCCCATTCGACAGAGATTGGACTCGGGCAGTTTTGGGCGCCTGAGTGAATTTTACGGGAGAAAAGTTGAAAACTTTCTTTGTGTACAATTGATCGCCCAAACTTGAGTGTCGTCCTCCTGGAATTTCTGTAAAGAAAGGAAGGATTTTGTTCTGTTATGAAAATTTACTTCAGTTTTTGAGGTACTGGAATTCTCACTCTAGCCTGGTTCAGAGAGTTAAATCATCATAACTGACAAGTTGAAATTTTCTAATACATATGCGTCATACTTTCAGAGGGCCCCCAAGATCTTCAGCTCCTGCGGCCCCTAAACAAGCTTAATACGCCCCTGATCACCGATTCCTGTATTCTCGGCCTAGACTTTCTACAAAAATTTAACTTTACTGTAGACCTGGAGAAAAATGGACAGGAGGAGAGGAAATCCCTTTGTTTTCAGCCAGTGTACAGCATTCAAAGTTATGCTCTGTATTGGCCCAAGGACACCTTTCTGGGAGACTTTGGCTAGGAGGGTCAGTTACGTCATATCTGAATTCTCCAGAAATTTCGGGAACTCCCTGGATGAGACATTCTGATCTCGCTGGTATAGTAGTTCTCTTTCTTTGGCCAATACAGAGCATAAATTTGAATGCTGTGCCATGGCTGAAAGCAGGGATTTCCTCCTCTCCTGTCCATATCTCATTCTTCTCCAGGTCTACAGTAAAGTTGATGCTTCGTGATGATCCTTAGTTGTATTGCTCTTTTATTTGTTCCATTGTATCTCTTCTGTTACTGCACAGAATGCTTGTCAGTCATCTGGCTCCTCTTTCATTCACAAGCAATTTTCTGCCCACTATTCTACTTTTTTCTCAAAAATTTTTTTTGACGTAGTTGCCACTCTTTGAAGACTTAAGTTACTGTTGTACGAGAAAAGCCAATAACTATTAGCGGTTTCAACTGTAGCCAACCCTTTTGACACCCACAATCATGCAGTGTGCTAAGTCACTCAAATATCTTGCTTTCCCATAAATTGGATGAATTGCAATGTTTACTGGTGCTTCTAACTAGGAGAAAGCCTTTTTAATAGTAAATCTAGTTTATAATTTCAGTGCGTGTGCTGTAGGGACGAGTCAAAGTTTGAATGATTGGTATTCCTAATATTTTGGTGACTTAGTGAGTATTTTAAACTGGTGCATATAGGCTTGCATTAGATTTAAATAAATAAATAAAAAAGAATATTGGTTGAATTTTCAGGAAATAATTTTTCTAAATATCAGTTTTTTTTCTTTCAGGCAACTCGACAACAAGCACAACAGTATGGATGCATAGTTGAAGATAAAAATACACACAAGGTAAATGTTGCATTATTGCTTGCCTTGATTATATGAAATTTTGTTATCCATTAATATTGAGTTTTATATATGCTAATTTTTTCGGTTTTTTGAGAGAAAATGACTGTTTTTATAAATTCAATAACCTCCCTCTTTCAGTATATTGTCGCTTAACAAGCAATACCACCTATCTCAATTTTTTGAAATTTCAAAGAGGAAAAAATGCTCAATTTTTGGCAAACAATAATTAATATTTCTGAATTTTTTTCACAACTGATATGAACATGAGACCTCATGTTCACTAGCAGATGTGAGAGAAATTCAAAAATATTCATTATTGCTTGTGAAAAATTGAGTATTTTCTTCCTCTTTGAAATTTCTAAAAATTGAGATAGGTGGTGTTGCTTGTTAAGTGACAATACGTCTTATACATATTACTTTTGTTTTTTCTTTTCTCTTGGAATTTTTATCTGGAAATGCTGCACTTTTGTAATAACTTGACGATATTCTTACCATCTAGAAATTTAATTGCATTCAGTATTCTGAACCTTTGCTGAATAACTAAACATATTTCATATATCTGTGTATTACATAATTTGGCTGTACATGATATCTTAAAAAAATGTGTGGGTGATTTAAGAATGTGCTATTAACTGCTTTCATAAAATTTTGGGATACAGTGAAACCTCTTCGAACAGCCAATTTTTCGTGGCACGGAGTTTTCGGCCCATAGACCTAATGTTAAAATAACCCTAGTAACGGCCACCCAACCTCTCTGAATGGCCGCCGGGTAGGTTCGCCAATCCCATTTAACAAACGCATCGGTTAGAGATTTACTTTTTAAACTGAAAAACGAACTTGAAAAAATGTTTTTTTTCCGAGAAGGGTAATAACTTAAAACAGTCGCAAATTGTATCGTTTTTCAAAAAATGTAAAAAATTATTAAATAAAGTACTATTTTCTCTTTAGATAAGTCTCAAACTTCATTTTAAATAAGAAATATGTGTCAGACTTGTTTATATTATGTATTATAGCAATTATCTTGTAATTGTAATGAAAACCCTTCAGAGCAGCCACCCCCTCTGAGCGGCCAATTTTTCTTGGAACGGAGGGGTGGCCGCTCAGAGAGGTTTCACTGTAGTATGTGTAATCTGATTCTCTCTGGAATGTTTCAGCACCATTGATATTATTATTTAGGCCTTAAATCATTAAAATGCCAAAATTAGAAAATCTTCGCAGTCTGTTGAGTGTTGTATTTAATTTTTTTATATTTCTATCCAAACTTAATTTCCTGTTTGTTTTTACCTCAGATGACTTTTAACAATTTCTTCAAACTAGTTAAATTAGATTTTTAAAAAAGATTTTAGAGCAGAGTTTAAAATCTTTTCCAGTTAAAAAATCAAAACAAAAAACTATAACCCCAATTTTACACGTAAGTAGGAAAATATTTGGTCTGTAAAGCCCTAGATTATGGTAAACAAAAAAATTTAGTTAAATATGTTAATTTGGAAAATTTTAGCTACATGTTCCAACTCAAGCTAGTTTTCTGAATAATCTTTTCTTACTAAAATTGAAGAATAACAGAGAAATTAGTTGCAAGTATTTTCGAGGCCCCAAAAATCTCATATGGGTCATTTCCATGTCAAGTGATCCAGAGCTGGTTGCTTGACCATTTTATAATCAAATGATTTTTTGTATGTTGATTCCTACATAATTAGAGTGTCCAAAAAGACTAATTTTAATTTTTTATCTTTTTCTGCATTCCGATGGCAGCCATCTTTGTTTTACAAAACATGCCGATTTTTGCATTTGTAGAGTTTTGTGTTAACTTATATTACTCGGAACTGGTGAACCCATAGGTTGACCATGAGGTTGATGAAACAAAAACCAGTTTATTGAGGAAGAAACAGCCTTTATTATCTCCAGTGCACATTTAAGGAAAATTGTATCCCAAATAGCAAAAATCAGCTTAAAAGTTTGACTTTAAAAAAGACAATTTTTCAATTTTTGAAGGCATATAATTCCCAATAGGAATGCATTCTCCATATTACTTTTGTGGGGATATGTAGCTACCTTAATGTACTGTATTCACAAAAAATTTCAACTCTGAGATTTGCTTCTTTTAAGAGTTACAAGCTTTCAAAATCCGAAAACTTCAAAAAAATCCAAATTTTGACACCTTTTATCTTTGTTGGGGCAAAGTTTAAAAATCTGAAATTTTTACAGATAAACCCTCTATAGTGTATTATACTGCTGTAAAAATTTCATATTTGTTATTTATCTACAAGTCAAGTTAGAGGACTTGAAAAATCCCATAAAAAACATATTTTTTGCCGAAAGTGACGGAGCATTAATTTGACTAAATATTATTTTTATCATCAATAAATTATAATATGACCTCAAGTAATATTATCTATTACATATAAACTTACCTTTTTTACATGGTCACTTCAGGTTCCACAGTATAATTTTTTCTTCTCTATTCACTATTTTATAACACAGTTTTTACTATGGATACCATTGTTAAAACACTTTAAATAAAAGTATTGATATATTATTTACAACTAACACATGACAAAAGTATTGATATAATATTTGAGTCAGGTTTATCGTTTTACCTTGATTTGTATTCATTCAGAAATTTGATATTTCTTCACTTAGTTTTGGGGAAATGTTATGCGTCCTTCTAGTAGTTGTTGTACTTCTAAGGCACTTAGTCTCCTTAAAACATTGTTCATGGGCACCCAAGTCTGGTCTTTCTCCTTTTTCTTTAAAGCTGTCCTTGGTCCGGCGAGGATGATAAAATGTTACAAGCACATATTTATTTATATCACTAATGTCATTCACTTCTGTCAGCCACCATTGACCATCATATACACATGCAATAGAATCTCTTGTGTGAAGTGTTATTTGTACAGCTTTTGTAGTGGAATGAATTTCGTATTCCGTAGCTTGTGAAGCAATGAAGCACTTCAGGTTACTCTCTGTCACAGGAACAAAACAATGAAAACTCCTTGTACCAGTAATTGCCACAGAGTTTTCAAATCGGTCAAGAAATTTATTGTTATGATGTTGAATGTTTTTTTCTTCTTTTATGTAAGTGCAGGTGATTCCTTTTAAATGTTAAAGACAAAATTCAAACATTTCTGCTGGTGTCAGTATTTAGTTAATCTACGGTCGCTGGAGACTTGCTTTGGTTTGTTGAAGTCTATCACATTTGTGAACAAGTTTGAACATCCACACATTTTGTTGAATAAGTATATTAGGCCTACTGCTTTTTAAGAGATTATTTTATAAATAGAGACATAACATAATATATGGTTATAACTTGACAGAATAAATATGAAGTAAAATTAATGCACCAAAAATGGTGCATTAATTGAAAATATAAATGTCATCAGAATTAATTTGATAGTTTACATTAATTTGAATTGTAATTTTAATTACAAATATTACTTGATCATATAATAATTTATTGATGATAAAAATAATATTTAGTCAAATTAATGCTCCGTCATTTTCGGCAAAAAATACGTTTTTTATGGGATTTTTCAAGTCCTCTAACTTGACACTTGTAGATAAATATCAAACATGAAATTTTTACATCAGTATAATACACTATAGAGGGTTTATCTGTAAAAATTTCAGATTTTTAAACTTTGCCCCAACAAAGATAAAAGGTGTCAAAATTTGGATTTTTTTGAAGTTTTCGGATTTTGAAAGCTTGTAACTCTTAAAAGAAGCAAATCTCAGAGTTGAAATTTTTTGTGAATACAGTACATTAAGGTAGTTACACATCCCCACAAAAGTAATATGGAGAATTGATTCCTTTTGGGAATTATATGCCTTCAAAAATTGAAAATTTGTCATTTTTAAAGTCAAACTTTTAAGCTGATTTTTGCTATTTGGGATACAATTTTCCTTAAATGTGTAGGGAGATAATAAAGGCTGTATCTTTCTGAATGTACTGGTTTTTGTTTCATCAAGCTCGGGTTCACCAGTTCCGAGTAATATAAATTAACGCAAACCCTTACAGTAGCAAAAATCGGCATGTTTTATAAAACAAAAATGGCTGCCATCGGAATTGAGGAAAAGATAAAAAATTTAAAATTGGTCTTATTGGACTCACTAATGATGTAGGAATCAGCATACAAAAAATCATTTGATTATAAAATAGTCAAACAACCAATTATATTTTTTCTGGATCACTTGACATGGAATGACCCATATGTTACCTTGATGGAAATTGAGACGCCATAATTAAAGAGGCTCTGCTTTACAGTTAAATCTACATTTGTTAAGCACTTTTAATGTTATAATTATTAAACTTTTTTTTTCAGATTGTACATTATGTTGAAAAGCCATCTACTTTCGTGAGTCAGATCATCAATTGTGGCATTTATTTATGTTCACTGGACGTATTTACTTTCTTAGCTACTGTTTTCAAACAGAAACAACAAGACTTCTATAATGGGTAAGAATAAACTATTGAAATTAATAGTATATAAAAATTTAATTTTTTAAAGTTTTTTCATTTTCGTCTGTAAAATGTTAATTTATTTATGATTAATTTATAAATTAATTATATTAATTTAAGAAGCCTTATATTACAAAATTTTATAGTGTATATTGACAAAGAAGTTTGTTGAAAGAACTCAATTTCAGGAGTCTGAAAATTTTTTTCAACACTAAAGTAATTCATTTTGATGTTCATTATTATTGAAGTATTCAGTGTTTTATTAAAACTTGTGTTATCATATCCAGAATTCTTAAATGGCAAGAATTTCACAAATTTAGATTTTTATAATTTTACTGAAAATATTGCTGAACTTAGCTTGGATTTTAATTAGGTTATGAGTCATCCATTCTGAAGAGAGTGCTGTATTTATGAAAAAAAGTTTGCAGTTACTTTTCTTTTACTTAATGTATTACTTTTTTTAGTTGCTGAATTCTTTTACAAGCCATTGAATGCATCAATGTCTTACTATATATAAAAAAAATCAGTTAAAAGACTTAATAGCTTTTAAAGCATATTTTTTTATTGCAATTTTAATCGTATTCTGCTTCTATGGTGATATTTTCCTTAAGTGTAGAAGCATGCAAATTTATTGTCATTTTTTCTTAAAGCTTGTTATTAAAAGTGAAACAATTATTTTTATTGGCTTTCAAATATTGACATAATTATACATGTTTTTAAAAAAGCTCTCGTTTTCTACAGTTTTTGAAAAAGAGTTCCTAAAACAGTTGATTTTTATATTCGGTTTTTACTTTTCGAGTGGGAATTTTCTCTGTATTTTTTAAAAAGCGACTTAAACACCATTTAATTCATCAATTGTAATAATACATATTTGCAATCATTGACGAAAGCTAGAATTATTTCAAGATTTTCTCACCTCCTCTTAAAATAGATTTTGGTTCCAAATTATGATCTTGAACTTTTTTGTCATAGATTGCTATTCGCCTTCTGCTAATTATAGCAAGGACCCTGTCCCTATTTGCAATGAAGTTTCAAATTTCATAAAAAGATTCTATGACTATGCATATATTTTCTTATGTACTGTATAGAACCAAATGAAAAAATGTGAATGAAATTTATCCTTGTGATGCAATTAAATAGGGTCCAATATTCAAAAAGGATGATGCTGAAATCAGTTTTTGAACAATTCTATTTATTTCAGTGATGAGCAGACTGTAGATATATCAGGAAGTGCAAAAGACTGTATCAGTTTAGAGCAAGACATTGTTACACCCTTGGCAGGTAAAGGCAAAGTTTATGTCTTCCATAGTACAAGATGGTGGAGTCAAATAAAAACTGCTGGGTAAGAAAACACTTAGTATGTTACTTACTTCTGGTTTTTAAACCCTTATTTCCATCCATGATTATTTATTTGTATTCCGGTTTACATTCTTTTTTTGCCTTAGTTGAGAAAAAAAAATCTTGATAAATTTTTTATGAATGTAAAAAAGCTAAATCTTATGCCTAAAGCTTAGTATATGTACAGGGTGAACCAAAAGTCTTGCCCTGATTATAAATATTTATTGTGCTTAAACTATTATAATTAGACATATGTTTGCTTGGATACGTTGTAAGTACTGTTATAAATTTTTTTATGAGACCATTTACCTCAGTAAATTTCAACGTGTGCCCCCTTGGTAGCTCGGAGAATGTCTAAGCGGTATTACAGTTCCTGCCAAGTGTTCTTTAACATGCCTTCTGTTACAGTACACACAGCGGCTTGTATCTTAGCCTTCAGTTCTTTGACGTCAGCAATTGGTGTGCCAAAGACGCTGTCCTTGATATAGCCCCAAAAGAAAAAATCAAGAGGAGTAAAATCTGGAGAGCGTGGAGGCCAGGGTGTTGGACCTTCCCTTCCAATCCACTGATCCGGAAATGTTTCGTCTAGGAAATCACGTACTAAGGAACCCCAGTGTGGGGGTGCTCCTTCTTGCTGAAACATTATCCATGGTTGAAATTCTTCTAACTACGGTACAATGAACAGTTGCAATAAGTCTAAATAAACGTTAGCGGTAATGCTTTTTTCCATGAAGAAAAACGGCCCAATAACCTTGTTATACTTGAGGCCACGCCAAACATTAACTTTAGGGCTATCTCGCTGTAACTGTGCAGGCACATGTGGATTCTCTGATCCCCATATATGGACATTATGCCTATTTACCATTCCACTGACATGAAAGGTGGATTCATCGGAAAAACAAATGCGATTTAAGTAATCGCTTTTGACATCAATTCTGAATCTCAATTGTGAATTCTGCACGTCTCGGGCAATCATTTGTTGTAAGTCCTGAACGATTTGAACTTTATAAGCATTCAACCATAGCCTTTTATGAAGAATTCTTACCAAACTTGTTTGCAGTATTTGAAATTCACGTGATGCTTGACGAGTTGATTTAGTAGGACTCCATTGAAACAATTGCCGGACGAGTTCAACAGTTGCTTCACTCACACTAGGCCTGCCACTTCTGGGAATGTCAGTAACGCTACATGTTTCTTTAAACTTTTCATACCATCGCTTTATTGATTTTGTATCAGGAGGGTTGCATCCATAACAGCGTTGAAATGCATGTTGAACATTAATGGGCGATTTCGTTTCGTGAAACCAAAGCACACATTGGTCTTTCTGTTCATTCAACACCATTTCGGCCAAAAATGATGTCTTCCTTACAAATGTTCCCCTGAGTCACTCTTGAAGGAGCACTCGCGCCATGTATTGCATAAAAAAACTGCTTAAACTAACCTATCCAATGATACAAAAGTTACATTATTGTATTGAACAGTTATTTCGTAATGGATTTTTATAATCAGGACAAGACTTTTGGTTCACCCTGTATTTTAATTTTGTGAGTGTACTGTTTTAAACATTAGATTTGATTTTATTCATAACCATGACAGAAAAAATGGTATTAACATAGTGTGTATGCACTCTTTCTGGCAATTGGTTTTCTGATTTTGTGAAATTGTGTGACATTTGTACAGTTTCTTATGCTACAACTAGGCACCAGTATTATTCCTCAGGGATGAGATTCTTCCGCTTTTTGGCGTATTTCCGCTTTTTTGTTATTTTGGAGAAATTTCGCTTTTTTTTGTCTTTTTTTTCCTCTTAAAATTCCGTTTTTTTCCCCCTTTCTTTTTTTCCATATTTCCGTTTTTTATTTCCCGCTGCAAAAATTTGCTTTTTCTTCCGAAAATTTTTCTTTTATACAAAGAAAAGAAACCTTCCTATCTTTCGTTTTTGAAATTATAATTTATAAAGAGACACAAAAGATAACAGACACATTTTACACAAAAGCACTAAGTGTGTAAAGAGCACTTGACACAATTGCATGAAGCAAAAGAAATTATTTGTTCTTATTTTTATTTATTTTTTAGCTAACTTTTATCAAAAGGCTATTAAATATAATTCTTCTCAGACTTCTGTTGGGTGAATGTTGCATCTCAGTAATGTGCAGGTGGTAAATCTGTTTTAATGTCTATTTTTGTATTTTCTGATGCCCTGATGATGTGTTACACCTGTTTGTCAACTTTTAATGTGAATGATTTAATAATAATTTGATATTCTTTTTCTTATTTATACATACTGAATTATAAATAATTAAGTTGTTAATTATTATAGTGCAATATTTTCATCATGTTGCATGTTCTGATGTTTTACTTCTTAAAACATCTTGCGCGTATAAATTATGGTACAAATTTTTTGCTCGCGTATGATTTCAGTCTTTTTGCTTTTTTGCCATTCTCATCCCTGTATTCCTTGATCATCTTTCTGACTTCATCCTTCACAGGCAGGTGAACTTCTATAGGCATGTCTCTTTGTTTAGTCTCATTCTTCAGGTTCAATTTTGTCTATCCTATCCAGATCCTCTTATTCCACCTTTCTTTATTAAATCATAATCACACACCAGATTTTATTTTTTTTGCTGTATAAAAAAAATTACTTGCTGTTCCACAAAGTTACATAAATTATTCGTAATAGAAATTCTGTGATCTCAATGGGATCTTTGCAAACATTTTTTTTAACTTACTTTCATATCACATTCAAATTTTGTTATTCATTATTCACTTACCTCACAACTTTAAACTTGCAGAACTTTTGAAACATAATGCCATCAAAACTACATGATTTTTTTGACGCTGCTATATTTTATCAAATTATTATTTACTAGCTGTTACTCGCAACTTCGTGCACGAAGAATTTGAATTTTTTTTTAAATTCACGAATGTAAATGTTTTGTTGCATTTTGAAAGGGGAAAGTAAAAGTTCTGATGGTTGATAATACTTAATTGGATGGCTGACAGGAGTATACTGTACATGTATGCTGATATAGTTATGTGAATTGTTTATCTATGCTAATATACTTTTGTATACCATGTTATTTGCACGGATGTAGAGGTTGTGTGGGCTGGACACACGTGAACATGCCACCTATAGTTGCCCATGCGAAAAATATGGTTTTTCCAAATGTACGCCTGCCACTTTCAGTGTCTGGCCATGAGCCTGACAAATGATATTTTTAAAGGGATATGTTACCTTTTGAACTGAGATGATAAATCCTTCGGTATTATTGGAAGGCGTGGAATTAAAACACTCTCTCTTCTCCCTATATCAGTCATAACAGTAGCTTTCATGACGTTTGGACCTAGGTGTGTAATTTGTAACCGTGTGCCATTGCGGAGTCTCGGTATATCGAGGTTACGTATTAGTAGTACTTGCACACCGACATTCAATCTCGGCTTGTCGGAAGGTGCACCTGACAATTCTAAGATGTTGAAGAGCTCTACAGAATATGATGTTCCTTGTTAATGTCCATTACCGTATCTACAGAAGGATATTCTGTAATATCTCACTGTGAAAATTAAACAAAACATCAAGAGAAAAATTCACTAACGTCTTTTTGGATCACTGTGTAACCGTATTAAAAGCTTTAAATGCTACCACAACAGGAAACCGGAAGTGTAAAGTCTCCTTTGTTGTTTATGGTCAAAGAAAGCAATATTTTCTTATATTGTCTTTAACACTGGCAAAAGCCCGCACGCGAAACAGTAATTTGGCTTGAATTTATTTCTATAAGAATAAAAAGTATTGTTAGAAATTACGTTAAAAATATTTTTAAACCTTTATAGCAATCAGAGAAAACATTTCATCGCAATGGAATTAATAGCATTAAAAAGATCAATTTCTGGCCTTTAAAATGGCATAAAAATAATTGTTGTCTAATAAATATTTCAGAAGTTATTGGCAAAAAAAGTCTAAGCATTAGGCTTAAAAGCGGCTAGTTTTCGTTATTTAATTAAATATCTTAAGAACTAATTAACTCTGAAAGTTGAAAATAGCTCCTTTGAGCTAGAAATATGCTCTAGAATGTCGTGTGTAAATTTCATGTTGTTACCATTCACCGTTTAAGAGGAGTTCTTGTGACCGACTGACCAACAGACAGACAAATACATGTAATTTCTGCCTTATTTTATAGATGTTTATAAAGATAAGCAAAATTTTCAGAAATGAAGGTAAATTAATTCAAAGTCTAACTGTTGCCTAGCAACGGAGTAGCTATAAAATTATTACGTTATTTCAAAATCGTCTGCAAGTTAGTAAAGTTATTAAACTTTAAAAAATTAATAAGAGAATTGAAGCAAAAATGTCACAGAAAATAAATTGGCATTATTGAAAAGGTAAAATTTTGAACTTTAAGATGGTATAAAAATATTTATCGGACAATTTGTTCCGAAGTTACAGCGGGAAAAAAAATCACGTGATAGTTGATTTTAAATATCATTTATTCCACATTTTTTCGCATTCCTGAAGGATCACGTGACAGTTGATTGAAAAATAAAATAATCTTCATTGCGAATCGCGGAGTCAATGGGCTTTCTTTGTTAATTATTTAATTTTTATCTGTAGTTAAAAATAATTAATTTAATGTGATTTCACCTACCCTATGTCCGTTCCTGGGTTTCAAGCTACAACTCTGCAAATTTTCATCCAAATCGGTTTGGTAGTTTTGCCGTGAAAGCGTGACAAACAGACAGAACGACAGACACACTTTCACATTTATTATATTATTAAGGATAGAATGATTAGATGAATCATGATTAATTTTTTACATGCCAATTTTTCACTAACTTGACCTAGAAATAGTAGATACTGTAACATTAATTCAAAATATTTAGAAAGAAAAAGCTGTCTCAGAAATTTGGCGAGTTACATAATATATGAAATTAAAAAAGGCAGTTTCTAAAGGCTGCAACTTTAATGTGTATATCCATAGTTTTAACTTTTTTTACCCTTGAACCTAAAATGGTATACATTTTTCAGCTCTTAGTTTTATTTATACTTTTATATGTGTAAAACTTTTACTTAATGGAAATCGTGTGCTGGAGAAAAAAGTTTAACTAAAAAATTTTATTCATTTATATGTTAATTATATGCATTTAATTTTTAAGATTATATTTTATTTTATGTAATTTGTATGGAAGAATAAGAATTCATGTCCATGTAAGCATTTTATTGGACAAAATACATTGCAGAATTGGTAGGAAAGTGGAGAAATCTTGGCCCAAATGTTTCAGAAATTATAAAATAATTCAAAGCGTTAATTATATTTTTGACGCTACTGTCTGATGTTACATTTGTTTCAAACTATAAAGTATATATGTTTTTATGACTAACAAAGTAATTAAACTTCTCATTGTTGTATTGTGATGAAACTTTTCTTCATGAAATGGGAAAACATAATTTTGTATAAATTCAAAATTACTGCCAGAATATTTTTTTTGATATAGGAATATGCCAATTTTCTTTTAAGGGAAAGCATTATTATTTTGTTAACATTCATATCTGTATTTTTAAAGATATTATGAATACTGCTAATATTTTTTTCAATGTTTGCTTTTCAGTTCTGCCATATATGCAAATAGGCATTATTTAGATCTGTATATGAACACTCATCCAAACTGGCTAGCTAAAAATAGTTCTGATGGTCCTTTTATCATCGACAATGTTTTCATTCATCCATCTGCTAGCGTTCATAAGACTGCTCATGTAAGAGATAAACATTTTTGTATTTATTTATCTTAAACTTTGATGAAAATTAAAATATACAAATGAGATCATAATGTCAATATAACATTTGAAATCTCTTAGTTTTTATGATTGATTATTTTAGTGTAATCTGTGTTTTAGATGATAAACCACTAGCATTATGCACATGGTGTTGCCTGTGGCATCATGACTTCACTAAAATGAAAACAAAAAAACCCTACCTACAATGCCATGGAAAAAGTTTTGAAAACAGAATAAAAACAAAAGATGCACATTATTAATTTTTAGGAAAACTACCAAGTAGGTTAATCCAAAACAATATTAAAAAATTTCAATGTGAAAATCATTATTAGACAGCAAGCAAAATATGTGAGACAAAGAAACATGTTAAGACACTGCCAAAAATAATTATCTATGTCATTCAGTTAAAGGTTATGACATCTCCTGCAGTCTGCGCTGCCAGCTAATGAAATTGCAACAGTGCATGCTGGCAACATTTACTTGCCCCGCCACTGCTTCACCGCAGAGAAAGCCTCACTAGCGAAAAAACTTTTTGAACTGATCAGGTAACAATTGAAAAAAAATCGGAAGAAGGTACTTTAACTGTTTTTGTTAAATCCGCCAGAAACGTTCCAGTTGTAACCTCAAAAAAATTGAAAATGATAGCGTTATTAGAACATCAAATGCAAGAATTTTCAGAATTGTGAATGAAAGAATTTACAAAAAAGTGACATTAGATATTCAAAACAAACTTCATTAGAACAAATATTTCTGTTCTTCCTGATGGTGTATCTTTTTTTCCAACGATTATCAGAAACGATACTCTGGACGAAAATGTGTGAAAAATCACCCAAAAAACACAAAACATTAAATAAAATTTTTTCTAGATTGAATTTTAAAATTCGGACTTTGACGTTCATTGAGTCACTATTACGACTACCTGTGTGTCAAATTTCATGGCTGTAAGTGCGATAGATTCATCTGGACATTGCACACACTCACAAATATTGCCTTTTATAAGTATAGATATTCTAATATTGTTGTAGATTCAACTCATATTTTTAAACAAGGCATGCTTTGTTTTCTAAAGGAATTTATGAAACTTATTCTGTATTTATTTAAAATTATTCGCCACATTTCAGTGTTGCAAAATATATAGTAAAAATCTTTTTTAAGAGTGAGGTTACTATTATATTTTGTTTGTTTTTAATATGGAGCCGAATTTTATTTAGCCTATGCAAGTATTTTATATTTGAAGAATGGTTTCAGTTAGAGCAGAAATTTTGCCTAGTATTGGCATGCAAAGGTAGAGATTTTTTTTTTCTCAGTGAACATGAACATCAGTGAACATGAGTCTGTGGTGTGATTTCTAAAGTAATCCAAATTTTGATGAAATCAATCCGATTCTGTACAGAATGTGAAAAGTTAAATTTCATATATTTATGTATCAAAATATTGCTATATTTCCAATACATTGTCGTGGAGACATGAAAGTAAAAAGGTCTTGTGGCCCTTTAAAAATGATCTTTACTGTCAGCATCCTCAAGTTTTATGCTTTCATTTGGTTCAACTGCAAATCAAATAAGTAACAGGATGCACAATTGAAATTATTTCACCAAAGCTCAGTTGAGCAATAATTAAGCAGAAAAATTAAATTTCAAATACCTATTTTTTTTTGAATATTTCTAAAGTGTTGGAAACAATTTTGAAAATCAGTTGAATTATAGTTTTGTGATATCCATCTTGCTGTTTCTTAATAGTTTCTGAATTTTGAGACTAAGATGGGACTTTCTATTTAACTAAAGCAAGCATTTTGAATAATCTTAGGTGAGCTGCATTTTAGAGTTTATTTATTATGAATATTTAAAAGAAACTGATGGATTTCTAGATTTTTTTAAACACTGAGAATTTTTCTATATGTTTGCCTCCTCACTCTATTGTTTTGAGTTTCTTCTTTTTTCATGCCATCGTCACAGACATTTTTTATATTTTTGTGTTTTGAATATTGAATGGTTTAGTTTTATAATTCAAATTCTCTGTTTAAACTAATAATTTCTTTACATTTTACTGAATTCTGAAAGTAAAAGTTAGGAAAATAAGAGTGTCTGATTTTATGCATCTGATTTAAATTTATATATCTTCGAATATAATATTTTAGTAAAACCAAATACTACTAAATGTGGTTTATGAATATTTTAATGAAATAGCAAACTTATATATTCATTTGAAAATTATTAAAAGATATTTTGATTCCACTGTAACCTTTGCGATAATGCTGATTCCAAATAAATGTAAGAATATTATTTTTCTTTAAAAAATGCATTTATCTGACATCGAGAAAAGTCTATTGAAAGATTGTTTGTGAAATTTTTTATTTATTGGTTTTCATGCTAATATAGCTAAATCTGCCATTTTAAAACAGTTTTTCCAACAATGTGTTCATAGTACTTGATGGAAACTGATATTTTAAATACTTGCTTATTTTAAAATTACATAGCTACCATTTAAAACTACCATGTACTAGCAACAATGAATCATTGCACAGTCATCTTCAAATTCAACAACTCTTAAATCATTGCTCAGTTAGTCAGCTTATACTTTACTAGTAATGTATAGCCAGTAATCTCCTTCAATTCTAAGTTGGAAGGGTTTCAAATATTTTTAAGAATTTCATATGTTTGTGTTGGAGGTCTGTACACTCGCTCCCGACTGTTTACTTTTTAAAATCAGCTAAATTGATTATTAAATTTATATGCAGTTCATGTAAGTAGTAATGAAATATTTTCTCCCTTTACCATTTCAAAATATTGTTTTTGGAAAGATAAGACTTGTTATCAGAGTTAAGTGGCTTAAATTGAATATCCAGTATTGAAATAAATGAAAGAATTATTGAATATTTTGGCATTTCTGTTTCTTCACATTGAAATTCTTTGTAACTTTCCAGTAAATGTATGCTTGGTCCTTAATTAATGTGAATGGATAATTGTTACAACTGTTCTTGTCCTACTGGAAAAGTATTTAATGAAGTAAATAAAACATTATTTTTTATTCAAAATAAATGGGTGTTAAGGACTAGTGTATTAATAATAGTAAAATTCATAATTTTTAGAATAAAATTAGTACTTTAACATTTTAGCACTTTTTTTAAAACTATTATTAGATTTTTGATATCAAAGCAGTTGTATACGTAGTTAAGTTCATTTTAAAAAATTTGTAATGTTTTTGTGGGAAAAGGAGTAATACAAGAAATTTGATCAGGAAAGCTATACTTTTCATATTTTTTATTATAAAAATTGGGAACCAGTACAAAAATAAAAAAAAATGTATGGAGGTTTTAAAATTTTAAATTTGATGATGGAAAGTCATCAAGTTAGTACTGTTCAAGAATGACTAATTTTTTTTTTAAATAGAAAGTTGTTTGTTCAGAAAGTGTTAGCAGTGTTTGTTAATTAAAATGATTGTGATCATTAAAGTTGATTAATTTAATTAGATTGATTATGTTAATATTTTTAGAATATCAAAAATTATTTTTTTTTTAAGGAGGTATTATGATTGATAACAAACTTATATTGCTTCTGTTCATAATTTGATATTTTGGAAGGTGGTCCCCTTAGAATTTTAGTACCAAACATCTCAGCATGTCTTATATGTTTTACAGTTTTATTTACCGTGTGTAAACCTAATTTGCCTATTGTTATCACCATCTATAAATGTCTGTATTATTCTCTCAGAAGTTTGATGCATTTTCTATCTGGTTATTAAGCAGAGAATAATCATATAGATAATTTTTGCAGTTGGTCCAAATGTCAGCATTGGAAAACGTTGTGTAGGTGCTGGTGTTAGAATTAAAGAATCTATTTTCTTGGTATGCAACTATACATGTAAGTATATTTGAAATATATGAGATAAGACTTTAAGATATTTTGATGTATAAAATAATTTTCTCTGAATTGAATGGTTTCTCTTCTGTATAAAACAATCTTTTTTGATTAATTTAAAGTTTCTCTTTAATTTTAGGTAAGTAGATCTTTATGCTGATTATAAAGGGTGTTCTCATTCCAGTAGCTTACTTTAATATTTTACAACACTGGAAGACTTCTGAATATAATGCTAAAAAATTTTATTCTATTGTTGTTTAGAATAGTAAATTCATGAAGATTTATATATTTTCCATTTCAAAATTTCTTTAAAAAATGTGACTTATTGCCATTCATAAACTGTTTCTTCTTCAATTTCTTAATCTCATTGTAAATATATATTATAAACAATTTAAATACAGTCAAATGCGCAAACTGGAATCGTCGGGACTTCGCAATCCGTTGGATAATTCCAGATCATTTCAATATTAGAAGTAATTTAACATCATAAAACAACATAATTCAATTTGAAAAAAACTTATTTATTACTTATTTTCTTTGATTTATAAAACACATTAATATTATTTCTTATTAATTTTAACATTTTTACAAAACATTTAATTTAATGAGTTGCTTCATTAGTTTCGGTTTTGATTAATCTTCTCTTTATTTTGTATCGCATTATGTCCGACTCGAAATAAAGTCCCTTTGCTCAAGTCCTTTATTGCGGTGTTCACATTTCCACTAAACTGTCAATTGTGATTTATCTTCCACTTGTGTTTCTTCTTCGCTCTCCTCACTATCGGATACTGGAGTTTGAGAGTTCATCAACACCATACTGCATATTTCAGCATCGGTGAACTGACACTCTGTCGGGGCTTCATCGTCGCAATGCAGTACTTCAAAGGCGTCACCTTCAGCAATTTCTTGTTCTATTGACGTGATGTACTCAAGTAGTTAAAAAATTTCATCTTTTCTTTTGAGACTCTTAACATTAGGATTACAATACCCCCCCCCCCCCGCAATACCTTTGTCGCACATCATTGTACATGTGGTTAAATCCCTTCCCTCCCCAGATGGTTATGACCGGTTTCTGCTGACTCTGGGCGCCGATTTGGTAGATAAAAGTTAGGATATACATATATTTTTTTTTGGGGGGGGGGGAGTTACGGAATGAAAAAAGTCCGGATTTGCGACGTTTGACTGTAGTATTTTTGCGATTCATCTCCCCAATGTAATATGAATTTTGCTGTTTACAAAATATTATAGTTTATTTTGGTATCAAATTTTAGTATTCTGTCTGATAGTAAATTTAAAAACTGAATAGAATAGTTTTATTTTCTGAAATAGTATCAGAAATTAGCATTTCAAAAGTTTTTTGTGTGCAATATAGCACTCATGGCATTGAGTAACAATTATGATGGTTAAAACAGGATTTGCATTAAAAAATATGGCCGTGGTGGTCTGATGGTAAGGTTTTGGCTTTGGGACCTGAGGGTTCCTCATTCAAAACCCAATTCCACCAAAGATATGTCATGTATGCGGACCTGGTTAACATTAAATGTGCAATTGTGGATCAAGTGTCCGCTAGCTTGTCTAATTTGGAGAGGAGGGTGATGGTTTGAATGTTGTTCTTGTCATCTGACCATCACTCATAATGGCAAGGTTCGTTCCAAAATAGCCCTCGTGTTTTTGTAAAACTGTATGTTAATATATCTAAAATAAATATTCATTAAACAAGTACTGAATTATGACTTCATTATTAATTACATTACAGAATTGAATCAAAGAGACATCTGCTTTTTGACCAGAAATGATTCTGGCACAGAATTACTACTGCTTAGCAGTTTCTTTTTCAAACAGAAGTTTGACATTTGCATAGAAAATTTGTTCTTCAATATGTATGGTTATTTGGAATTTTTTTTTTGGTACCAACTATATTTTGGCAGTATAGTTGGTTCTTTTCTGTTTTATATATATAAACTGGTTTAATTATTAAAACTAAAAAAAAAAGATTTCCATTTTCTCTTTCTGCCATTTTTCTGAGATCAAAACAAATGAGATCAGTTTTTCCTTTTCCTTATTAAGAATTCGTGTATGAATTGTAATTTGGTTACAGGATGAGTTGAAACGAAACTACTGAATTTTTGTAGATAATGCACTAGAATTATTTTGTGAAAAGTTTATAATTATTGTTACTGCACATTAGAAGATGAAATAAAAAAATAACCTTCAGGTCCATTTGATACCCTTCTCCAGCCTTTTTAGTATTTGGGATATTTGCTTCTTTAATTTTTTTCCTTGTCCTTTCTTTCACATTATTTTACGGTCTGGGTCAATATTATACTATACTAGCTGCCTTTGACAACCAGCTTGTTCGCCGGGAATATAATTTCAAATGAATCTCTTGTGCGTAATTTTATATTCCAGGTTCCTTAACCAAGTAATTTTTAACTTCAAATTGCGATAGACATTTAACCCGCGTTCTTTTTGTTTTCGACTTTACTTTCTTATTCCTTGTAAACAAAATAGCTCTCTTAATCGTATTGCAAACTACATTACTGATGACCTAAAAAAAGTACTGATTTGCATTTTATGTCAACATTTTAGTCGGTGATTTTATGGAATGCATTTAGAAAGTAATTATATTTGGATAATTTTTTCTGCAGTATGCAGGAAGTGTACAAAAAAATTTGGATGGGTAAATGAATCGATTGTAATGAATTTAAATTATCACCTTTATCCTTATCATTAAAAGGTTTTATACTTAATTCAGAAAATCATTCCTGTTGCTTCAACCGTTATTTTCCTATTGATTGTGAGATGAGCTTTTTAAATCCCTTCATTCTAACCACAAATGACCAACAATGGCTGCCCTTTCATTGTTGACAAATGACCGCTTAGCGGGCGCCCCCCCTGCCCTTCCTCCCTACCTTTGGTCGAAAAGATAAACAGTCTCCTTCAGCAACCTTGACTGCAGTTAATGACAATTTGAAACCTTATAAAATTAAAAGTAATTATCTCACAGTACTCATACTAATATCATTGGAAAGATAATTGTTTGCACTTTAAAGTGGTATAAAATTCATTTTCATGCGATAGTTCTTTCGGAAGTTATTCACAAAAATATGGCTGAAAATGATCGAAATTTGCTAAATTTTTAAATAATTAAAATTTGAATAATAAATTGAAAAAAAAATGGCCCCAAGTTGCATATTCCCACCCTCCAAAGTATACCTGTACCAAATTTGGTAGCTCTAGGTTCAATGGTCTGTTCTGTAGACTGCAAAGAGACAGACACTCATTAGTAGAGATTGCATTGTATTAACTTTTAAACACATGCCATGAATGTGTTTATCTGAATTTTTATCACAAGTACATTGATACTTTTTTTGGAAATATTGTTTTTAATTTTTTTCATATTGTAGTTTTTCTTTTCTTGCTGTGTAACATTTGCATCATCACAGAGCAAAGAGTAAATTAGTATCTTTATGCATTTCTTTATTTTTGAAGTTCCTCCATAATAAATCCCTCTTCTTCTATGTAGATCAATTCTTTTCCTTGTAAATCTGTAAACAGTAAATAATTTGTTATAGGGAATGATAGAAACTAAATTTCTTATGTCAGCTTTATTTGACTGTTTTATCATTAAAATAAGGTATTAATGAGCTTTAAATATTCAAGTGTATTTTTAACCTAAAATTTTATATAAAAATTTCTTTCTTTTTTGGTCAGATTGAAAAATCTTCATTAGTTTTGTTTTCACTTTTTAAAATTTTCTTCCGAAAATATTTTTACGTACTTCCTATATTAAATGCCTCTGTTGCTTTTCATAGCAAAGTCTGCTTTTTTCTGTGACTTTCAATTGCTTTCCTTAGTCTTAAAATCTGACAGGCACATTTGGAATGATTGAAGTGCATCATTTTAATTCCCCATTTTCTTTTATCAAGGGAGAACCTTTACTCTTGATTTCTCTTATTGAAAAGGATATATTCTTTTGTTTTTACTATCTTGCCATATCATATTTCCTTCATTTGTGTCTTGCATTTTTTAGTCTTATTTTAATGCCTTCCTCTTTTCATCCTTTTTAGTCTGCAAGTATTCTATTAGTTCTTTCCCTTGTAAACTAAATTGCTGCATGCTAATCAACAGAAAGAGTTTTAGTAAAGCTAATTCTGGCAATCTGAATCAATATAAAGATTTTCACTTCATTAAAACTGGCATTGAAATCCTAATTACTTCATTGAAATACATATTATTAATTAATAAGTTAAATTATTCAGCTTTTGTTTTGAAGCCAGCATTTTTATTAAATCATTTGAGTTCTAGAAGTGTGCAAATAAAGTGCAAAATATTGCAAAAAAAAGTACCACATAAGTTGTCATGCAGAATACCTTTATCTTGATTAATTTGTGCTTGTTATTTGTTTGTAAATGTGTACTACTCTAGCTAATTATTACGAATGAGTCTGCCTCTATTGCCTGCATTGCAAAACATTTCTCCAAAGTATGGTTAGTTTGTTTGTCACTTTCAAAATATGTATTAATTTCTTAAATATGATGTGTTTTATTTCTACAGTAAATTTTCATCAAATATAACTTTTCATTTTTAACCATTTACATTTTTTGCACTGTATGAAATAGTTTTTTTTTGTGATTTATCAATATTCAGAATGTATTCATGAAATTCATTCATAAATGGAATTACGTTTAACAAAATAATCTTTGTATATGTAGGATCATGCACTTGTCCTGCATAGCATAATAGGATGGAACAGTATAGTTGGAACATGGGCAAGAGTGGAAGGAACTCCTTGTGATCCTAATCCAAACAAACCCTTTGCTAAAATGGAAAATGTTCCTCTCTTTAACAATAATGGGCATCTAAATCCTTCAATAACTGTTCTTGGTAACTATCCTTTCCCTTATTAATTTCAGTGATTGTATTATGTATTAGTTATATGTTTTTTTCCCCCTTGTTCTTTATTGTGACTGTTTGAAAAATATTTGAATATACTTCATTTTTATTTCTGAAACGTCTTGTCATTTGTTCTCTTTATTTCATACTTGAAATAGTTGCTTTCATTTGAATCATACTTGAGTTCATGTGTAAATTCCATGTAAGTAAAAGTTTGTTTTTCATAGGTCATAGGTAAGTATGTTAAACTCTTGATAAACTAGACATTGTCTCGAATTTAAATTTCCATTGCTGACTTTTTATCTATAGCTGTCATATTTCCAAATAAAATGTTTCACAACTGCTGTACGAGGTTACAAAAATTGTCCCTTTTTTACTTTTAATTTTTTCATTTTTATACAGTGTCTGTTTTATTTACTTTCATCCTTTTATGAAATATTTATTTACCCTTTTAAAAAACCCATTGTAATTGACCATTTGTTTATTTCCGAAATTATGTTTTTGTGCTTTATATAGGTAGAGTATAATATAAGCATCATTTTCTATTCTCCGCCGTAGAAATTTAACCTACAGTTTTTTTTACAATTCCTGATATATTTATATTTTCTTCCTTTTTTCACATTGTTTTAGCTTCTTGAATGATCTTAATAATAATACATTTTTTTCAATGTGAAATCACTATAAAATAATGGATCTTGCATAGTATTGGCTTAATAATAGCTGTTACAGATATGTACTAGTCTTTCTTACAATTTAAATTTTTGAGCGAGGCAGAGAGAATACAGTAGACTCTCTAAATCTGACACTCCCACTAGTCTGATGCACCTTTTGGAACATGTTACTTGGTGATGAGTCATTCTTTCCTGTTAAAACTTGAAACCTTCCCATTTCAGTACATGATTTTTCTATTGACCCTCTATAGTCCGGACTGTCTCTATAATCCGGCAGGTGTCTGGTCCCATATGTGTCGGATTAGAGATAGTCTACTGTATAAGCTTTACACTTACTCTTTCCTACAATTATTATAAATTTCTGAATGCTTATTTAAATATTTGGCTTAGAAAATTGTTTATTTTAGTAAGCAGTAATAAGGTAGTTAAATGATCAGTTTGAAATGAAACGATAATTGCAAGTGTTTTACTATTATTTAATTAATATCAAATTCATGCTTATGATGTTGTTTCGAACTAGGTGTTATGTGTGATGTATAAAAATATTTTATCGCATTAATAAGTTATGAGTATTAAAATGCAAAATGTTTGTCATTATTAAGAGCAGTTCCTACATTATATTATGTTCCTCCATTTTTGTAAATCTTTAACTAATTTTTTCCATGCACTTATATAACATTTTTTTTTTTTTTTGTAATTTGAATAAAAGGTGATAGATCTAAAATGTGATTTTATATAGGAAATTAATTTCTCAAAGGTATGAATAGAATACAAAAGCAAATTCTATCAAAAGGTGTATCTGTTTCATCACCATCTTGTTTCATCAGTTATTTAACGTTGACAAATGATTTTTCTCTGTAAAGTTTAATTTTTTACCTGGAGTTAAATGTGGGTGATTTAGATAATATTTCTTATGCAGATATTGATAATACCATCATTGATTTATCTTGATCATATCAGGAATTTTCACAGTTGGGAAACTGAAATTTCTAGAATTTTCTCAGGAAATTAATGATCACTTATACTTGGAAAATTTAAATAAAAGCTTCTACTAGTAATGAAAAGCAAACAATTATGTGAATTTATGAAATTTGCTGTTTTCTCTTAAAATTAATTGATCCAGTAGTAACTCAGTTTGTTTGTAAAATCAACAAGAAAATGACTACTTAACTATTAAACTATAATTCCATTTGCTATCTTTATTTAAAAACGGCTGAATTGAACAGTATTGTAAACAAACCTGACAAAATCCTCAATAAAAAATACCAATACTATTGAACTGTTACTTTTAGTCAAAACTTTGCGACATTCATTTCTACTTTCATTTTACTTTGGAAGAAAAATGATGACAGCTAGCAAAAGTGAACTGAATCAACTTGATCAAGTTTCCTGTGTCATGGAAAGTGGTTTACTTTTCACAAAAAAAGTTGATGTCTGAGTCTAGATTGAAGTTTTCAAAACCATCTTCACAATATTTTCTCTCCTTTAACTAAGTGAACTATACTTTAAGAGGGTTTTTGAAAGGAATGCAAATAATTAGTCTTTCCTCTGACAAAATTTTTGGTAAGTTCAAAATGTGAACTAAAAAAAAAATAACTATTAGCAAGGCTAATTGAAGAATATACCATATCTGGTCAGTTTAAACAAGCATGTGCAATTCATGGAATTTTGCAAAAAAATATAGTTACAAAGTTTTCAGTTTATGACGTTCAGAATTTTTTTTTGTAGTTTTTATTATTTAAAATTGTGCATGTTAGTCATGTTGCATGTCGGTATTGACATTTTTTTTCTTTTCAATCTAGCTCTGTTTGTTATTTTACTTCTTTAGCACTATAAACTTTTAACAGGGATTCAAAATTATTATATAGAATTCTATTGGAACAGATAAGTTTTAAATAAGTTTAATCAACTTCTGTTTTTTTGCACAATGCCAGATATTATAATTTACAAAACTGGTTTTGTGAAAATTAAACTTGTATATATTTCTACTTGTACTTTGACAGTAGATGTGTGTTAATTTGATCACTTGGAATCTATGTTTGGAAGTTAATTTATGTAAAATATTTCAAAATTATGATTTTGTAGTTGAAGTTTTAAAGTACAGATAAGTTATATTGGTGATTTTACTTTTAAAAAACTGCTGCAGTTTTAGATTTTATAAGTCAAATTTGCCATATTTTTTTGGGAATAATAAACAATCATTATTTTTTCTTTTTTGTAGGTTGCAATGTACAAGTTCCTCCTGAAGTCATAGTTCTTAATTCCATTGTTCTACCACACAAAGATTTATCACAGAGCTACAAAAATGAAATAATATTATAGCTTCTTGAAACTTTTGAAGATATATTTGTAATTTTATACAAAAGGTGCTTTTCTTAAAGAACTTGTTATTTACTTATTTAAGGTACAAATTTATATCCACCTATATTGACATTTTTTGAGTATTGTATTCATGACTTTATGGAAAAAAATTTCCACATTATTTCTGAAAAAGGATGATATTTAATCTGTTAATATTATTCTTATAAAGGAAATGTGCAGAACTTTTTCTTTTTATCTGAAATTTGTTTAGTGAACATGTTTTTCCTTTATTGTTTACTCTTAAAGGAAAGGTTGTTTTCTTATTAATTAATGTATTTTGTATTGTAGTAACCGCTATGTGTTACTAGTATTGCTTCTAAAAGCTGAGTATGTTTTATGCCTTTTTGTTTGTAAATTTGTTTAAAATTTAAATGCCTCAAACTTATTAACTAATTTTTCTGCATTCAGTAAATCTTTTGTTATAAAAGCTTGAAGCTTAAATGTCAACAAATGTCTTTGAATTTTTATAATTTTTTTTTGGTTGTCTGTAAGAAAAAATGCACTATGGTAGTAGCATTTGCAAACAGTGGAGTTATTTAAAGAAGTAACGCTACATTTGTAATTTTGAGAAAGTCATAATAATGTTTAGGTTTCATATTTCCTAGACAATAGGTATTTTCTTAACATGATTCATATATTACTCCTTCTCTTGATAAGAAATCTAGAGAAAGACATTTCTGTTATTATGAATTCATAATTTATTGTTTTCTGAGAATTTTACTATTATTCCAAACTTTCAGTTCAGTTTCATAGGAGAATGGGAGATACATTTTAATTTGTAAAAACTTTTTCTGAAAATTGTAGAATTTGTCTACAGCATGTAGTGATTAGGTTGTATGTACTTTTTATGTTTGTGGGTTTTTTTTACAAATTTTCAACGGACTTAATTTGTGGCAGAATAAATAACAGCACAAAAGCTGTATGTGTATAGAGTTATGAACAATGGAAAAGAATAAAATCTTATCGATGGTTGTTTTGAGAGTGTAGCTATTGTTGAGTAAAATACAATATGTTTTGCATGATGAAAATCGAAGACTGGTAGGAAGTTTTGACCTCCCTTTTTATTTATCTACCTAGTTTGAACTTGAAATATTTTATAGAAAAATTATCAAGCTTCATTAAAATTTTTTAAGGAAATTTGTACTTCTTTTAAATTTAAAATTGACTTAAATAATTTATTAAGATTTTATATATTTCATTTTTAAGATGTTAAGATTTAAGATGTTATTTTTTTTAGTGTTTTATAATTCTTTATTGTATTTGATATTTAGGTTTGTAACGAAATTTTTCTGATCTGCTGTCATTTTAAATCAAAAATTTTTATTCTTCACTTTAAATATATTTAAGATATTTATTATAACTGGTTTGGCGCAGTGTTTTCTACAGCTTCTTAGTGCAGATCAAACTTAGAATCAATCGGATGAAAAGATGCCTAGCCATATGAAATATTAGCATATGTGTAAATGTGCTGTAACATTTGCTGTTCTTGCATTTATTTTACTTCTTGATCAAAGAATGCATACTTTTCTTGAATAACTTCTTGCCTTGGTAAGATACTAACAACATTTAACATGCATTTATTTTGGAAAAGTGGCTATCCCTTTAAATGTTCTTCAGACTAAACATAGAAAATTTCTTGTTTTTCAGATTAAACATGTAAAAGTCGATCTCTAAATCTAAATTGTGGCTTTTCTATGAAACATGATATAATTATGTGACTTATTTTAATATACTCTGTCAACTGCTAATTTCTTGCAGTAAGCTACATATTTGATTTTGTTTCTCACTTATAAAATTCTATGTGCAGTCATCCAGCTTTATTAAAAGAAGAGTCATCAGAACTTTTTTAGGTGAAAGAAACTTTTTAATGGCTTTCATTGAAGATGAAAGGGGATTCTTTTATTCATAGTCATTCATTCAAGATCAAATGATAGAGCCCTTATCTTTTTTTTGCATCTATAATCTTATGAAATAGACAAGCATTTTATTCAACTTAATATTACACCAATGTTCTAGATTAAATTTAATTTGTTTTTGATATGGTGAAAAGAATTTCGATATCCATTTAGCATGAATTTCTTTTGTTTCTAAATTTAAGTAGCATTCTCCAAATGAGAGCCTTTGACATATATTACTAAGCAGTAGATTTATGAACTATATCCTTTTATGCTAAATCAAAGTTTCTGGTTTGAGCACCTTTTCATGCTGTTGCTTCATAAACACAGCTTAAGTCCTAAGACTGTGTGAAATTTTCACTGTACATGGGAAGTACGTCTTGTGGTATGACACCTCTTTCTTCAGGTTTGTTTTATAAATTTTTGTACTTCTATCATTGGCTTATGAAGATTAGCATTTTAAAAGCCAAATTCAAAAGAATTGCAAGACCATCATTTAATGTTAAAAGTAAGGAAAAATGGTAAGTGGGTTAAAATATTTTGATGTTAATATTTTTAAAAAATATCTGTTTAGATGTAGTATGTTAGAGTAAAATAAACTAACCTAGTCCTTGTTGCAAAATATTAATGAATTTTTACTTGAAGTTGTTTATTTTTACAATGATAAATTTTAAATTATTTCTATTTTTAGATATTTATACTGTTTATAAAAAATGTTAAATTTTTAATTTGAAAGTTTAGTAAAAATTCTGTGATCTGCATGGTGTGCAATGCAATGAGGCTGTGGGAATACATTAATTTACTCAGTGAAGTGGCTCAATTTCCAGTAAAGTGATATTTTGGTACTGATTAAAAAACCCTTACTTATTGATTGTACATAAAATAATGAGCATAAATCTAAAGTATTTTTGGTCAAATTTTGCTATAAGTAGTTTCATTAAAAGATACCTTTTGTTGCCCAAAGCTATCAAGCTCTTCCCGTTTCATATTGAATGAAATGAAACTTTTCACACTATTTTAAAGCAGCTACACCTCTGGAAAGATATATTTAATCATTTTTTTTTTGTATACAGTGAATATTGATGAAAGAAATGAGAATTCTTATGGCAGATATTATTTCCAAAATTTCAAATTTGTTTATGCCTTTTAAGTAATTTTAATATTGTATGTTAGTTCTAATTCTCATATGTTTTCAATATAGTTGATTTCTTCCTTATCTTCCTGCTAAAATGTTTTTTTACTCATTTTCTCTTTATTAAAAGCAATTTTACAGTGAAATAAGAAGTGTTAAAATTCTATAATGATCATATATGTGGATGAATTCATTATATTTGTGAAAATTTTGCCTTATTTTGGAATGCTGTAGTAAGACAGTTTGTAAATTTGAATGTTGTTAGGCCTTAATTACATAAAGATACTTACGTTACTACATAAGTATTTTTTAGGTAATGTTTCATTTTTATCTGGTTAGAAAATACACATTATACTTGTACTTTCTGAAGTTTATGTTTATCCGTATAAATTTTAAATGCATCACTACAGATATTTTGAGTAAATGCTTTACAAAATCACATTAGTGATGGTTTTTATGGAAAACGTTTTCTTCATAAATATTGCTGTACTCAATTGATCAAATGGAATGTCCCCAGTTTCCTCTTCATTAGTCATAAGATTCTTTTTATTAGTTGAAGTGATCTTTTAAAGCCAATTACCCCCCCCCTCCCGATATTTGAAATTTGTTTTGCTACTTAATTTTTGCTGTAAATATGAGGTTACTGCTTCAATATGTATTGCTTAAATTTGAACTTCAACTGCACCATTTTTAAAAATATTTTTCATTGTGTTGATGTATTGGCTTCATCCAATACTTTATTTTTAATTATGCAAATAAAATATTAGTTATAAAAAGTAAAATTGTGCTATTCATCGCTATTAGAATTTTTAAAAATTAATAACGAATAATATTTCAAAACAAATGTCTCTTTATATTTTCTATATAGTTTGGAATATTTTCAGTTATTTTTTTCATTCATAAATTTATTTTTATGTTTAAAAAATATTTTCATGATTTTGTGCCATACTGTGATTTATATTTTTATTTTGCATTTCGTGGTTTTGTTACAGTTTCTTGGGAAATTAATTATGTTGCTATTTGATATATTTATTTGCCAAACTCATTATATTTTATCAAGTTTCATAACTTCCCTGATGCATGTCAACAGTTTTTGTTTGGATTTCAGCATATATATTTTGGAATTTCTGTGAATAACTACCTGTTACTTAATACATTCCAACAAGTTTTTAAAACTTGTTTTATTTCTCTGTTTTTTTTTTTTTTTTTTTTTTTTGTTTAACTATGTTTTTATGTCATTTTTAAATGGAACTGTTGTAGAAAAGGTTTAGTGTATAGTTCCTAATTGTAAATGATTTCTCATGCCCATTTTATAACTTGCTGCTGTACATCATAACTTATGTTTATGAATTTAATTCTTTCTTCAGCCTTTTTCTGTTCACAACAAAGATAAGTCAAACTGAGTGCATCATGTATTTAAACTGAAGTCATATAAATAAACTATTCATTGTTAACAACATACCATGAAATTGAAAATAGGACAATTTCTTTGATTAAATGTAGCAATTTGATTTTTATGATATTTACCATAATGTTATTTAACATATAGGTATTGACATATTAATAAATATGTTTAAATACCATCTTATGTTGACATCGTTTTGCTGTAATGTAACTTAACAAAAAATGTAGTTATTTGAGACCATTTCAACATTTGAGTTTTCTATTAACATTTATTTTAAATCTCTTATTTACATACCAAGACAAAATGATAACAACATAACCACCGTGTTGTTTTAAGATTCCGGATGAAAATGGAATAAAATTTTGGCCCCAAAAGATGGTGTTGATGCTGTTTAAATATTTGAAATTGAATAAATTTTAATTAAGTTTTTTTTTATCATGATAATATTTTAGCATCTGAAACTGCTAATTTATATACTTTCTTGCCAGATTTGCCTTGTCTTTATTAGGAAGTTTTGTTTTCCTTTGTGTTTAATTTTTTAATTTTCTGTATTGGCTTTGATATTATACTATGGAATGAAAGAGGATTAGTTGGATGCACTTTGGTTGAAATTAAGCTGAATTCAACAATGATTCTGAATATTTTTTGTTGAAGGAAGTTCGGATTCCATATTTTTGACTTATATAAACCTATGTTAATTTTATGTATTGTAAATGTTTTGAATATATTTTTGCAGGATTTCTTGTTTTCTTCAGCTCAAAATTATTAGTGATATTTGCAATAATGTATGCGTAAATTAGTATATTAATAGAATTTTGAGTTTTTTTGTGTGAACTTCCGAATGACTTTACTTTGATGTATTTTTCATCAGTAATAATGCAACAGTGTAACCACAATCTCAGCGCATATCCATATATTTGCTTTTGATTTTTTTTTACATTGTGTTGTCAAGGGTTTATGATCTCTTTTAATATATTTCTATTTCAGTGTTAATTGAATTTTTTTTTATTTTTGAATTATCTTCAGTTTGTTTTGCTCAGACTAATAAAATGGTACGTCATCCTTTTCTTTTTTGAATCCGCCTTGTATTTTTTCCCTTTGAATTTATATTTAGACAAAAATGCTTTTGAAATTTTAATTGTATTCTCTTATTTTGATTTTAAGAGTGCATCCAGTGATTTTTTGGGAGATGCATATAATTTCATGAGCAAGCTTAAAATGTTTAATTTAAAGGAAAGAACCTCTCAAAAATCGTTGCAATATAAAAATGGAATAGCACTTTTCATCTTTTTTGCTGAGGAAATGTTTGGTGTATTGTTATTAAAAATATTTTTTGTCTCTAGATGAGAATATATTTTCATGTAAACTTTTCTATTTCTACTATTGATGGTAATGAATATTATTCAACCATGAATTAATTTTTTTCACTTTAATGTGGATTTCATTCTTACAAAAAAATTTTGAGAAATATTTGTTTTCTTGTATCGAATAAATTAATTCTAAAAGATCATTACAGACTATGAACTCTGCAATATATTTGCTGATAATTTAAAAATAAATTATATGCCCATAAGCAATTCCACATTGTTTAAAGTTATAAGTTAATTTCCTTAAATTCTTATTAAAGATGCTCAGTTTCTTACAATTTTAAACATTTCATTCAGCAGTAAATTGGATTACAAAATAGTCCATAATTTAACTGTAAAAGATGGATGTCTATAAAACATGCACATGTCAAATGAGTCTAAGCTCTTTATTTAAATGTGATAGATTGTAATAGGTAGGGAAAAAATAAGAGACCAATAAATTTAATATATGCTTAAAAATATTTTTCTCGATATAAAATGCATGCATCACACAGTAATTTTTAAAAATATGATTTAGATTATTTAAACTTGTCCCCTTTTAAAAATATTATCATTGTGTTTAAAATCTGCTGATTGAAAGTTAATGTTATCTCATTATAGTCCTTAAACAGTACGGAATTTTGGTGATTTGACATGCTTTTAATACCCCAAATTCTACAAAGCATAAGTATTATGCATGTAGTTGATACTTGTGCATCAGCTTTTCCATGTATAATTTTATACAGGCGTTTATGTTGAATAACTGTTTTTTAGTTAAACCCAAACTTTTTATATTTTGGCAATTATAATTTTTAAAACATTGAAGGGAATTCTCTCTCAAGACTATTTTTTTATTACATATTTGAAATAACTTGGGTATATTTTCCTTGAATTTGTTGTTCAAACTATGCATAAAAAAGTCATTTGCAGTGGTAGATTTTACTATTTTGTGAAATTGAGATTTGAACAGATATGAGCAGACAGTGTTCTCGTTGTTGACAGTTTTCTCAAATTAGTCTTCGAAAGACAAAGCTAGATTCTTCATAATATCAACAACATAATTTTAACCCTCTATAATCACATTAGTATATGCTGTTAATATAAATTTCAATTTACACACCATTTGTTACTCTGGTATTGAAAGGATTAAAATCTGGATTTAGTCTTTGTATTTTATGACAAAAATGTTTTGAAGTTTTTTAGAAGAAATTGGTGAAAGCTGCTTTTAAAAATTGTATTAATTCCATGAAAGCATGTTCAAAAAATAGCAATAAAAAATAATTAAAAACTTCATGACTATGATCTTCTTTCTGAATAATACACTTTAATTCAGCTCAATTATAGCATATTACTTAGATACAAATATTGCTGATAATTTACTTTAATTTTTTACTTGGAGGTAAAAAATGATAATAAAAGATTCAAATGGCGATGTTTTGTGTAAATAAAGAAATAAAAACATCATGCAGAAATCATCCATCCCTCTTTTAATACTACAGTGATTCATTCATACTTGCATTACTCGCATTTTTATATTTTTGAAATTAAATTCAAACGATTTAGTAGTAAAAAAGTTCAGTTATTACATTTTTTATTTGAATAAGGGAAGTTTTTTTGAATAAATTTTAACTGAAAATAACAACAGTTTTTTAATATATGAAAATTCATTTTAATTAAAAGAGAAATTGAAATTTACTTTCGAAAATTACTTTTGTGCTTTCTTTATTTATATTGTTTTATACAATTGCATTTAAAAAATAAAAGTATTATCCAGTGTGGAGTTAATTTGGAAACATGTTCTCATGGTTTGCTGCTTTCTGAAATTATCTTGACAGGGAAATGGAAGAGTATGAACATCTTAAGTAGAGAATGAATGCAAGTTTTTAAAATTTTTCCTAATCCGTAGTTAATTCTAATAGCATGTTTTTTTTATTATTTATATGTATCATGTATCTTGCAACTTATACATGATAAAGAACACTTAATACTGTTATCAGTTTTCCTTCTTCAGATATGTCATCATTTTGTGTGCATTGTACTTATATTGACACGCTCTTTGCCGGGTTAGATTTTGCAGTTCGTTTGTCAGTAGCTGCCTTAAATTGATGTCGGAAAGCTTTTAAGAAAGCACCAACTGTCATAGGCAGTGAACTTGTTAATTCAATTAGTATTGCACCCATATTTTTTTAAAAAATCTTTTCAGACAAACTGAGTAAAACTGATGTTGCATTTACGTGTTAACTGCAGTGGCGTAGCTGTGACATTTTCACCTGGGGCACAGTGGCGGATTTTCACACAAGCGCTAGAGGTGCTCGCCTTCTACCTAGGGACTCGGATAGGGCCTCAAAATATATTCAGCATACATCGCAGTGTTAAGCCGACTGCGAATTTACGACATTGGGTAAGGCAAGGGGCTTGAAACAATTTTGCACCTGATGTCTCGTATTGTCAAAATTCGCCACTGCCGGGGGCAATGAACTTGTTAATTCAATTAGTATTGTACCATTATTTTTTTAAAAAAATCTTTTCAGACAAATGGAGTAAATCTAATATTGCATAAAAATGTTTTTATGAGTTAACTGCAGTGGCCGCCCAGGGCGAATTCGCAAAATGCCGCCCTTCCTTTACAAGTTACACTTAAGTCTACACACAAGTTAGGGCGCTTAAAATAAATTCCAGAAAAATGCATTTTATTAGTGCAGTAATTCGTTGTTTGACGCCTTCGATCTTTGCAGATAGGCGAATGGCGCGTGCATCACTAGCCTTTCGGCAGTTTAACGACAAAAAGCGAATTAATTACATTATTTTTTCTTTGTATGTACACAGTGATCGAGCTAGTGCCGCTACTCTTCTTAGTTAAGCAATTGTTTTCCTGCATGTCTGATTTTGCCGCCAGGGCGGACTGCACCCTTTTAGCCGCCTTTGATATAAAATAAAGCATGGAAATTGCTGTCTTAATGTATGACACATTTTCGCGTGCCTTTTGAGTTTAGAGTCATTCGTGCGTTACTGACCACTCAAGTAGAGGGAGAAAAAGATGTGTGTAGCCACTAATTTAATAAACAGTATTAACACTCTCTTTAGTAATTAAATATTTCAGCTGATTCATTAATTAATATTTAATTCAGGATTGTGAAATGGCGAACTTGTCAATCGAGGATTTATTTAAATAACCCCAAAACTAGCTACTTTGCTCTAGCTGCATATACGAATACTGGAACCCCCACTCCCCGAAGTTTCTAAACCCCGAAACTAGGCTGAAATGAACGTTTTAACAAAGTATTGGAATTAATATATGTAGATACTCGTTTCCTTTTTTTAAAGGGACACATGGGCAATGTAAAAGCCCCCTCCCCCGTTTTTTTAAAGGAAGTTGACACAATCTATATTATATAAAACGCTTATGCGTGGCTCAAAAAAGGACCTTTATTTCTTTCTCCCCGTTCGCAACGATCAGTTTGTTTACCAATCTCAACCCTGACTCTGAGCATTTCGCTAATCGAGTTAATCACTTGCACATTACAGGAGAAGTCGTTACTTTTTTCTGAATTTATTTATTTAAAATGAACTCTTTGCGAACTTTTGAATACAATTTGCGTAGAATGGAGCAGAGTGCAAGGGGATCCCTGGATGAAAGATTTCAGCGAAGATCGGCCAGAAATGCCGCCGATAGGCTTAGGCGAGCCAGAGCATGCAGCGAGCAACAATTGGCTAATAGGGTGAATTCCCAAGTTGAAATAATACTTACCAAGACTTAATAATAATTGGAGGGATTGTGTTTACATGCGCAGAGGCAACATTTCGTTTAAAAAAGTGCATGTTTAAGATTTTGAAGGAAAGAACGATGTTTGAAAATTTAGAAAAAGGGTGTCTAATCAATAATAAAATGCTAAGGGTAAATAATTATTATGGGTTTTAACTTTGAATAGTTAATATGAATATGTTTCAAGCCACTATTTTCTTCTAACTGTTCTTTTTTAGCTAAAAGGTTGCAAGATGGGTTACATCTTTCTGCGACAAAAGACGATCAAGAATTTTCTGAGATTTAAAACACAAATGACTACACTCAGAAAAATACTATATATTTCCTGGCTAAATAATTGTTGGAATAAGCATGTATACAAGTGGGGAAGCTTTTCTGTGTAATATTTCATAAAAAAGAGTGCATACAGTGATACCTCGAGATACGAGTGCCCTGACATACGAGTCATTTGAGATACGAGCGCTGTCGAGCAGCGAAGTTTTGTTTTGAAATACGAGCGGCATTTGAGATACGAGGAACGGTACGGTGTATGTACACTTTATAAAACCAGTTTTTTTTTTTTGCTTTACATTCTCTTTTATTATGTTTTTATACAATATTTGTCATTTATAAATACATTTTTCTTATTCAAAAACACGTAACAAAAACAATTAGGGGTAGCATTTTTGGGGCTGTAACGGATTAACATAATGGCATTTCAATTAATTTCAATGGGGAAAATTGCTTTGAGATACGAGTAAGGTTACGGAACGAATTAACGAGGTATCACTGTATTTAAAATTTTGGTTAAAATAGCAACAATTTAGAAAAAAGCTATCTTATCAATTTTAAAAAGCTAAAAGTAAATAATTATTATGGGTTTTAATTTTGAATAGTTAATATGAACATGTTTCAAGCCACTATTTTCTTTAAACTGTTCTTTTTTAGCTAAAAGGTTGCAAGATGGGTTACATCTTTCTGCGACAAGAGACGATCAAGAATTTTCCGAGATTTAAAACGCAAATGACTAAACTGAGAAAAACACTATAACTTTCTTGACTAAATAATTATTGTGATAAGCATGTATACAAGCGGAAGAGTTTTCCTGAGCAATATTTAAATGAAAGGTGGGAATGTTTAAAATTTTGTTGTAAAAAGCAAGGATTTTGGAATTTTTTTAAAAAAAAGCTATCTTATCAATTATAAAAGGCAGAAAGTAAATAATTTTCATGGGTTTAAATTTTGAATAGTTAATATGAACATGTCTCAAGCCAATTTTTTTCTTTAAACTGTCCTTTTTTACTTAAAAGGTTGTAAGATGGGTTATATCATTCTACGAAAACTAGAATTTTCTGAAATTTAAAACACAAATGACTACACTGAGAAAGACACTAAATCTTTCTTGACTCAATAATTATTGGAATAAGCATGTATATTTGTGGGGAAGCTTTTCCGATTTACATTTCATTGTATAGAGGGCATATTTGAAATTTTGGTGGAAAAAGCAATTTTTTAAAATTTATTTTGAAGATTTGGAAAAGGCTATCTTATCAGTTTTAAACTTAAAATTTTGGTGGAATGAAGTTATTTTTGAAATAAACTGTTGAATAAATAGTCAAAAGTCTACGCCAAGAAAATGACTTATAAAATAATGACTGATTTCTGATTGATGAAAATAATTTTGATTTTTAATCATCTAAAATAATGACTGATTTCTGATTGATGAAAATAATCTTGATTTTTAATCATCTTTGAATTATAAATATTACCTTTCAAATTTCTTTCTAACATTTACATATATATCTGTGCTACCAGAAGATTTTAATTGTAGAAAGTGATGAAAGATTAATTTTAGGAGTTCATGCAATTTCAAATAATTTAAATTTACTTTTAGTAATTAATGTACTTATAATTTCCTAATACTAGCAGAAACGGATAACTGTATGGCGAGCGAGCGAAGTGAGCTGGTATCACATAGTGATCCCGAAAGAATCGTAGCATGATTCTTGGGTGTTGATGAGAGGAGCGAGCAGGGTGTGTTATGTATATATATATATATATGTAAGATTTTATAACAATGGGGAACTTAAGCATTTTTTAAAAAATTTTTAAATCGATTTAAAATGCTTCGAAACGAACAATAACATTAAAAAAAATTTCCAGACAGTTTTTTTTTTAAATTTACAATCAAAGTTCGCCTCTCAGAAAACGCGGGAAAAACGATCCATTTCGGAGCGAAACGGGTCTGACGTCAAAGTTGCCAGACAAGGGAGACGCACGCTTTCTTCCCGTTCGCTCTCTATACAGATTCTCTTTTTTTCCCCCTACATTTTCCGACTATCGCATCAGATAAAATAATGTCGGAAAGATACAAGTATTGTATTGTTTCTAAATGTCGTATTGTTCCTAAATGTGAGCTCGTATTGAAAGATTACGTGGTGGCCACATGTAGTTTTAAGGTTCTATTGTTGATTAAGGTTTATCAATAGATTTAATATTGTTTCTATTTTGGCACCGATTTTAAAAAGAAAATTATTTTATACTTTTCAAACCACGGTTTTGCTTAATTTTTTAAAAGTTTATTTTTATTTTTCACATGAAAAGTTAAGCGCGGTCACATACATGAAAACGTAGCTGGCCTTTAGCGGTTTCCTGCTTTTTTTATTTATGCTGATTCATCCACACGGGGATAGTGATGATTTAATAGTATTGCCAGAATTAATTTATTTCTTCATTTTCAGTGGATATTTTTATGGGAGTTTAAAGATTTTTCTTTTTTTATGCCGAATTCGGTTAACATTAAAAAGAAGTTAAGCTAGAATTAATTCTGTTTTATCGCTTCTGTTTTTCATGCTTTTTTTATTTTTTAAGCACTTTGTCTGTCTACAAATTAGTATACACACCATGGGATACTGTTTGGATTCTGAGTTATGACAGGGTTTTTTTTAAGCTAAGTTCAGCATTTTATTTTATTTTTTGTTTTATGTTGTTTCATTGAGGAGGATTATAAGACACAAAAAGGAGAAATGTTACCATTGTGCTTTTATTCCTCGTATCTAAGCCATCATAAAATCGGAATTTTTCTTGAAATACATTGCCATCATTGTAGAATCAATCCTTGGCAAATTATCCGATTTACCTTATACAAAACCAATATCCATTGTGAAATTGAACGTTGAATAGTAGAAAAGCCAAAAACCACTTTTAAAATGTTAGCTGGTACAAACGCTTTGATTCAAAGCAGGGCACAAAAGTAGCGAAAGAGAAGTATGCGAAGGAAGGCAACTTTGACGTCAAAATCTACTCGGCCAATGAGAGTGCGTTTCGGATTGCATCATGATGCCTGCTATTTCAGTGCATCTTTCGCTCTCAATATTTAAATAAATAAATTTTTATGTAAAATTTCACTTGCATATTTGAAATTAGAATGATTTTTTCTACTAATGGGGATGGCTTTCACGTGTTTTTAAAAATGCTGAAGTTTCCCGTTGTGCTAGGACACCCAGTGTCTTCATTGTAACGAGCGAAGTGATCAGGGTTTGCGTAGCAAACCCCGGAGGATTGCATCGTAATCCTCCTGGGGGTTGGCGAGCTTTAGCGAGCATGGGGCAGAGCCCCCTAGTTTCTCTTATTCTGTGGTAAAACTTATTTCTTAATAAATGGTCCGTATTCTTCTTTTCATTCTGTTGGAGAGAAAAAATTATCTTCTGTTTGAAATTCTAGAATAAATTCATAGCTAAAATTGAATCATTTTGTTTTGAAATTATGAAACATTATCCAGTTTAACAGCCAACTTTTCAATTGACTTCGGTTTACCAAAAATTTACTGCTTTCCTATTATACAGAATCTTGGCGATAATGTACTGTATGAAGAGACTCCTTTGTATGACCGCATTTGTGGAGAGTCGGCTTCCGCATTCTCGTCATAACCAAGCTTATAGTCCAGTTAACGAAGGCCAAAAATAGGTGATTAAAAAAAATGGCGTAGTTTTGAAATTTGGCACAGTTGTTGGGGGTAGTGTCTTAAACGACATACTGAAAGTCCCCGCCGGTGGGGGGCGCGGGGGGTACTGGAGAGGTTTAAAGGGGGGCGTTTTCAGTTTTCCTTAAATATCTCGGAAAACTACGAGTTCTATCGAAAAACACTCAATTACAAAATTAAATTACATGAAATTTCCTACAAAAAAAGCCCTATCTATTTTTTGTGAATCATCAATAGTTAAGAGAGATGTGACGGATTTTAAATGTATTTCTAAAATTTTATTGTAATGGTAAAATCAGATTGAAAGTGCTGAATCACCCCTCAGAAAAACCCGATGCCATATAAGCACATATAAAGGGGTGTTGTTGCTTGTCCAGATTGGGGCGGGGGGGGGGAGGAAGACGAACCCTATTTGATGAACAGCCGTGTTCCCTTCCTCCCCTCACATTCGTTTCTCTTCACTAGTTTCCTCTTCACCCAGTCCGAATTGTAAATTTTAAATGGTATAGTTTTTGAATTTGCTACAGTTATTTGAAGACTGGCCTGAACGAATGTCAAAAAGTCCCCGACGATGGGGGCGGTGGGGGTTCAAAGGGTTATTTCTCAGTTTTTCTTAAATATCCGAAACTGGTTTTAGCGAAAAACAACTGAAAATTAACATTAAATTTCTACAAAAATACTACATATTTTCTTCGTAGGATGAATAGTTAGAATTTATAGCTGTATGAAAGTACATAATTACAAATAAGACGATTCAAAATGTTAGTTTTATTTTAGAAAGAAAAGTTTTATTTCGGAATGGATACCATTATATATATATTATATGTATATTATGTAGAAACGGGGTTAGAGACTGGCGGTGTGCTAGGGTATGAATACTAATGCGAATAAAGCTTTGTATCAAACACAAATTGTAGAAACACTAATCTATATTTACAAAAAGTTATCACAGTTTAATAAAAGGGCCGTTCAAATATTACAAGAAGCGCAAAGGGGAGGGGGTTTCGATTTGCTTATTTTGCTTTATTAGGGTATGAGTGATGCTTACGTAAGACATTAAAATCACTTTATTTCCGAAAATCTCTTGTAACTTGCAAAAATAATTTAATTAAAAAAAATAAATTTGGCAAAAGAAAATTAAACTTACTTTTTTTTCAATGATGTTCAAGCATTTTAACCACACAAGAAAAACATAAACGATAGATAGGATGAATGATCATTGAACACAATGGATAATAGTATCTGATCTTTATAATAGCTGGAAGTGACAGCTCAATAATGTTTGATGCATGAGGCTTATTTCTGAGAACTTGCTACTATTTCCAATGATGAGATTGGAATGAAAGGGACCAATATGTTGTATTGTGACAATACGAGTTTCGAAGCATGCACAAATAAACATGTTACAACAAACTTGAAACTCATTGAATATTTCGTATATAAAAAAATATACTCTTAGTGTCGTATTGAAATTTTTATATTTATAATTATCTTAATTTTAGTTTTTAATTATATGTGAGATATAACCAAATCAAGTCGATTATAATGATAATCGCGCGTTGTGTTTTGCAATAACCCAGTGTACATCCAGGCCATGCCTCATGGATGCCCAGTCAGCATGAGAATATTAACAAAGAATGAACCATTAATTGCAGTATTTTAATATTTGATTAAAATGCGAGATGAATTTTAAAGAGAAGAAAAAGAATTTAAACTCGCATAAGGAGCAATGCCCTTACACAAAATTAACCTGAATGCAGAACTGAATAACATACATTTATTATAAATTATTAAAATATAAACGACATTACACTAAAGATACTGACTTTCTTGATTACAATACACACTTTCACATTAGCTATCTTTATTATATGGTATAGAGAGAATTATAAAAGAAATTAATGCAACATAATTTAAACAGCATAATTTCAACCATTTGCTGGATGAAACGCAATATCGCAAACATCTTGACTAAAAATAAAACAATTAATAAGATTCACTAATGTAGGGAAATGTTGTACCAATTATGATCATTCCACAGTCACACATACATAAAAATCACCTTATTATTACATATCATGCAACACAGAAAATAATTCATCACATCAAAAATAATTCATCAATAATAAAAGGATAAACCAATTACTTTTACCCGTACAACAAAACACCTATGACTCTTGGTCATTGACATGAATATCTTCCACCTCCAACAAATATTCACTTCACGCAAAAGATTACCTCGCATGTGCATCCCATTTTATTAACTGGGATCGCAATTAAGTAACGCTCCGCTTTTACGTCATCACTGCATTCCCTCAAATCATAATCGGGAAATTTTAATTTATTTCGGAGAAATCACCTTGAGGGATCCAGATCGGTGGCACTAATATTTATTAAATTGACTGCTGTACAAAAATATTATTGGCATTGCAATATGTCATGCTCGCCCTATTTGACTCTTGAACACCTTGTCATAATCTTAATTTTGGGCCACAGATTTTTTATTTTTTTAGGTCGGGAATATCAGTTAAAATTTCCTTTATAAACAAAATAATTTCTTATCGACACAGATACCTGCCATGGCGTTGCCTCTCCACGTCGGCCAGGGCCAAGGGCCCTACCGGCCAGGGTCAAAACTCTCCCCGAAAACTCCTTTTTTGTTTTTGTTAATTTTGCTTCCTATCTTTACACATTTTTCCTCGTTAACTCAACACGTCCTTCACTCTTCACAGCCAAATCCGCTCTCCCCTAGCAACACCAAGCACCCCTTCACCAAGATGCCCAGCTCATGCCATTGGTCAGAGGCAAGCCCACGAATTTCTAGGAATTCCGAGTTGACAGGGGGCATATCCGGTGGGAAAGCTTCTCGAAAAAAAGGCGAAGGAAAGGAAAGTGTTTTTCTAAACACGACATTTGTCAGGTTTGAAGTTACTGTTTAGCAACGGAACCCGAGACTACCAGTTTTGGACGATTTTACACCGGAAAGGGGTGTCAGGCAATGAGTCATATGAGCGCATTTCCGGAGTTCTTTGTTCGATCACGCTCAGTAAAATGCAAACATCACCCTTCCATTCTTCACTTTCCCCTATTTTGATGAAAATAACTCAGCCCTGCGCAAGCGCAAAAGCGCGGAGGGTTTCTGAATCCGTTTCTAAACAATACATCTTCTTAGTATGCACTAAAAAAATATCTTTGAAAGCGGAAATAAAATAAAAAAACGAATATTCTCAAACCGCAAATCCTTCGTAGATATTAAGTCTGCTAATCACTTGACGTTTTTTTTTTCTCCCTTGGGTTCTCATAGTTTTTTTAACAATAATAGTTTATTTTTTCTTTTTCGTTCCTTCTCTGGGATGTTTTTTCACTAATCAATTTCATAACTGTTAATATCCGATGAGGGGAGGAGTTAAGTGGATAATTGTTTTGATGATCTTTTTTTCATTATTTGGAAAACGAAAATGAAAAATGTTTTTGATTGTTTTTATACTAATTTTTTCTTTCTATTATGCTTTTTTTTCTTCGATGTTGCTTAATAATAATATTGTTTTTCTTCGATCCTTTCTGATCTTAATGATGTTGTTCTCCTTCGACAACATTATGCACAATTTTTCGTTCGTTTTCACGAACGATTCTTCCGCCGATTTGTTCCGAAACCAAACTAATCACCTCACCCTTCTCTGAAGTGGTTGAATCTCGTAACCATAGTGGCCGACAGCTCTACTGTCTGGTGTCTCGGGAGTTTTTAAAACCGCACAGTACATAAAACAAGTCAAATCGAAAATATGTCTTCATTTCGAGAAATATTGTATTTTTTTTGAAAGTTTCAAAAAGTCTTCATCGGTAAATATATTCAAGGAAGGATCTTTGAAGGATATTCAATGTAAAACTAATGATGTGTGGCGGCAATATAAAAATTCTTCTAAAAATGATAAAGAGCTAGAGGAGTTAGTGTTAAACAGAGCTGAGGAAAAACTGCGTAAGGCAACCGAAAAGAAATCAGTTTTTCTTGATTATTTTATAAAGGTAATTATAATAAATTTATTCTTAAAATTTTAAGCATATTTTATCATAACTTTAAATTTATAATTAACTTGGTATGAAATAACTTTACTTATTCTTGTTAATATTCGTTACATTTATTAAAATATGTAGAGTATACTGACATTGAAATATGTAATAAAGTGTTAAAATTAACATCTTTCTATAATTTAATAGATAAATGATCTTTTCTAATGCAATCTTAAAGTGAAATTATTCTTAGTTTTTAAAAGTAATAATCTAGGAAATTAACTTGTTTGAATACGACTTAGCGTTTTGAATAAAATATTAAATAATAATAGATTATGAAAATACTTTAAAATGAATCATTCATCAATCGAAGATTTAATTTTTTTCACTTCTTATGATTTAGATTAAAAAAAATTTTACATACTGCAATGATTGTCACTTTTCAAATTTATGTAGTTACAATAGTGTAATTGACATTTATAAAAGTGTTTTGAGCTTTATTGGAAAAGAAAGTTTTCATTTACTTTTAGATAACAACTTACGTTTTTGATATAAAAGTGATTACTAAAAGTTTAGTCATTTTGTCACATGCTTAAAAAGTATAGAGGCAATTGTCAAAAATTAACCAAGAAGTTTATCAAGATTCTTTCCGAGAAGAAAGCGATGAAGAAGTAACAGAAGAGGGAAGCAATATAATAACAGATATGGAAAAATGGTTGAGCAACCTTGGTCAGCATTTGAATAGATGATGGGCATGTGCAAAATTAAATTTAAAATATAGCTATGCTCTTTTAAAATTGTGATAAACTAAGAAATTTTCTTAAACAAAATTGTAAGGAAATTAAACATACATTTTTTTCATTTTAAGCCGAGTTAGAGTTTTTTTATTTGAATTAAGTCTTAAAATTTTAAAAATTAGATTACTGTTATATGTTTTGTAAAAAAAAAAGAACGGGGGGGGGGTTCAGTTTGCTATAGTAATTATAAGAGAGGGGGTTTGCGATTTGCTTATTTTTGCTGACAAGGGGGGGAGAGGGTCAAAAATTACCAAAAACATGCTTACGTAATATTTGAACGGCCCCAAAAAGAGTTTTAGAGGGAATCATTATATCGTTAAATGATAGCAATTGCTTTAAAAGATTATTAACTGAAGATAGTAGTATAAGAAAGCTAAGAGCCGTTAAGCTTAAGAAAAGGTTTTACAGAACATGGCCACATCACTCATCGGATTCGCTTCCAGTCTCTTGCCAGATCCTCCTCTTTCGGCTGCACGGGAATAACGTAGATTACAGGAATGTGCTTCTCTCCGCTTTTTCTGCAACTGGCCTTCAATTGCGTTTCGACCGTCACGTGCTGCTCTCTGGATATATGGTTATTAACCAAATTATCGGAGGAGATACAGTAAAATATAAATTCTCCTCCACATCTAGAACATAATATATATACATACCTACATAAAAATATGCAGAACCCATTTTTACACTTGTTCGTAATCAAATTTCATCATATTTTTCTACTATTTGATCAAGTTCGAACTCCTCCTCTTCTTCTAGGGGGCACCAATAGTACAGATACCATGGCGGGTGCTACAAACAGAAGCACATTGCTAAATGAGTGTTGCTCCGCCGCTCCTTGGGTTGGAGGAATTGAGGAGAGCTTTGATCTTGGTTGATGATTTGAGAAAATGCTGCGTATCTATAGTTATTCAAATTATGCCAATTATAGGGGCTTTATATATGGCTAGCAACTTGTGAGGTAACATCTGGTGTTGATGAGGGGTTATAAAACATGTCAGCAATATTTTTCATCTGGCTTTTGAACAATATAACTATAGCGCTTTGCTTTTTCTATAAATAGCTGATGCTATGTCACAGCCACTGAATGCATGGAGAAGGAGGATGGTTTGGGGAAAAGAAAGTTCTTTTTGGAGCTTTCTTGTCTACATATATAAAAGGCAATGTTCGTATGTGTGGTCGCTATAGACTCAAAAACTACTGGACCTATTTACGCGCGGTTTTTTGCAAAATGATCCGCGTTGTCCGGGGAAGGTTTAAAAGCTATTTGCTTTTTGTTAACAGGGTTGTTTTCCGGCATCGCGTCAACCTCGGGACCAGAGGCAGGGTTGCCATATTGGCTTTTTTTGGCTTTATTTTTGCTCATGACTTTTAGAAAGATTTTTAATAAATATTTTACGATTTTTTTAAAAATAAACTATTGATATGACACTTTTCAAATTGCCCATAATGAGCTGACAAACGAAGTAGTTTCCTAATAAGAAAGATTTCTGTCACCTTTTTTCAGAATGTATTAGTCGGAATGCTTCTAACGATAACTATGTTTGTCTCTGCACATCATATAAGAACCACTTTCTCTGTTTTTATTTGTTTCTTTTCATGATCGAATTCTTATACGAAAACTTCCACGTAAAATATTCTTTTTTTTAAAAGGGAGAGAGAGGAATGGAAAGAGGACATTCCATTACAGATCTTTTTTTAAAAAAGGAAGATAAAGCATTTTTGTTTGTAATTTCGGTATTGTTTGAAACACCTATCTCCAGCTATTTAACAAACGTTTAAATGTCAAATCTAAGGGATAGAATAAAGCTTCCAGAAGCAATATTTAGAACGACGCAACATATTGGATTTGGGTGTCATTTGGTGGGATTAAATAACATCGAAACTAAGACCAGTGCATTTTTGATATTTTTATCACGTTTTGGAAACTCAGCCATCTATTATGAGTCGGAAATAAGTTTTTTTTATATTAAGGGAGTTTTTTACTGTTAGTTATTTACTATGAGTATGAAAGAACTTTTAATTTATTGTAATCACATTGAAAAATAATATAGAACATTGTTATTAGCAGGAATTGATATATTTCGCTCGATCATTTCATTCTGCACCGGCAAGAACATGATTTCTTTTTTCTTTCTTTCTTTTTTTGCAAAGCTGTATATATGTGATGCATAAAAAATCATTTAAATTTTAGTTTAATAAAAAAAATTATTATACATATGTCATTCTAATGGGATTCCTTTTCATCAAGGATAGTCATTTTCTTATATCGGGGGAAATGAGTGCTTTAATCAAATTTTGAAATTTGGCCTTTTTTTTAAAGACGGTTTGGCTTTATTTTGCGATTTTGATCTGGCAACCATGAACAGAGGTGAGATTTTAGGCCTATTTGTGCATTTGCTGTTGATAAAAATGCCGTCAAAACGACAAAATATTGGTCGTCGTACAAATGCAGCCAAGAGAAATCGAGAAGAAAGACAAAATGAAACAGAAGAAGAAACAGCACAACGCTTTGTTACCATTTACGGATGTTGAACACAAATTTTTGCAAATATATTTCATTAAAAGTTCAAGTGATCAAGTAAATCGATACACACACATCAAAATTCATTTAATCTGTATATATTCTCAAATCTAGCAATAACAAAGCATTGCCGGGTTCAGCTAGTAGAAAATAATTTAGCTTCGACTTTTCTCTTGCCAGGCTTGATAAAATAAATGTTACTTTCTGGTGGTGCCAAAGCAATCAGTAACACGACTAGGTCTACGTCTTGCCCTGTTCTAGCAACAATGGGATAAGAAGTTGCTCTTTCTGTAACTCGCATCTCTCACAATATAAGTATCAGCATCTCCTGTAGCGACTCTCGTTTCAATTCCTTTAGCAGCCATTTCCTGCGTTAGTAATTGAATAAACCTGGTCTTATTCCTCCCATTGGCAAGAAAATGTTCCTGTTGAACTGTGACAGACTGGTTGCGAGCTTTTAAGTTAAACTTAGCACAGATATGTAGATTTGGATTATACTATCTAAATAAACTCATCTGATCCGTTAACAGAACCAAAAGACTGAGTAGAAGGGATCTTATGGAGGGGAACAGACATGAGGGGAGGCAGGGAGCACGACTGTTCATTAAATAGGTTTGTCGACCCCCCGCCCTGACACCACCACTACTGTCGACACATATAATACTACCCTTGTATAATTATTATATAGGCATGAGGTTTTTCTGAGGGTTGTTGCTTCAGCACTTTTAATTGATTTTACCATTACAATAAGGAATTTTAAAAAGATTCACTTTTAAATCCCCCTGTATCTTCTAAACTATTGAAGCTACAAAAAAAATGTTGGACTTTTTTTGTAGGATATTTCATGTAGTTTAATTTTGTCAATGAGTGTTTTTCGTTAGAACCCATAGTTTTCGAGATATTTAAGAAAAACTGAAAACGCCCCTTTAAACTCTCCCTGTACCCCCCCCCCCGTTTAGTATGTCGTTTAGGACACTCCCCCCCAACAGCTGTGCCAAATTTCAAAACTTCACATTTTTTTTTCATTTTTCCTTCGTTGATTGGACTATTACAGTCTGTGACATCTCAGGTTGACAATAAATGGAAAGCTACGAAGGACTACATCACTGATGCATAACGTTACGCTTGTTTCTATGCATTTTACGAGGGTTGGAAACCTACTAGTTTTAACCATATAGTTACAGCCTTATTACAAATGTTATTAGCTTGAAACGTTTATAGCCGTTAGATGCGTTCGATCACCAGCGTTGTGTACAACTTGTTTCCAGTGATGTAGAAGTCGTAAAATATCTGAAGCAGTACCAGGTCTGCTGATGGTTTGTATGGAGCGGTCTATCGCTTTAAGAATCTCTGTAACTGTTCGGTAGCGACTGCCACAAAGTTGTTCCTTCTTCTTTGGAATCAAATCATAAGCACAGTGGATTCAATCCGGGTAGAGCAACTCCCTGTCCCAGCAAGCAAAAAGCCAGTTACGAACTGTTCCATGGATTCTTAAAGCCATAGATCGCTCCATCCAAACCATCATCAGAACTGGTACTGCTTCAGGTATTCTGCTACGTTTCCATCGCTGGAAACAAGTTATACACAACGCTGGTGACTACATCGAAGGACTATAAACGTTTCAAGCTAATACCAATATTGTGTCGGCTGTAATTATAGGGCTGTCACTATTAAATTTCCAACCCTCGTAGATCTGTAGAAATAGCTCAATGAAATTAAACAACTTTCGTATTGATTTAAGATTTTCTTGCACAAAACATCTATTATTAGTGTTTAAAACTACTGCCCAAATATATCAAATGACTTTTAAATAATAATGAAGGTCATATTCTGCAGTATTTAACATACTTAATGATACATCGCATAGTTTTCGCCATACTGTCACCTTGAGTTGCCACTGACTATAGTTGAGCTCCTTATGGAGCCCCAAACAAAGCCATTATATAGTGGTCAGCGTAATTCCTCCGTTGCAGAAGACCGAAGGTTCGCATCTTGATGTTTAACATAGCTTTGTTTCTTATGACTTGGTTTTCGTCAAGGAATTGGGTTGTTGTTGAAGTGATTGAATATTTTTTTACCCATTAAAAAGGTATACAAATAAATTTTATTTTGTTTAGGTACTTACTTAGGTACTTTTGTTTCTCTTATGCATGTATTCAATTCTCAAATATTGACCTGCCTTATTATATTAGTACGGAGAATATACCGGAAATACCTAGTTTCATAAGCTAGTTTTGTATGAGTTATAAAATGCTTTCTTGTCTACTTAAAGCAACAATATTGAGCAGATTTATTTACGAAAAAAAAAAGAAGAGAAAATGTTTAAAATAAAGGAAGACCACAGTCTAGATTGTCATTAAACTTAAAAGAAGTGTAATATTTTTCATAAAACGTAAAAAAAACACAAAAGTCAGAGTTGATGAATAAAACAAAATTGTTACGTTTTAGGATTCTTAATTAAAATTTTATAACATTTTTTGAGGTCAAAAAGTTGCTGTAATTCTTTTCTTATTGATCAATATGCCAGGTTGGTATTATTATTTGGCAGATAAATTGAAAAAAGGACACAGTGCTAAAATCAAAGAAACAAACACACATAATTTTACCCTGAAAAGGTCTGACGTAGGGCGCGCGGCGTCTGATAGACACCACCCTCTTTGCTCATTAATAATCGTACATATTTTAATAATTTCCTTCATTTTTTTATTTTCATACGTTTATCTATATTTTAGCTACATCTAATGTCATTTTTAAAGGAGAGGAGAAAATGCATTCTTATTTTCAACTACGCTCAGCAACGAAATAAAATTCAAGTGGTGTCTGTGAGACGCTCGCGATCTCTCCCGGGTTAATTCAACAGCAACGAAAAGCCATTGCCGCATTCAAAGTCTTGCTTTTCAGGGAATCTATAATGAAAATTCTACGAAGAGCCCCATACTTTTGTATGTTTATTCACTATAGTACAACAGGGCATAAGAGAAAAATTGGATAGATCGAATGGTCGCACAGAAGCGAAGAAACAATCATGACCTACAATGAAACGAATTGCAATTCCATCAAATTGTCATCAGCAAGTTGAGCCTGAAACAGCCGATTCCATCCATATTTGTCGGCCGATTCTGCATGGCAGGTTGACAGAAATGCTTGAAATTACTTTATAACCTACTAGTTTGTGATTGTGTTACATTTTTTTTTATTTCTGGTTAGCAGTAGAATTTATTTACATCTTGGAAGTATTCAACATGTATCAAGGGCTATTTCTCGGGAAAAGTAATGCTAGCCTAAATTTGTGAACATTCTATTTCTTTTATAATAACACTGTCCAGGAGATTTTAGAATATAAATATTTAATTTGTAATTTATTAAAATTTAAATATGTTCTCTGAACGATGCATGAAAGTCCTTAGCATCAGTTATTGACTTTTGTTTAGTCCCATTTAACTGCCTGAAGATATTAATTTTATTTTGATATAATCATTATGTAAAAATACAACTAAATACATTTAAATTCTCCTCTTTCTTTTCTTTTTCTTATTAATATTATTTATTTTTATATAGGGGAAAATGGGGTAAAACCGGGTAGCTAAGGTTCGAAGGCCTGCTGGAGCTAAAATATTCGACAGAGAGCTTGTCCAATTTTATTAAAATATTCATTGTTTATCGGAGTACAATATATCTATCCAGAAAAGTCACAGTTTCATTACTTTTATCAATGATTTTTATATACAAAAAGTCAAACTACCCGGTTTTACCCATGTTAACGTTATGGGAAATTCGGAAAACTCGTTTTTATTTTATATGACAATTTAAGAATATTAATTACAAAATTCACATATAAAGCAGTTGTCTTCTTCCTCCGCGCCACTGCAGCTTTCGTGGGCACAGCTAAGACAGTTTTTACATTAGAATTAACCATTCTTCTTTATTTAAATTATAAAATTCATCATTAAAATATAAACAATCAACATCTGATGTGTCTTTATCGTCTTTAACGGAAGAATCATCAATACTGATTGTCCCGGTCTTACGCCACTTGAAGTACCCGGTTTTACCCCGAGTGCAGAGGTTATAGAAAAAAGAAATAGAACAGCGCAATTACTGGAGTGAATCCTTATTGTTCGATAGGGTATAAATCCTTAGTAAACGTATAATAAGCTGGACTAAAAATGGTTTTTAGAAGTGTAGTGATTTTTAAGTAAGGATAGTTTAAAATCAAACGAACATTAGACAGTTGACATCTTAAAACAAATAAACCTTCACAGAAGCAGTGAAATCAACAGCTGCAACACGCCACTATGACTTCCTTTTTCTCGTCTAGTAGAGTGTAATTCAGTATTTGTCCACTATAAAGAACTAATATTGCCAGAATCAAGGGTACCCGGTTTTACCCCACTCTCCCCCATGTTACTGTTAAAGCGTGGAATCCGTTATTTCATAAATAATTGGGTATTTCATGAACTACTTTGTTGAAATCCTAGTTATTCTATAAAATAACTGAATTATACGCTTTAACGGTAACATATATGTTAAGCAACAGTAAATTATTATGACTTATCAAATTGATTTGACATTTCCAAGTTTTATTAGGTAACTGTCTCTGCAATGCCACTATTTCCCAGCAAATAAATATGTTCGGAGGTGAAGAACCTCGAGTTCAAGAGCTTTTTTAATTCGTAGCAAATCGGTTGGTTCATTTTATTTTGATGCTTGTAAATCTCAAATATTACTTTATGAGAATAAATATTTTTTTTATAAAAAGAAAATATATTCAGAATTTCCTCTTTTGAAAAGCCATGTAATCCATCTCTTCTTAGGAAATTACTCTGTTTTTCGTTGCTTTTCATTCAATTTGCTATTTTTTCCGTTGAAAAAAAAGGGATATTTGTTCTTTCCCCCATTGACTTATTTGTGTTAGGGATATATTGTCTGTAAATTAAAAACGGTTTCTACATTGATATAGTAACAGCAGTTTCTGTAATGATTATTTTTAATTTAAAAGCCGTTTGCTATTTGAGATTTCTGTTTTTTGTATTTGATAACAATTTATTTTAAATTTGATCTTTTTGTGAAGCATAGTTCCAATAGTTAATTTGCATTTCTATAAATTACCAGATAACGACTGCTACATTCCATTGAGGTAATTAACAAAATCAATTAATTCATATTTACAGATAATCAGCAAATAAAAAAAATACACTTACCTATTCTGCCTGGTCATTCCTGAAGGCTATCTTAGCCTGGGATAAGACCTTGGCTTCGAGACCGGATTCCATCAAAATCTGCCGTTTATATAGGCCCGGTGTACGCTAAGGTGTCAGACGTTTTTATGTTATCGCGGTGCAGAAGTTTGGAGTGTCGGGTGTTGATTCTGGTGTCGTACTCGTCATCTGACCACAGTTCAAAGCCATAGTTGCTAGGTTCGTCCTAATTAGTAATGATGTAGCTTCAACACGAATGTTTGTCTGACTAACTGAACAATCCTGAATTATAAGGAACCTGTGCTGGAAGTATTTTTTGTGTGAATCTGGATTAAATTTGAACCCTAACTGCTGAGTTATTTTATATGTAAATTAATTTTATCTTAAGTTGAAAAGTTGCAAGAGATTTACTCTGTTCTCGTTTAGTTAATCTTAACCTTCCAGTGGGCGCGCGTTTGCAAGAGACACTTGAATTATGCATCGTATTACATATTTATATCGTTATTTTATATATTTAAGTGCAATTTTATTGATAAAATCTGTGTGCTATTAGACTAATAAATACAAATAGCATAAATAAAAGTTGCATTTATTTTTGTAAAATAACACGATATATATATGTAATACGATGCACGATATGTCGTAAAATTTGCGTAAGCGCGCCCGCTGGAAGGTTAATGTCAATTTCTTACACACAAGATTTCTTTTGATATTGTCCCCTGAACTCTGTTAAAGGAATAGTTGTTACCGAAGCAATAAATTTCTTCTTTTAGTTTCTTGGAATTTATAATTAATACATCAGTTAATAAATCTAGCAAATATCGGAATCTTCTATATCTTCTGGTTTCTTAACAGGGATTAGCGTAGTCTGGCCAAAAATGGGAATAATACTAAACAGAGAAAATGCGATTATGAAGATAAATAAATTGAAATTTTATATGAATACGATAGAAAGACGTTGCTTGTTACTTTTTTTAAATCTTTTATTTTTTACCCCCTAAAACTTTCATAAATAAGTTGAAATAGCTAAAAATCAGCTCCACCCACTGTAAATGAAATAAAAACGTTTTACATTGTTTCGGGGAAAAGGAAAGTTGATACGCATGTTGATATTCAAAATTGACATTCATCAACTGAGAGATTTAAAAGATTCATCAACTGAAATTTTTAAATAATTTAAATGTTTTATTTTTTACAGGAAAGTATCGATTCTAAAAAACCTTTTTCAATAATGAAACAACAGTTATGTGTATTAACGAGTGGTAATCATGAGACGGATCAGACATTTCTGAGCATTTGAAACTCAAGTGGAAGCATCCATAAAATCTAGTTTTGATAATTCAAAAATAATGAAAGATGAATTGTCTCTTCCAGTTAAACAAATTATATTTTATGTCGGTATATTTTGTCGAAATGTTAGTGCTAGAAAAAGAAGTGTGTCTTTTTTTGCAAAAAAGTATATATGCATCAGTGCATTTTAACCAGTTAACTGAGTTCCTATGTGTATACACGTTAATCCGAATTTTTATTTTGGTGCGGTTGGTGTGTATATGTTACCGTTAAAGCGTATAATGCAGTTATTTGATAGAATAACTAGGTATTCAACTAGGTGATTCATGAAATACCTAGTTATTCTATGAAATAACAGATTCCACGCTTTAACTGTAACATATACATATCATGTAAAATAAAAAAAATTACCATTCGATATAAGAACTCAAAATTTCAGTAAGATGAAATACAGATGTCATTTAGTGGCATGTTTCCTTTATATTACTATTAAACCTGCTATAAATTAGGTTAATTTTTTTGGTGTAGAGGTTATTCCCCGTACATTGTATTGCTTTTTGTATTGCACTGTATCCGTAAAGAGTCACGCTACTTGTGGTCGATCTGCGAAGTGCCACTGAAAGTGGTATCTTGCTTTGAAAAATACCACACTGAAATCAAATGAATTTCTTAAATTTTTTTCCTTTAATTTTTCTTGCTTAAGAATTCCATTATTATTACTATTACTTTTTGGCAATTTTTAAATTTCCTATAACAAAATCTTTTTCAGCAATGTATTGCAAATTTTTTATCCAATAAAAAATGTAATCATTATAATTTTGCTTTGATTTTTTTCGTAAAATTTATTATGGGACCATTTGTATTGCGCTCGGCGTATATACTCGTCATCGTTTGATTTTAGTTACGTCCCCTGTGATGGACTTTTAAAAATAAATTCCACAGTTAACTGGTCAAAATAATAATCCCATATTAACACATAAAGATTAAAAAATATATCTATTTAAATTAAGCCTTTACTTGTTCATATGCTTGAAGCATTTTTTCATTTGTTTTAAATTTTGATAGAAATAATGGTGTCAATTCATGTGACGCCACAGCCACATGACAAACATATCTGCACATACGCTAACTGCACATTGTCTTACGCTGTGGTGTGACGTCTCATCCTTTTTTCTCCTGCAAGTTGCGTTATGGATTCAAAATAAAATGGAGACGGTGCATTTGACACGTCACGTGATCACGACTTGATTCAAGTGCGCATACCTGTAGTAACTATTTGCATTAAAAATAAGGAATCTACTCATAGACACGATGTGTAAATATTAATGCAAAAGCAGATTACATGTTATTCATCAAATCACGAAAAATCAATATTTTATCAATTTTTCTTTTGAAAATGCTTGATAATTAATAAATTATCATAGAAGTTTTATTTTAAGAAGCACTGCTGCTATAATATTAGTTGTTTCACCCTTCAGTGGATACTCCTCAGCATCAACTTGAAAGACACCATTGAATTATTTATTGTCTACTTAGTTTACTAATTAATTATTATGTAATTATTTCTGAAATGTGTTTCAAGAAAAGTTTTTTTTAATGAACGACGCATGCGTCGAGAAAAATATATTATTTATGATAAAGAGAGTGTTTCAGTGTGTAGAAATTCAACTGATCGAATATACAAGAAAACTGGGGAAGTGATGACACTTTGTTTCACAGTAATTGAAAAAAATTAATGTAGCTCTTCTTTTATCTGAACGGCAAAAACCAGTTAAAACTTCTACATCTTACTTCAATTTTTCACTCATCATTTTCTTAATGCCAGAGTTTTTTTTAATTGCTCAAAACACCATAAACTGCTACATTACTTTTCAAATGGTTTTTTTTCTCTTTTGTTATATAATAAAATGGTTAAATTTTTGTCGAATTTTTTATTAATTTGATTTTATTGACAAAAATGCCCATCTGAAGTACAAATGAAATATAAATTTTTGCTTTTTTTGTTAAAATTAAATAAGAGAAGAAAAATGAGATCTTAAGGAAGCTATTTTTTTCTAAAATTTAGCAGTCTTGAAATAATTTTAATGATCCCGATTTTATTGAAATTTTTTTCAACCAAAAACATACTTTTAGGTAATTATATATATATTTTATTAAGAAGCATTTAATAAAAGGCTTTTGGGAACAAAAATTTATCTATTGAATTTTTAGCATATTGTTAGTATATATTAATTTTCAGGAGTTTTGATATATCTAATAACAAGACGTTTCAAACTGTTTAAAAAATTTTCAGTTAATGTTGTCAAATACTGGCGTTTATTTCTGCTGCTGTTGTGATGTTTCTTTCAGTTTAATATGAATCATAGTCAACACAAAGATCTTTTTGTTTTCTACTGTTTTATTTATTAAATCTATTTTTCTAATAATACTGATTTTTGGTTAAACACTTTTTAATGATACTGATTTGTTGAAACCTTCACTTATATTTCGTTACCAAATCTTATTTTCGTTGGTCATTTGTGTTAAAGATTTCCGGAATGCAATTATTATAAAATACATTGAATTTAAAATTTTGTTAAACATCCTGTTGTGAGAAAAGTATCTCAAATGTCTATTAATGCTGCTTCAAATTTACTAAAAACTAAATTATTTATACCGGATAGAAAATTCTTTTGTGCTTAAATTTTTATTATGTCTGATTATTTTTGAAAAATATGTATATTATGCTGTTCAAAACATCAATGACTTAAAAATATGAATTCATTGAATGAACATTTAATTTATTTACTTCCGCATTTCTAAAATTGAATAAAAGTGCGTAGATAGTAATTTAAGGAGTTTTCACTATAGAAGTCTAGACCAAATGATTTTCAAAGTTTGGTCCACTATTAGCATGAAGAATTCAAAAATTAAAAGCTACTGTCAAAATTTTACAAATTTATTTATGCATAGAAATTTACTGGTAACAATTTAGATAAATTCAGATGTCCTATTTCTTATTTACCTGTTAAAATTAAAGACACAAATTGACAAATGAATTTATGAAAAATCATTTTTATTAAAAGAAAATAATGCTGTTCATAGTTACTGACTTAAACATATGAAAGTATATAAATAAAATTCACATGAAAATGTATGCGATATTATAAATATAATGAACAAGAGTTATATACAAAAGCTCGTATTCCAGAGTATGGCATGAGTCAAAATCATTCATTAATCATTTTGAAAAGAGCACCAATTCAGAATTCATTGTCTTAAAATAAATAAATACAACTTAAAAATATTTTAAACTTTATCAAAAAAACATTTTTTAAGCAAATAATGTATTTTAAAATTTATTTTTTGAGAATTCTCAAATGTCAAATAATAAACATAAATTGAAAATAAAAGTAATTGACTACTAGAGTTATTACGAAGTAGCGAAAATAATTCATACGTGCAGTAAATTTTTAATATAATGCAAATACTTAAACAACATTAAGATAATTACCAGTTTTTGTTGTCAGGTGGTCCGTATCATAAATAGCCGCCCGCTTAAAAAAGTAGTGTTTTTATTATTCATCATGGTAGCATAAAATTGTTGATGTTGTAATGAACACCTGCCTACGATTCGAGCAAATAGCACTTTGAATGGTAATAGTAAACGCATAACAATTTAATGGCACTGATGCTTGAAATGGGTCTTAGTTGAAAGTAAAATCTTTCCTGTTTAAAGCAATTCTTTCATCCCTAAGTAATAAGGAAAACACACTTTCACGGTCATCAGCTAATTGCGAAATGCTTAGATGCGAGTAGAAAATGTAGTTAAGACAGGAAGAATTGTACTATTCAAGAGGTAATAACACAAAATCGAACAAAAAAGAATCACTCTCCTTCACAAGATGGCACATTGAATGTCTATTCGTGTTTCACAACGTTCTTAGTTGTTTTTCGATAGCGAAGTTCGATTTCTTTAAGCTTGAAAGTAACATTATCGCAAGTCCACTATGAAATCACTCAGGGGTTTGCATTCACACTTTGTGTGATTTTCAAACGACATTAACAAGATTTTCGTTTCGTAAATTTTCGTTACGGTGATATGCAAATGTACCGTTTCAATTTCTTTTGGAGCACATATTTCTGAATCACCTTTACAGCAGCCAGCATCGTTGTTGCATCTGAACAATTCGACACAATGAGGCTTGTATTTTCCATCAAATATGGTATAAATATCATCCACTGGATACAACTTAGGAACTGGAGTAGTGCAAATTTTTTTTTCGATCATCCTGAAGTGTTCCTCCGCTTTATTTCTGGCAGTCAGGTTTGTAGATACGTCTATTATAGCCCTTCCATCACAGTTGACAAGTAGATGGACCATAAATGTCAGGAGTAAGAAAGAAACCATATGCACTATTGAAGCCATTTCGTTTTTCTCCAAAAAAGTCACTAATCGTTAGCGAAAATCAGTAAGTTATTCTTTACAGATCCAGAAATAGGCAAACTGTTGCTTGATGTTCCGCTGTAGAAACGAATTGAACAAGGAAAACAGCTTCTCGGATACTGATTATTTGCAAACTCAAATCACGCGCACTTTTTCTATTCGACCAATGTAATCACAAGCACGTTTAAATGTCTGTCACACTTGACAACGTTAGACCGAAGTGATCTGAATCAAACTCCACAGGAACCGGGCATAACTCAAAGACCGGCCGGTATTTGGAAGCAATAGATGGTAGCGCGAGGTCGTAGGGAATCTGAAATGAGCATGAAAGATGGCGCAGCAGACGTTGCTTATAAGCATCCTCGCTACCGGGAATTCCAAGTTTCTAAAACCGGAAGATGTAACTTTCATCTCGTCCTCTGTGAATTGCATGGATAGTAATTCACGTATTTCCGACTCTTACACTACGGGTCTCTAATGCAAAATTTGTAAACTGCCGCCAATGTTTATTATAATTGTCCCATGGTTGTTTTTTTATTTGTGGTATATACGTAACATCCCCATTCCGTAACGTAATGAAAAAGAAATAGTGTGTTCCCGACTAAGCACTTATTTAATAATAATATTATTAATTATTATATAATAATAATTTATTTTAATAGTATTAAAAAGCACTTAACCGATTTTTTTTAATATTTTGATTAAGATTTATTTTAGTGATTTCAGATATTAATTTTTTTGCGGTAATTTTTGCATTAACTTTGTGAAATCGCTGATATATTTATTATAAGGGAAGATAATAATTTTGAAAGAGAGAGAGAGAGAAAAAAAACACAAACAGATTCACGTGAATTTATGACAATGCAAATTAGTTTGTATCCATTCAACTTCCAAAGTGAAAGTGAATTTAAATATTCGCTTTCACTGGAATGAAAAAATCGTTTTGGAAAGGTTATGTTTCATTAATATGGTGTTTCCATTTTTATTATTTGGAGTAGATTTGTATCAAAATGACCTTGATTATAAATATCTCATTCATCGATTACTTGTGAATTTCCATGTAATCTTTCTTAGAAGGTGATCCTCCTCTTTATTTCTTTTTCTTTCACATCGATTCAGGTCACGTTCATCTAAGTCGCAGTAGCGGATGAAATATTCACATGAAATATATATATAAAGGCTTCTGAGTTCTTTCTTTCTTTTTTTGCTTTTGTTTTAAAGAGAATGACACACAATTAATTCTTTTATAGCGGTGTTTGATGTAATAAAAACGAACATTTTGGACGAAGGCTTGTTAATAGTGGTTTTAGTAAACATACCTTCCCGTTTTGGATATTACTAGACACATATTAAATGAAACCATTCTTAAATAAACGATTTCGTGGTAAAATAAATTTGATCTACAACCATTTTAATTGTAAATAATTCGTGTTTTTTATGATTTTATATTTTGATTTGTTTGGGAATAGTTGAAATATTTTGGGATAACGTTTATACACGATCCTCCTTTAAGGGCCGCTAGAAAAATATTACAGTTCATTTAATGCAACAATTTACCTAATAAGCAGAATTTTTAAAAGAATATATTAGAATATTTTATAAATTTTTCAGATAGTTAGTTCATGCCATTAAATTTAAAACATAGTTATTTCTAGTCCTAGTCATAACAATTAACCTTAAAACAGCCTCTTTTTGTTTCAAGTAGTCGATGTGGAAACCAAGAACGTAATAATTACCTACTTTGCCTTCTCTGGTTGTTAATTTTTATGTCTATCCATTAAAAACCGAGAAGAGGTTGAACTCACCTTTACCGCTTTCAAAAACCTTATCGGTTTTATTTGATTTTTTAGATTAGTGTCCCGTTTTTAAGCTAAATGAGGGCAATTGAGGGGACGGAATTCATTATTTTGGACCATAGTGAATTGATATCTGAGCCGGCACCCTACTCTCTAAACTTCCACACCGCACCGACTTTGGGACTTTCAGCCCATGACAACAGATGTAATCTGTGCCAAGCCACGATATACGTTGGATATTCAGTAGAATTGGGTCTCAAACTTAGAGTCCTCTGTGCCGAAGCATTATTAGTTAGCTCTTATTTAGTAATATTACATTAACCTCTATTAACCATTGGGAAACTAAAATCGCACCTTCGAATAATGCTATTAGGCCTAGGCTGTGAGTCATTAAATTTTGTATTTTTTCTCTTATAGAGCCCATTTTTACTTTCTCGTATACGTAATATACAAAGGGAAATTCTTGTAATTTTCAAAAAATTCGACCTCGAGACTTTGATGAATCTCCACCTTTTAGACCTACTTCAGTCCGAAAAAAACATATTTTAAATTATGTCTGTCTGTCGGTTTCTGAAAACGTTAACTCAAAAACGGAGGGAGCTAAACAAATGAAATTTGTTATGCGGTTTTTACACCAAAATTGTAGATTTCTATAAAATCTTTGGATGAAATCCGTGGACGGGAAGTCTGTTTGACCGTTCTTGGTCATGTGAACACGATAACTCAAAAAACGCAAAGAGCTAGAAGAATGAAATTTGGCATACGGTTTCACTATCTAAATTGAAGATCTGTATCTCAAATTTTGGACAAAATCCTTCTGCGGGTTTGACCGTCTGTCGGTCTATGTAAACACGACAACTCAAAAACGCAATGACTTAAATAACTGAAATTCGGTATGTAGTCTTTAAACCATAATTGTAGATCTATGTCAAATTTTGGATGCAATCGGTAGTAAGGAAGGCGTCCAAAATGCATACTCGTTTTTCCTTCATTATTCTACGTAGAGCAAAACACGTCATATTGTTTTAGTATACTAGAAAGAACACAACCGCTAGTTTATAGCAAGAACACTTACTATATAGTTCGCCTGAAGTGCCAGTAGTTCCATCGGCGAAAACATTTAGAAACTTAACAGTCTGAAATGCTACTTAAAACATTCTTAATAAAAATAAACTCTGGGATAGAAATGTGGAGTCATGGTGTCTCATCTGTCCCCTGCCCCGTAACTCTGAGATCTTGCCTCTGAAAGGGAGAAGGAAAACTTCCTCCTCCTAGCCATGTTATCTACAGAATTGGAGCCAACTGAGGACCAGGCATCAGAGTCTTGGCTTGGAAAGCGGAGAATCAATCAGGAGTTCCATACCCAATTTCCCCTATCGTCAGTTATATGTTGAATTTGTCGTCTTGGGTCAAACATGCCCTGACGTTGGTTTGGTGGGGAAGAGTGGAGAGTGAGGTACCAGGGCAGATATCTTCCTGCTCGTCTGATTGCGGTTTAAAATTACAAGGTTTGTTCCATGTACTTTAGAGCAGGGCATTCATCCAACAAATCAAATCCTTACAGGCTAACCTAAACTTGGCAAAGCATAATTTTTTTGGTTAAAATTCATTTCATTTCGTTTTTTTCTTTCTCGTTTTTATTTCCTAAAATACAGTATTAAAAATGATGAAATTTATTCGAATTTTGGCGATTGTTATATTCGCAATGTTAGGTATTTCACTGAAACTTGCAAAACAGGAAATATGGTTCAGTTCTCATTAGTTCCTCTGTTTTTTACAAAAGTTAAAAGAAAACTGCTGTTGCCACTAACAAATTATGAAAATAATTTTATTTATGTGTTAAACTGTATTCTTTTGACCTTTACAAAAATTGAACCGTGAAAAATATTAAATTCATTTATGCATGTATGTAATAAATCAATTTCAAATCGAGCCTTTCAAATACAAATTATTGTAGTTTCCTCTGTGTTAATCAGTCAGCTGTTTCCAGTGAGCTTTGTGAGCTTCTTTAACACTAGATTTACGGAGATTGGTGTATACCTACTTTTACTGAAACCTGTCATTTTGACGGGTAAAGTAAATTGGGGTTTTGGTACATAATCTTAATTCCTTTTATTTTTAACATAAAAACTATTATTAAACACACACTTACATGTTATACAACCGTTATAACACAACAAATTATGCGTGGCACTGCAAAGTAAGACAAATAACAATCGACTGCTGAATGGACATGCATATCGAGTTTACACATATAATTTTCAAAAATCGTGTGCACCAACTAACACTACTTGTAAATGGATATATAGGTATATACTCACATATTTTATAGATTGTGCACCTGTGTAAGGACTCTAAATTTATATAATTATCAAGTTCATAACGGTATTACAATGTTTTTTAGAACAAAAAACTGGTAATATAATGAACCCTTCAATTTGACGGGTATCCGGAAACATAGGTATATTACATACAGATATTCGAAATTTGAGGGACTTGAAAGAAAACAAATTCAGATAAATACACATTTCAGTATATGTTTAATAATCAATATATATTTCTAATACAAAATATTTATGTTTTCTGATATATTTAACACTAAAATTATGGAACCCGTCAAATTGACGGATTCCGTAAATCTAGTGTTAAAATACAGAACCAGCGATTTCTGTTCTATTGCATTGCAAAATATGGGTATTTCCCATTTTGAAGTTATAAATAGTCGCGTCACTATTTTGACGCACTCTTTCTTCAATTTGCCGTTTTTATTTCCCACGCCGACCTAGCTTACTCAAAGGGTGTAAAGCTTGTTAAGAATCAGCGGTCGATTTGGCGTTTACGGGAGATAGGTGCAGTTTCACTCCCAACAATCCACAGTGGTCATGGACTGGAATGAGGACTAACAGTGGTAAACATTGTAAGTGCCAAAAGCGAAAATGTTGAGAAATCGTCAAAATCTGTTTGATCAGCCAGTAGGGATGTCACACTAGTGACCTTTTTACACTCTCTTTTTATGATTTAGAGGATTACTAGGTACTTTTCAAGTTTATCATATTATAAAGTATTCTTCGTTTTACATTTTAACGTGAGAAAACGGCATTTGGATTTTTTTTGGCACTTTCATCATTTACCATATTTAGTCCTCAAATCATCTAAATTCTTACTCAAAAAATTCAATGTAATGCCTTTTGTCTTTAAAAACCATGCGAAGACTACGATAAAAAACATATAATGCTTATTGGAACGACTGCTTCTCTTCGAAAATTGACAACGCCAGCAACATTAAATGTATATGTTTTCAGCAAAAAGTAACTCGAAGCAAACAATTTTAAATATACTCTTGCGGTTAAGAGACACGTTTGGATGGCGTGGAAGTTCAGAGAATGGAATGCCAGCTCAGATGTTGCCCTTGTAATCTTTTCATGGGTCAAATTGACGAGGGCTGTCCATTAATAGCCTTAGCATGGCTTCAAAACAGTATTTTATCGAACTGAACTAAGCGCGGTGAAGGGGTCTGACAGAACCTTCAAATTATTTGAATTCGTAATTTGGCAACCAAATTTTTCGCGTATTGTATCTGTGAGCTTTAAAAACAAATTAATGAAAAAAAATTGTTTGTAACTGAGTTTTTTAACTTAGACTTATATACGTGTAATGCACTCATAAATATTGATTCTTCCTTCTGGATTAAAATGACGTAGTTTTATACGGATAATAATAAAACTTAGACCTTATATGAATAATATAAGAGGATGAAACCAGATGCATATAAAAAATTATGACTCATAGGAAAGGTTTCAAGATTGCAGCCCATGTTGGTGTAGTGTGGAGGTTTAGCGAGAAGGGAGTCAGCTTTCTGTGTTGTCCACGTCATCCTACTACGAATTAAAATTGCGAGTTCTTTCCCCATTAGTCTTAATCAAATAGATCAAATGAAGTCAAAATTACGCAATTGCAGGGTTTGAAGTTATAGTTTCAAAATAGATATGACCAATTATCCTAAAATATCCATTAAATGTGGATCTATAGGATCCGTTGGATTCACCTAAAATATCCATTGGATATAGGACCTCATTTTCGTGTCTGGATTCATTTTATCGGAACTTCTCTTCTAGAGCTGAACCTGTGCACAAATAATTAAGTTTATTACAACACACCTAAGATGCACTAAAAGAAAAAAAAATAGTATTGAGATTTTAAAATACATATTTTTTTGTCTTTTTTTTTTAAGGGAGTCGATACATTTTAGCGTGATACCTGTCAAATGCTCAGTGCCATTTTAATTTTGAATTTGTTGCGCATTTTGCAGGAGGAAAAAAAGGATGCAACTGCGCAATCTAAGATAGCTTGAAGTTAGATGACATACGAAGTTTAATTTTGCCATATGATGATGGAGTCACAAGAATTAAAATGGAGTTATAAAATCTACCCTCTTTTATTTTTGATGAAATTACAAATATGTTCATTAATGATTCTGTAGAGTAGTCATGAAAGCGGTAAAAATATCTATGTAAACAATTATATGATAGTAATGAATTGAAGATTTTAAAAATCATAATATTAAATGGCCAAATTTGTTACTTTTTGAAGATGCAAAATTTTTTCCAATTAGTGCATCTTCAAATTTTTTCGCAGATTTTAACTTCCAATTATTTGAATTTCATTTTTAAAGTTTATTTTTTTTCTTTGAAAAATGTAGGATAGGAGATTTAAAGGTTTTTTTCAGTCTTTTGTATTTTGCTTACCCCAAGAATATTTTACAAAAAACCCTAAGAATATTTTCCAGTAAATTGCTTAAGCCTGTGAACCAGGGATGAAATAGCAAAATAAACATAATTTCACACTAGAGATATTGGTTTCAAAATATTTAACTTAACTTTCAATATGAAAACAATTTCTTGTGATTTCTATGTAGATCTCTTTGAGCCTATTGTATTCTTATATCTTATTATGATTATATTAGCGACTTCACATTTCGTATTACTGCTTATCTTAACGCTACACTGCACGTTAAAAATCCCAAAATAGTCCTCGTGTTGCTTCAAAACGGGACATTAATATAACTAAACCAAACTAAAGCACGTTAAAAAAAATTTGAGCAGAAGTCATACAATTCTAGATAAATAAGTGTACGGCTGGGTTTCTTAGACTTTGGGGTCATGTAGAACAAAATTGGGGTTGCAAAAACTTTTACAAGGTATTCTTCTTTCAGATTCTTCAACATTTACAAGCAATAATAGATAGGGAAAATACATAGAATAGATTGCATTAGATAGAATGATTGCAAGAAATTATAGATAATACATAGATGATAAATATCATTTCATTAAAGTTTGTTGAATAACTGTATTAAATTGAATTGCTTTTTAATTATCATTTGCCAACTACATTTTCTTATTTATTTTCCTGTTTTGGGATCGCGTTAAAATATTTTATGGTTGCGAAATTTCTTCCCAACTGAGAAAGAGTTTCGAATGAATACAAATTAACAGACCTTGCTGTAATGAGAGACAAAATATTTGTAAAACTTTAATTTTTAAGATTAAAATTATTTAATGAAGAATTAAATGAACTGGTCAAATTTCCAGCTCAAGAATATGATAAATGAGTTATTTGATTCATTTACCCTCTGACTGAGTATCCCGCGATTTGCGCGGGTTGGAAGCTAATCTATTTTCTGCTGCATCCTGCGATTTTCACAGGCTAATGTGTTTACTTAGTACTTTTATAGTGTTGGATCATTTTATACTAATAAAGTTTTGCATATAAATAACAACTCCCTTGGCTCAACAGTATTTGAACACGTTTGCAAACGTTGGATCTAAATAGTGATTTCAGAAAATTACACAGTCATAGGGTTAATTATTAAATTGTTCTGTATTAAATTAAAAAAGGGAAAGAAAAATGTATGTGATGCAAATATACATTACTGCGCAGCGTAGGGCACTAAAGAGATGCAAGTTGTAGGACACTGGATTAGACGAAAATCCACAGAAATGAAAGAGAAAAGTAAACTACCTTTACTTTAAGAGCGAGAAACATCTGGCTTTTCTGAATAAGCTTGAAGTCTAATTGGATGAGGCAACTGAGGACGATAACTAGGTTCAAAACAGACTTCACGTATATCGTCCTTTTACACCTAGTAAATATTTCATCTCAAGGTTTCTTGAAACGACATTATCTTAGCTTATATCTGTCTGTTAAGAAATAAACCGAAACTATTTTTTTTTCTTGATTTGAAAAGCTTTGTCGGTTCTCAAATGAAGTGTTTCACTTTTAAAAATTTATTTTCCTTGAGATGACGAATAAGAGATGTATCATTAAGTTGTAAATTAACATGCGCTTCAGTATATGACAATTGCAAATTTAAAGAAACTTTTCCTGTCAATGTGGTATGATGTTGGCTGCATAACTAAGTATTGATTTACATTCGGCTAAATTATACTTTTTATCTTTATCTTATGATGCCATTTTTCCAATCTGACGCCTGACACTGTAAAGCATGTTCGCAAGCATTGATGTGCGTTCGATAGCCACATGCATGTTCTGCATATGGTTATCTAAATCTTCTGAAATTATTTCTTGGGCATTCATTTCTTTGGGATGTGTCGTAGGCTGTGTCGTAAGCCTTCTTTGCAGTGAAGGAACGCTTCATATGATAGTGGAATGGACTACCACATAGATGTTACCGGACATAGGTGTTACCGGTGTCAACGAGGGAAGTCAAATAGGGCAATTATTAAGTACTCAAACAAAACCTTAAGCTTCCTTCTGTATTGTGTTCAAAAGTTTTCTTTCTATCGTTTTTTACAAGGGGGGTATAGCCATTTGTAATCAGTGCAATTGTTTTGAATAACACTGTATTATAATATGCTAATCTAGACGAACCCAACCCAAACACATGGAAGTTACATCAGAGTCTTGCCTTTCTGGGGACAATATGATTTTCTGGATATGGTCATGAATATGCCTCAAGTTTTGTTCTCTGTTAGTAGAAAGTTTGTTAGATAATCAGGTGATAGGTACGACTTCTATTTTACAGAGACCAGACATCCCGAATTAGCCGTTATAGTTCCAACTTAAAATCTTTTATGCCAGATTTGTTTCGGATTGTCTAATTTTTTATCTACCAGTAAATAGTTTATATTAAAAGGGATAAATTTGACTTAATTTTTAAGAAGTAGTTTTTGAAGCACCCTCTTTCCAAACTTTTACTATACGTATATAGGATACGGATACCCTAATTTGAACGATGTAAATGAATTAGCCCGAAGGAGAATTGGTAAAAATACAGTAGGACCCCGGTAATCCGGACGAATTCAGGCACATGGACGTCCGGATTAGCGGGATTTCAGGATTGGCGAGGTTTTTAAAAAATAACGTAAAACACTTTTTTCAAAAATTGTATGTATAGGTACTATGGTATATCTGTATGAACTAACATTGTATAGTTAAATTGAATGGACATGATACAGTATGAACATGATATGTACATACATAATTACTACATATGTAAGTGAATGAACATAATCAGTGTCCAAAAAAGTCAGTGATTTTTTTTTGCGCGGCCGTTCCAATTTTTAATTCAAATGCGCGGTCTCTTAAACGTCTGAGGAGCATAATTTCATGTGCTTCAAAATTTTACTCTTCAGCCCAATGTCGTCGCCTGTTAAAATTTCATTTCGAGCCAAACTGTCGTCAGCTTTAGCAGCCCATTGGAGGGCTTCAGTATTAGACATCGGGTTCGTGTTTTGTAATAGGTTAATGAGTGATGCAAGCTGAATTTCTTCAACTTCAGAATCAATAAAATTGGGAAGCAAATTTTTCCACGACTTGTTGATCAGCAATGTAGACACAGATGTTCAACAGTTAGCAAGATTGAACACGACATCGTTTAAATTTACATTTTTCAGTGTTTTTACCAAGTTTTCATTGTGCACAGGATCATTGAGAATATTCGTACGAAGCAACTTGCGATGTCCCAACTTGATATTTTGAATAACATACTGATCCATCGGTTGGATCAGCGCAGGATGCGGGTTTGCATCATTCTCCATGGACCGCACGGATTACCGAGGGTTCCGGATTAGCGCGTGTCCGGATTACCGGGGTTCTACTGTAATATGAAAATAAATTATTTATACTTCTTTACCTCTTCCGTTTTGAATTTTTTTAAAATGAACTATTTCATTGTTACTGAATTTTTAAAAAAAAATCTATTTATTTATTTTTAGAATTTTGTCCAAATTCTACTCTCTCTCTTCCCCGCCCTACCTAGCCAGTCTCTCTGGTTGCGTGTCTGCGTTCTCGAGCATTTTGGTTTGAGGTTTAGAAAATCTGGTAGCTTTATTTTATAATTGGACTGGTAGATGCTCTGCCTTACTAGTTTAATTCTTTCCAGTGCATTACGTTTGCCTAAAACAGCCCTTAGAAGCACAGGATACCATGTGCTTCTATGGTAAAAGTGGTATGAAAATTTGCCTTCGAGCAAATTACGTGAACAGAATGTTGATACAAAAATATATCACTAGATTTCTAAGAGCTTAAAATGAACCTATTTAAATCAAATTTCTGTTCCAAACCTCTTTAGTGCTTTCACTGCTATTTTTCGTGTCTTAAAAATATCACAGCTTTTAACGTTTTCAAGCTTATTCCGAAAAGTTAAGTAGAGTTATTAATTATAAATTTTTTTCGCATCTAATTTGAGTCTATAAGGCTTTTTGAATCTATAAGGTTTCCCCTTTTTCAGAATTTTCTAACACCAACTCAGCCGTTTGCTTCCTTCTTATAATCCAGCTAAGAAGACTTCAATGCGCACTCGGAAACAGCTTAGAAGTTTCTTGTTTTCCCTTCAAAAATTTCAAGTTAATCATGCACAAATCCTAATCCTAACTGTGAGCTTCATGCTAGAGCACATTTAAAATGCAGATTAATATGTGTTTAGAATTTCAAACGTCTTTTGTCATGAAAATCTGGAGTAACTTAAGGTCATTAACAGGGATTTTTAATAATCGTAGCTAATAGGCTGCTATAGTTTATTATTATGCTAAGCACATTCCAGCTGGTTTGTTTATCAACGTCATCCTCGATTTGACCACAAAGGCCAAAATACTTGAGAATCAACTTTACGGTTTCATGAACCTTGTCTCATCCTCAAAGAAAATAACCAGAAAAAGAAGGAGGGACGAGGAAAAGAACTTGCAAGTTGAATGATGTTCGGGACAGAAAGAACTGTGCGCTGGGAATAGATAAAGCCGAGTCGGGTTCTATGAAGAGATCAGCAACCTTGGCCTTAAACTACTAGTCTGACTCACTGTAAACCTGTCACTTTCGTTTTCTTTCTTTATTTTCAATATCAGGCTTTCATGCTGCTTGAGGTTACTTTTAGGGATTTGAGTCGCAATTAGATGGGAACAGGCGGACCAAGCATCCTGGTTGACGTTGCTTCTAATTTTCCATAACAAGATTATAAACAATTATGAGTGATTTAATGCGTGCGAGGCAATGGTGGAAGAAAACACATTTCGTAATCTGGTTCTGCAAGGTGGTCGAAAACTAACTGATTATATTTAGAGCTCTCTGAAGACATCTTTTAAACTCCATTATTCTAATCAAGCTATTTTAAAGAGAAAAGTTAGTTTTAAATTTTTTTTTCAGACTGAATCTTATGGTTTCAAAGAATAATCAAAATTCAGAAAGCTAAATACTAAGTATTTTATTTTCACTTCATATATATGGCGCAGCATGGACAAATCTGATTCTTGCACTAGTAAGCTCCACTAACCAATCAAACTTAGGATTTTTTACTATTTTTTTAAGCATACGAATGTTACTTTATTGGGTTGGATTGTTGGCTTTTAATGGTGCAAGAGCCATATCTGGCTGTACTGCTCTTAAACACACTACTGAAGTTCTGAAGTCCTTTGAGTCGGCATTGTGTTGTTTTAAAAAAGTATATGGATGTTATGAATCAGTTGAATTTCTGTAAAACCAATGTATCGTGATTGCCTGGAAAATGGTGCAATCGAAACATGCTTTAACCACTTAACTTAATTTTCTTTGTTATCTAATAAGATGCTTCATTCTGTTTTGGAAAGCGGTTGTCGTTTTTATTCATCTCAGAAGGCATATAATACTTGAGATGTTTATGGATTCTAGGTAATTTTTGTGTAAAATTATAAAGATAATGATTAAATTTTAGTTTTAAGACCAAAAATGCGATAATTCGATGCATGAGTATTCTCGGGCTGTTAAGTTAGGCGGTTAATACCCAATACAGAAAGCTGATAACAGAGTCGGCTTAACTTATGAAATGTGTTTTATTTAAAATTCTGTAATCACTTATAAACAAAGAAAAAAAACACTGATCAAGGTAATTTTTTCAAAAAATTCTTTAATATATTTTTAGACAAACAAATAGTACATCACATCTATGTTGACGCCAATGCAGGATTTTTTCAGTAGCTAAACAATATAATACATCAGTTTATATGTCATAAAAATAATTGCACTCCAGATTTTAGGAATTAGCAAGTGCCGTTATACATTCTGATATATTGCTCCAGCGAAATGCTGTTAACATTTGTTCTCATTATCATTCAAGCTTACATGATTTAGATTGTTAAATTGGTTGTACATCACATATAACAGGGGATATTTTTTTTACAACATATTAATACTCATATTGTTATTGTCAGAAGTGTGTCTGTTAATTTTTCAGTAACAGTAGTGGATGCTTTTTATGTCAAGTGATTCAATTTTTACGATTTTAAATTGGAGAGGAAGACTTTGCTTTTGTGTGTAAATTTATTTACTGAGTTCGAAGGATCTGTGTTACAATACAAGGATGGTTTTATGTGTAAATTTATTTACTGAGTTTTAAGTATCTATGTTAAGATACATGGATAAGTTCGACTGGTTGTTATTTAAAGTCTGAAAAATTTTAAGTGAAAATATTGATATATATGTATAATATATAGTTAAATATTACGTTATTGTGGTCCTTTAATGTATATTTAATATTATTAAAATATATGTCCAAATACATTAGTATAAGATATTAGAAGTTTCAGCAAAACTGTTCCTAATACATACGATGAAACATAAATGGTTAGAGTACAATGTATATTGATTTAATACTTTAAAAGTTGTAAGAAATACGTCACTAAGCTGGAAATGAATCTTTCTCAAAGTAACCTTTTTGTGTGAAAGTGCGATCGACGTCTTTCTGCGAAATATTTCTGTCATTGCCTTTCTCATTGACATACCTGTAAATTGAAATGGCAAAAAGCTGTGGCAAAAATGTGTAGATGCTTATTAAAGGTATCATTGCCATACGATGAAATATAGTTTTCATGGTATTTGAAAGCAGTTTTTGTAAAAGTATTCGTTAAACTTGTTCGAAAACAAAGGAGTTTCAAATAAGTTTTTTTGAAGGAATCAAGAACTGGAAAAATTTCTGTACAAATAAAAATTATAGTAAACTACTATCTCACACAAACTAAACATTACAGTATCTTAACTAAATTTTACGATACATGAAGATTATTTCAGTGATATGCATTTTACAATTTCTAATACGTGCACTATTACACCTAAGTTATTTTCGAATCGAAATCAATTGTAATATCACCGGGGAGATGAAACATGTAAATTAGCTCTAGTTTACTAATATTGGCATCTACATATTTAAGTATACAAAGGAAGAGGTACTGGTTAATGATAAGCTAGTTGCCACATACTAATTGACATTCACATTCACGCTTCTCCTAGTTTACGTATTAAAACACATTTTCTATCGAATATATATATTTTGTGGTTTCTGTATTTTTTATAAAATACTAATACGAACATCACACATTGTAGCCATCACAAGAGTAATATTGCTTAAAGCTTCTCCACAAGTCACAATTCACTTTGATGCATTCTACTATATGTGTGACAGAAAGTCTGTAGCGACAAAACCTGTTGTGAGAGTGAAAATTTGCAGAATATATTCAATTAAAAATGTTTCGAAATTCAAAACCCATTCCGCATACAAAGTGATTTTCGGTTAATTCGTAAAATTACATAGTTACATGTTTTGAGTTCAACAGAATATGTCAAAGAATACATTCGTAATAGGTGCGTTTAGAAGAAAAAGTAAAATGTGTACGAGTATGAAAGAATGTAAAGGACAGCACTACAAACACTTTAAGTATTAGAAGATCACATCGCATGATAATGTTCTAGAACATGATTGCTTTAGAAAAAAGACCCATAAGCATTTCAATCTGCATCTCTGTTAAGTTCAGTAGAGTAGCTCTTTATGCTGCTATACACAGTTTAACATGAAAATCAAATCCAATAACTTTCAAGGACTAATAGAAGCTGGTGTAGTAAATGCATATGTAGTGTATACATGTAAGTAAAATCTCATATTTTACAAAATATACAAATGCATTGAAAAGTCCGGTTTTTAAATTACTTTGTTATGAGCGGCAGGAATAAAAAACGTCATTTTGCGAATGACTGAATTTGTTGATAAGTTTTACAAGAAGAAAGATATTTTAATAGTATTATGAAATCTCCAGGTTTCATAAAAATATTCTGATCTTTCTAGAAAGTGCATATAAACGGACACGATATGCTGAGAAATAAGAACACTCATCGGTTACAGATTTACGACAGAGATACCAGATCATCTTAAATGAATTAGACACAGCACAACAAAAATTGAACAGAGCTGGGACAGAGAGAGAGAGAAAACTTATAAGATTAAGTGGCATTCCGTTAATTTTTAAGAGCAGGATCAAAGACATATGATAGCCCTTTCGCAAGCTTAAGCCATTAATCAATCTCCAAGCATCGGTTAAGAAAAAAAGGTATGTAAAATACTGTGGTCCGCATCTACCAAAAAGTGCATTCCCTGTGATGATTTCTCAAGTAAGCATGGATTAGTCTGTTGTGAAGTATCATTATCAACCGCATCTGGAATTTGCGTTGCGCAAAAAGAAAGTAAAGAACTGGAAAAGTAATAAGTCACTGCCTTTTGAATGTAGAGAACCTCCTGGTGAAATTCACACAATCACTCTTTTGGATGGCTCTGATTTATCGCCGTTGGTGCTATCATGGACAACAGAAAGCTGTGCACGCAATTCTGCATCTAAAAGAGAAAAATTATTATGAATATAAGATATTAATCGTATGAAGTTGTGCTATTTCATCATAAAAACCCATAAATATTTTTAAAAATTTATTTTCATATCAGCGATTTCTTATTATCAGTTGTCCCAGGAGGGATGTTCAAGTTCTTGACAAATAGCATATTCTTGAGTAATGAAAGATTTGATAGTTTTATCCTTTCGGTAGGGTCTTTCTTCTGTACTAAAGTCGGTTATGAGACATCTCTAGAAAAAACAGTGGCCACAGCTGAAGAGAAAATTTCTTCATGTTGCAGTCTGTGAAATTCTGGAACCTTATACCATCTCTTGCTTTTATTGTTAAAAGAAGTCTTTTATGTTTATCGTCAAAAAAGTAGCTTCATTAGAACCCAAGATTCTTGTTTATTGCAGTAAGTGAGAGGTCTTTTCTTCAGGACAATCCATGGTTTTCCCTGGAACTGTCACGGAATAGATCGAGGTACTAGAAAAGGATGATATATGTGCGGAGGATACTTTAGGTCTTTTCCAATAAAAAGAACTTGCCAAATGAAAAAAAACCCCTACTATCGCAGGAGATTTTCCACTCTGAATTTATAATACTACCAATTCTAAGACATTCTGTTGTATTAATCATGCAATTAGTACTTGATACTACTCATAAAATAAACCAATAATGCTATAACAATCTTATAATAAAATAAAAAGCAAGCAAGAGTAAACCCTGTTCCCTGATCAGTGGGTTTTGCCGAAATCTTGAAATACCTCTATCACAAATTCCCTGCAAAATGAGTTCCATGAAGATGTGTGTCAACCAGCGATTGCACTCACTAAGAATTGATCTGTTCAGTCGTCGTCGGTATCCTCGAACCAGACACCGCTTACTATGCCATAGAACAGGGATTCCCAACCTTTATTCCCTCGAGTACCCCTTGATTAATCTTTATATTCTCGCGTACCCCCTACTGTCATAACCTCCCCCACCATCATCAACTATCCGTCTATGCAAAGAAGTTTTTATCATTAATATTACAGGGCTTATGCTAGCTTAAGAGTCAAATGACTCCAATTCATAACATTTGCGGTATTTATTTTTCATTATATATTTGATTGCATTTTTATACGTAAAATAGTATTAGTTCAACGCTAAAACAAATGAAATCAGTACTGTAATAATGACAAAAATTACTCTTCGTAATAAACAACTTTTCAAGTGGTATAGCTATTAAATAGCAATTATTAACTTGGGGAAACAAAATTCTGTAACTTTTTTATTTCTTTATGTTTTCTTCTCTCCGCCATTACCAACTTTGATTTCGCGTACCCGCAACTGGTCCTTCACGTATCCCCAGGAGTACGCGTACCACAGGTTGGGAACCTCTGCCATAGAACGACTGGGAAATGAAGCATTAACCCTCTGACTGCGTATCCCACGATTTCCGCGGATTGGAAATAAGTCTATTTTCTGCTGCGTCGTGCGATTTTCACTGGTTAATGTGTTAACTTAGTACTTTTATAGCGGAGGATTATTTTATACTAATAAAGCTTTGCATATAAATAACAACTCGTTTGGTTCAACGGAATTTGAACACGTTTGCAATCGTTGGATTTAAATAGTGATTTAAAAATATTACACAGTCAGAGGGTTAAACACCTTGACATACCATACACCTTTTTGTGGTAGTTCCTCTTCAGGGTAAATTGAATTGTAATCTGTTCTGCTGGTAATTTATGCCTTTACTAGATATCCTCTATACCATTCAGGTTTCACAAAGCGCGATAACGTGGTGTTTCTCTTACTCCATAATTGGATTTATTTCACAATCCGTGCTTGTTTTTAAGGTTTATTTTCGAAAGCATCAAATGGAAGTTTTATCCAAAGAAGATTTCTGTAATTCATTAAATCTGAGTAAGACTCATTTAAATATCTAATTTTCAAACGCGTCTCTGTGAAAATCTAATAATATTGGTTCGAAGCAGTTACATTTGAAGCGGTAACTAATATAGGAAGGTAGATCTAACGTAAGAACATGCACATATGGGCTAAAATGAGGCAGAAGATTTATGAAATTCGTATAGCTTTCCCTGTTTTCTAATTCATCTACATGAGAAAGGATTCCGAAACAAAATAGTTTTTATTCTAAGAAAAGGCCACAGGAACTCCAAAATTGTAATTAAAGGTGTTTAGGAACGATTATTGTGGTTAAAAGGCGCAAATGTATTTTTATAATGACCAAAGGAGTGCAGCTATATGTACAACAGCGGTTCCCAACCTTTCCGATTGTGCGGATTACATATTGTATAAAAAATATTTTGAGGCCCACCAACTAAATATACAAGGAAAAAAATACAAACACATATAACACATTTATATATTATATGCACGTATATGTCATCAATTAGTAAAACTTACTGTAAAAGGATTAAAAAATATGTTGTTATAAAGTAAAATAAAACAAGTGACGTCTCATGAAGTTTTCCTGACTTCGACTCTTGACTAGTGTTCCGCGCCGCACTAATGCGTCATCAGAGGCCCACAAGTGTGCCGCGGCCCATAAGTTGGGAACCGCTGATGTACAACATTAGATGAATATTATTCTCTAGAAAAATTATTAATCTACTTAAACATTAAAGATATGTTTCTGGTTCGATTGGAATCATTTTTTAAATCCAATAAGTTTAATGTATGTAAGGTGACCAACCGTCCTCCTTTTGTAAGTTCTGTCCTCCTTCGAAAAGTCTCCTCCTACATGTCCTCCTTTTCGATATTTGAAATTAGAAGACTGAATATATATCTAAATTCTGAAAAATTAATACAATGGACAAATAAACACGATGAAATTGATAAAAGATGGTGGAAATTTTCAGACATTTTAAAAATGAACATATTCCATGTAAAAATTTATTTATTCTTGTTTATTATTTGACCAGGGCAGTTTTTGTTGTTATGCTCTGGAACTAATGCAGAAGTTACAGCAGGGCATTTTCACTTGCTAATGATTTTTGGACATGTGAGAAATCGAGATTTAATATTGATACTCTAGCTGCATCTCTTGCCGTAAAATTCAGTATGAAAGATATTTCTTGTTCAGATATTTCCAATATATTGTTAAAAGATGATAAATTGACAAAAATATTCATTCTATGGAAAAGTACTCATTTAAATGATAATTAATAAGCATGTAAGCGTAATTACAATTTATAATGTTACAAATGTTTTTATTATGCATTTCTCATATTATAATGTATTCTGAACTATTATTATAATGAATAAATTCTTCTTTTATGCATTATATTTTTTTCTTCAATTTAATTGTGTCCTTCTTTTTCATTGTAAAAAAGTTGGTCACTTTAACATATAGAATGACTTATACAATGCTTTGATCAATGATTTCATACATTATCAATTCACACACAATTCATATTTCATTATTAACAATGTACAACAATTTCCCCCCTTCAATTGTCCGGCGTATGATCACAGTCTCGAAGAGTGACTGTTAGTAATACTATTTTGTAACTTATCACTTTCCCTTTCTTTACGCCTTTTGATCAAAAAGAACCTTCATATGCCTAACTCGTGCCAGCTTTCCTTTCAAGGTTACTCAATACACTTTTCTCTAAGTCGCAGCAAACTGATCAGAAACAACGATGAAATACAGTTCGACATTTTAGTTATTACCTATCCCTTTTCTTTTTAAGCTTCATCATAAAAAAAAAGTTTTGTTTATCTTAACTTCCTAACTGTCTGTTCAAGGCTATTCTGGGCACTTTTTGCTAGGTCGCAGAAAATTGGTTTCGGATAACGATGGAGACTGATAGATTTCTTGTTTATTAAGGGATATATTGGAAAAACGTGATAAGGCATCAAAATATTAAGAGATTAGAGATATCAAAGTATTATAATGTTTAAATACGGTTATTCTTTTCTAATTAAATGGATCCTAATGAAGACATAGTCTCATTGCAGATGTTAATATGCATGCCATTTAAGATCCAATTGCGCATTGATTTACGCTATACAGTGACGTCGCTTCCATTTTCTTCCTACAAGATAAGCAAATGTATTCCCAAATTAAAGTGGCAAGGAACATTTGACGTGCATCACGTAGGCATGAATTGATTTCATTTAATCGAGATGTCTAGTCATGATTAGTTACAGCTATGTTATGCAAAAATTAATTACAGCTATGTTATGGAAAAATTTTATGGTTGCATTACAAAAATTTCCAATTTTTAGAAGAAACAAATCTATATTATAAATTTTTACTGTAATCATACCTGAACTTCTCATGTTGGTGTTTTACGCAGAAATAGCTGCATTTATATAAAAAAAAAACCATAAAGCACCAGCAATTTTGCTATTTAACTTTATCAAAAGCAAAAAAATTTGTTCCTTGTGGTGCAATGTTATATGATCTGATGCGGAGTCGTCTTTCAGATATACACTGATAAAATTTTGATAATTCGATACAATTCTCAAAAAAGTCACACTTTTATGCAATTTCCAATTTTTAGGAAAAACAAATTTATATTATAGATTTTTACTGTAAAATACCTCAACTTTTCATGTTGGCGTTTTACGCAGAAATAGCTGCATTTATATAAAAACCCCATAAAGCGTCAGCAATTTTGCTATTTAACTTTATCAAAAGCAAAAATATTTGTTCCTTGTGGTGCAATGTTATGTGATCTGATGCGGAGTCGTTTTTCGGATATACACTGATAAAATTATTTTGATAATTCGATACAATTCTCAAAAAAGGCCCATTTTTATGCAATGTTTCGTTTTGTACAAAACAGAAAAGGAAGTTTTTGCAAATTTTAGAGCAATGGTTCTTCGAATATGGATGTGTTATCGTAACACTTCATGACTCATATTTTCTGCTTGACTTTCCATAGACTTGTGGGTAACCCAAAACATTCCGACCGGTGAGTCGTTGCACTTAGAAACGAAACAAAGCGGTTTTTGTTTTGATTAATAGTTTTTCATCGATGTTGCGCGTGTGTGTTATGTGTAGTATAACATAGTTTATGCGACTTATGTGAGCTAATATTTTGTTTTAAAGATCTAGTCTGTCTTAATAAAACGAAATAAAACATTTTTAACATATTAAAATGAAAATATAAAATCAATTTTTTGATGATGCTTTTTGGTGGTATTTTTACTTTTGCTGAAAATGAAGAATTTAGAATCAAATAGGAGCCATAATTTTAAAAAGAACAGAAGGAAAATATTCTAGTTTTATGCTAATATCTGCCAAACCCAAAGGGTACCACTGGTTTAGTTAGTTTGCGTTGTGTTTTATGGCAGTTTTGGCTGTACTACGCCAAGTATATAATAAAAAAATGAGAGTGAGCAATAAAATTTTAAAAGAAACGCTTACACAGAAGGTAAAAGATAAAATCGCATGATAAAATCCAGAGAACTAATATAAAGGAGATTTTTCATCCAGATAATGTCGTGAACATGTAAAGTTAACCCCTTGACCTAAGAAACTTCCTCATTAGATGACACATTCTAACTGGGACGCTTATTATTTCTACCCATGTACGAACGTGAAGGACACCCGAGATACTTAATCATGTTTAAGTGATTTTTGTCTTTTAAATGAATTGGTATTTTGATTCAATTACAGATTTCTTGTAATCTGTAATCCCATGTGCAAGTCAGACACGTCCTTGTAGCTGAAGGGGTTAAAAAAATTCTTGACAATAATATCGATGAGAAAAGATATTCAGAGATTCACAATAACGTAAAGCAATTATGTTTCATAAAAACCCTGAAAAGAAAAATAATAGTTTCGATCAAGATAATAAGCCATCAGTTTAAAATCAACTTTTGAAATTTACAGTTCTATCAAATCACACTTTCTTGATGAAATGTAGAAGTTATATAAAACACGGAAAAACTAAGGCTACGTACCTTTGTGAGTTCTCTCTTTCCATTTGGTCTTGTTTTCTTCTAGGTGGTACACCCAAGGTCTTTTGACTTTCGATTTTAACTGAGTTGTAGTTTTAGGCGATGGTGGAGCACTTGTACTAGGGCTAGGGTCAGATGGATTGGGTGAAGTTTCCGGTGAATTATCTCTTCTTACTGCGTTTACCAAGGCTCCTGTCAACGACTGTGATTTTCTCCGCAAAGCTGTAAAATTAAGCGACAAGTTATGTTTGTTAACTATTAAAGAGTAACCGTGAGAACCAAGCTTGAAAATTACACAATTTTTTAAAAATTATTGCAGAAATCAAATAGCCTTATTCAAAGCGATGAATAAAATAATGTGTGATGTTAAGAAAAACCTTAGAATCTAATTTCAATTTAAAAAATTATGCATTTCTAAAATTCAAACTCTTCAAACAGCTATTACAGTGGAATGACATTGTACTGGAGTCAATAAGATTGTTGAGGATAAATGTATTAGTTGTAGAATATTTTTCTTTATCCAACCTATTAAAACAAAGAGATTTTTTTGACCAATGAGATTTAAAGACTTCGAATTATTTAGGAAGTGAATCAAGTAATACGAATTTGGCATGATTATTTTGTTATGTAGATGATTCCGCTATTTTTCTACAACAGTAAAGCATTTTGTTTATTCGTCTGAAAAAATTCATATACTTCTTTAATTTACTGTTCCTTTTTCATTGTTTCAAATACATATTATTCTTTTGTAGATAATTTTGGTGAACTCTCAAAGAAACAATAAAATGACGTATTGCGTGAAGAAAAGGAAATAGAGAACATAATAAGCTCAGGTAACTTTATACTAGCTAGCTTTTGGTAATGTGAATTCCAGTTAAATTTCCATACCAAAATTAACAAAATATTTCTTAATTTAAATCAAGGAATTGTCTCTAACCGGATGCTTTGTTTTCACCAGAAGATTCCTCGTTAACGGATTCTGAAATAGGTGGGGAACGAGTACTCTGGTTCTTCTGCTCGATTTTTTCTAGCATATCACCGAAAACTTCAAGACTGGGAGCGACGATAAAATCGATGAAACCTGTGAAAAGATAGATAAAAACGTACATCATTAGTGGTTTTTTCATACTTTTTTTATTTACGTAAAATAGTTGAGTAGTTAGCAGTGATTTGTACGCAAGGTGCGTGGTGTATTATGTTATTAACTCAGGGAAGGGAGGGGTGAAATATATATATATATATATATAAGATCAGGCTTTAAAAAGGTGAAATGTAGTCCATTTTGATCATGGAAGAGACAATATATGGCTTAATCTTCTTTTATTTAGGCATTTAGGATATTACGTTATTGCTTCATAGGTAAAGTATTCAATTTTTACGTAGCTCCATGACCAGTATTCAGAAGTTCACGCCTGAGCGGCGCGTTGCTGTTGAAAGCTTACATGCTGGCGTGAAAAAGGGCAGAAATGAATTCGCAGAACGCTTAAGTACCCAGAAAAGGGAATTTCCCCTTTAGAAACCCGTGACTTGAAAAGAAAGTTGTAGTGCGTTTATTATGATGAAAGTAGAAGTATTTAAAATGAGGTGCCGTTAAGATTATTTAGGAAAGTTAAAAAATTAAAATATCGCATATATATATATATATATATATATATATATATATATATATATATAT
>BGPR01000168.1:885498-943232 GCA_013235015.1 Araneus ventricosus | reverse complement strand
ATATATATATATATATATATATATATATATATATATATATATATATTAAAAGATTAAAGTTGGATAAGACAACGGGACAAATCAGCAATTAAAACCTAAAGACATTTCATCAGCTTGAAAGATCTAATAGAGGATGTCCATAAACTATTGCCGTAATTTCCTTACCTCATAGCTTTTGATTAAAAAACATGATGATAAATATTATTACATATTCGTAAAGTACAATTCAAAAAGTTTTTTTAATAACATAAACTAAGTTTAGTAATTTCCATATGGCAGTCATTCGTTGCATGTAACCTATGGACACATGGTGAAAAATTCAGTTCAGTTCCGATGTGTTATGTACCACGAAAGGCTGCTACGTGGAAATTACAAAACTTTGTTTGTGTTATTAAAAAAAGTATTCGAGTTATACTTTACGAATATGTGGTATAATATTTATCGTCATGTTGTTTAATCAAAAGTTATGAAGTAAGGAAACTCCGACAATAATTTATGAACACCCTGTATATCTAAATATAAATACAGTAAAACTTCGATTAGCCATCAGCGTCCTGACCAGGACTGTGACGGATAAACGGGTAACAGAAATCTCTTAATACATATGTGCCACTGTTGTCTTGGGACGAAAATGAAAATAAAATCCCTTTCTAAGGCCGTGAGAATATACTTCCCACCAAATTCATCAATTTTTAAATGCATTTTTAAGGTTGGCGTAAGTTCTCGACAAATTTTTCGATGAAACAGAAACCTGGATGTTCCAATGTCTTATCTCAAATCATAACGGAGTGTCTTTACTTGGTAATTAATTATTAATTAATAAAATTAATTAACAAAAAATAATGTCATCCAATAAGCAAAATGAATTTCTTTTCTTAAATGTATCTCAATCCCAAAGCCATTTTACTACAGCATTACTAGAAAGAAACGGTCTTATAAGGGGTTAAAAGTGAATAATATATGTATATTGTATTTATTTATTGCATATATTTCAATTTACAACGCGATAAATATAAACTTCACTATAGAGAAATGACGGATTAGATTTTTTAGACGATGATGGATAATAGAAATTGACGATTAATCGAAGTTTTACTGTATACGGATGGGCCGCGGTGGCCTAGTGATTGGGTCTCGGCCTTGGGGCCGGAGGGCTCCAGGCTCGAAACCCGATTCCACTGAAGATCCGCCGTGTATGGGAACTGCTGCACGCTAAATCATACTCAGTGGCCAAACCCCCTCCAGTTGGTGTGGCGTGGAAGTTTGGAGAGGGGGCTGCCAGCTCAGGCGTCGTCCCCGTCATCTGACCGTGGCTCAAAATTACGAGGTCTGTCCCAAAATAGTTCTCGTGTTGCTTCAAAACGGGACGTTAATATAACTAAACTAATTTACTGTATATGGTTGTGAAATGTACGTACCGAAGAATACTTGGACTTCTACACGCTTCGATGCATTAATCTCGTTATTATAAAACCAAAGAAATATCGAAGAGTGTATTGATACCCGGGTGCCATGAAGACAAAATATTTTTATTTTTAATGCTTTTAAGTAGATAGACATGACGAGGAGGGCAAAAAATGACTATGACCCAGGCACCATTTGCCCTCTATACGCCACAAAAGTATATCTTACTCTCCATTAGTCGCAATATCTAATAGATACTCATGCGCTCTGCATCTATTAGCTGTTTTTAGCGCATTACAATTTGAATTTTTCTTGCACAATATTCATTTATATTTTCATTTTGAGTAGTTGTTATTGTAATAAAGGAAAAATCATCAATACCGAATGAACTTATCTTTGAATAGATTTTGTATCCGTGAGATACATTGCGATTATTTAATGCTGAAAATGAGTGCGACTAACGGAGAGTTAACACGTTAATCGCCTTATGAATGATTCACACCTATTATCTAATCAGATGACCCCTTCTCTAATGTAATTAAGAGATAGCAGAGAAGGGGTAATTTATTTAGATAGATGGTTCGAATCTCAGACGTGAGTCTTGGCAGCGAACGTGTTAACCAATTTCGGCGGGTTGGAAGTATATTTTCTGCTGCAAATCTAATGAGTTTAATACTTTTAAAACGTTGAATCATATTATACTAATAAAGCCTTGCATGTAAATAACAATTCGCTTGGTTGAACGGTATTTGAACAAGTTTTCAAACGTTACATTTAAATAGTAATTTAAAAAATTCGGCAGTCAGAGGGTTAATATAAATTTGCAATTTTTAATATTGTCATTGATTTTATCAGACTCTTTAATTCATAAGCTAAAAATAGAAACTCCAAAACACGCTTTTAAACTTCTAGCTCCTTTTATCCAAACTGTGGGTAAGAAAAAGTAGCCGCAAAGAAAACTTAAGACTCGTTATCTGATTATAATTATGTGAACATACTTTTGTTAAGACTAGACTAGGATTTTACGGTTCGTTTCCAATGACCTAGACATGCCTATATTAGGCGTATGATTCAAGTTTCTGGCTGGTGAATATAGTTCGCATTTTTTTTTCTTCTTGCTAAAAATTTCGAGTTTTGCACTTCTGAATGCCATTATATTGACAGTAAATACTACATTTTTTATTTGCTCTATATTTATTACAGAACTTCTGAGGGAAAAAATATGGGAGTTTTAAATTTGTCTCAGACTTACACGTAACGTTGCAACGTTATCGAGAAATCTTGTGATTCCCATTGCTTTCTTTTTGGCTCAATAAAGCCCATTTAGCCTCGCCCAAGGCCGTGAATTAGTTCTCTGTTGTAAGTAAACTAACGGAAATGTCTAGTTAAATATAAAGAAAAATGGCTATGAAATTTAGGGTAATGAACAGCAGTTCTATTCACACTTTCATAATCCGTGGAAATACTGAGTTAAGAAGTTAAATCAACTTTCTGAAGATCATATATCTAAGTGTTTCATCGAAACTCTTGTTATCTGTGACAAATAAACATCGTATAATTGCCTTTGGGTGACATAGAGGAGCTCATCTTTTTATCTTGCATTCTTTTTCTTGTTCCAGCCGATTTCAGGAGCTAATTAACCCCGTAAATGCAAGCTCAGTAGAAAAATGGAATTTTTTAATAAAAATTTTGCAAAAATTATTTATTTTATTAAAACTGATTGAAATTCATAGTTACAAAATGTGACTTTACTTTAGAGTTTATTTCCTTAGAAAGAAAATAATAACTGATAAACTTCTGACGTTATCCTTTTATACGAAATTACAGTGAATAATGTAAAATACAATGCAAATGGGGTTTTTAAAAACATTCTTTATCTCAGTTTATCTAGAGAATGTACTATTTATGAGTTTCAATCAATTTTTTTGCATCAATGATTTTGTTTGAATGTAAAGAAGAAATAAAAGATGGTGCGGGACAATTTCATTTAATTTCTTTTTTCTGGTTTTACATTAGCTTGAAGCTTTCTTCTTAAATAAACTCTGTTTATTAAAGATTGAGTTTATTCAAAATTACTTTTAGAAGGAAGTTTATTTCCTACGAATATTTACACAGCTTTATGTTTCAAAAATAGTTTATTTACATCTAGAATTTATTTTAAGTCGGTGAATCTCAACATGTGAAGCGTGCTTCCTTTGATGTGTGTGTGTGGGTGAAGCAGGCAAAGAAGGGGCATGCAGATATGAAAAAAATATTAAAAAAAATTACTGAAACCAAGACTGGCGATGCTTTCTGTATTACTGCAAAATTAAAATATCACCTTCGAAAAGTGGTAAATATATATCAGCTATCAAAAGGTAGTTCATCCACGTAGCAGCAGATAGTCTGCAATATTGTTACGATATTTTAACCCTTTGCACTCGAGAGGTGACTCTCACTCACCACATGATTCGATGCCTCAACTCGAGAGGTGACTCTCTCTCACAACTAGGTTTGACGCGGAAACTCGATGCGCGACAATGACTATTTAAATTTCTTTCAAGTGGGTTCCTAAGCTCCTTGGGTACAATCTTATGAAATGCAGAATGTCATCCCTTCAAATGGAGATAAGATTTTCTTATCTCAAATTAGTCCGCGATCACGGACCGGAATGCGTTTTCGGCGTTAGCTCTCGCCCGGCCAGGCCTAGGTCTTTTTTGACCCGGCGGCGTTTGAACAGCTCTTACATTGTTTCTCTTCTGTCGAGGAGTGACTTTTGTGTTTTCGTGTTGCGCTGGATATATCAGATTTTAGTCGGGTCTAAAGAGACCAAGGCTTGGCTCTCGACGGTCGACCTTCCGAGATCAGCCCGAACTCGACAGTCGTGGCAAAATGATTAATATTTAATAAATTATCTTCTTAGACATGTAAAGATAGATAAAATGTGTAAATATAAAAGTTTTATACATTAATTTGTATGTGTAATCGTTTTAAGTTAGAGGCAAGAAAGTCACCAAGAACACCGAGAAACGTCTCGAGTTGCTGGTTCGACCGAGTGAAGAAGGCCTCGAGTGCAAAGGGTTAAGATATAGTACAATACTACGAATGTTCGACAGTAATGTCAAAATGTTGTACAATATCTTTATGCTTCTGGTTTTAAATGTCAGAAATTCCAAAATTCCTTTGAAAAGGGGGAAGGGAGAAACTGAACAAAAATAATTGAAAGCGGGGCATATGAAAATTGGGTCTCATATACTAAAAAATAGGACGGACAGCTATATTAAAATTGCAATTTTTCTTTTTCTGTAAATCTCTGCCTTTGACTCGCCAATTAGAATGAATTATTTTTGTTATTCATGTCTGTAGACCTTCAGAAATGAAAAGAAATTCAAACTTTCGTCCCATCATTGTATGCAAGCAATTTCTCAACCTTGTGGCACGTGTGAGAAATCAGATTTCAAGCGGCGAGGGAAAGCGACATCAACGAAAGATCTCTATATCATACGAATGAAGTGCAGTCATTTAAAAAGATAGCATGGGAAGTATCAGATATCATCACTACGTATCTAGTCTTTTAATAAGAGTCTTCGCGATTTTTAAAGTGCTGGGAGATATTTTTTTCGTTAGCCATTCTAGTATGCAGTTCGTTAGAATTAAAAAAAATGTAGTATTTGATGACATATCCAAAAGAGAGAGAATAATTGGTGATTGCTTCGCAATATTCCTTGAAGTACGATGAACTCCTTTGGTTGAAAGTTTGGACTGAATTTATTTATAGCCTGAAAGTTTCAATACACTTTAACCCTACACTGCACCGTGGGCCATATTTGGAATACTAACAATCTTGTTTTTTACAATTAATCTTAAAAAAAAAATTATATACTTAATACGGTTTTTGACTCGAAGAAAGATTTTTTATTTCACTACATTTTACATACATACATAACCCACGCCGACCGACTCCCCAAAAGGGTTTAGAGTCAGCAAGGATCGACGGGGAGGAGCCAGACCAGTCATTTTCACTATCAGTCACTACATTTTAATTTAATAATTAATGTTTTTAATTAGTTATTTTAATTAAAAAATTCGTTCAAAATTAAATTAAGTATTTAATTTATTGTTCTGCATTCCCTGCACTTAATTATATCAATTTATACAACTTTTATTGAAAAATAAAAAGCCGCGTCTTGTAGGGTTAATATTTTAAAAAAACTTAACGTTGCAGTTTCCACTTAGAAAGGGAATTTTATCCTCAAATGCAAAATGGCAAATATTAATTGTAATAAAATGAAGCCTTTTTAATATGTCGTTCGTTTGTATATAGTTTTACTTGGATCCCGATTTCTTCTTACTTGTTTCAATATTAAAAAAATTATTGCAAAGTATGTGTTTGAGACGCTATAAAGATATTGTACATCGCTTGCTCTGAATTTTCAAAACATCATTATTTCCTTTTTCAGTTCAAACAAAAACGGTTCTATTCTTTTTTTCTGCACAATAGAGCTAGCCAAAGGGCAGGTTTTTTTATATCATCGCACTAATTGAAAATGACTGGAAATATCTGAGAGCAAACACTACTTTTGTGCTAATTATGACATGGACTTAATTTCAGTTAAAATGATAGAGTTGAAGATTTATTTGATTGAGGATAATTTGCTTAAATAAGATGGAAACACTGAGAATGATGAAGAAATCATCCTGCATCTTTTTGAGATACATTAAAAGCCACCGAAACATTGAAGAATTTCTTGTATGTCGTCATGACATCGAAGAAAAAAGGTTTTAGGGATATAAATCCAATCCACAGTGATTTAATTAAATTCCAAAATCTAACGTATTGTCAGTCAAAACTGAGATAATATTTTCGAAACAAAATTTTAAAAAAATTGTGCATTTTTTTTGAACTTCTCTAAAAAACCCAAGGGATTTGTGATCTGTAAGAAAGGCAAATCGTTTTAGTTTTTATCGATTATAATAAATTGACCTAAAATATCGCAATATATTCAATAATGAGAATTAAATTTTATTGTTTATGTTCTGTGATGAAAAATAATTTTAAAAAGAAATATGAATATAATGTTACCCAAGAAGGGATATTGCAGCAAAAGTGCTGCAATTATCATTAAGTCATATTCAATTATTTAAAAGCTGAATTTAAAATAATATATTAATATTGTCTGAGATTATACAAATATAACAAGATGCTGAAATGATTATAAAATCTTATATTAAAAAGTACACCAATATTGTATTATAGGCCAATATAATCAATATATCGCATCTTGAACCAACATTTTATTGCATGTCGTTCTAGTCAGTTCGCCGTTTTGGAGCGGTCAACTTGAATGACGCACTAAAGAGGTTTTACTGTATCTTTATTATTATTATTATTATGATTATTAATTATGTATTTTTTAGGGTTGTGATAAAAAGTTGCAAAATTATCTTCTAACTATTTTATACAGAAATTAGATAGAAAGTTTAAGAATATATTTCTCATATTTTGGTTTCTCCATACATTACTAGAAGGGACGGCAAAGCATGAAGTTATTTTTTCTTGATTTTCTTTTATTTATTTCAGTTAACTAATAATAACAAATCCAATGCGTGTATATTCATCGAATGTATACTTACAAAAAATAGTGTATAGAATAATAATAATAATAAATGAGGGTTTGGAAACTCCGGTTAATATGCAATGCTCGGAATTTCTAAATTTATTTGATCTGCTGTATAAAATAAAAGTTGTCAAAGGATGCATGATTACCTTTTAACCACTAGAAATTGTGTTCATTAAATGATCTGGTTAAGAACTATGTTTGGGTATAATAACCACGGCTTCCCTTTACGGGATCATGACGCACTTTGTTGCCCTTCAACTATTTTGAATCAGATCAGAGACATAGAATTCTTTTTATTGGCACTGGCGCTTAAAGTTTTAAAAGTATTTTTCAAAATTAAAGCGAAAATGCTATGAAACTTTTAACCTAAACGACTCGGGCTTTGTATAAGACGAGGTTTCATAAATTGTGGGTCATTAGCCGAATTGGATCGTGTAGAAAAATAGTGGAACCGCGAAAACTCTTGCAGGGCTTTCTTCTTTCCGAGTTTTCAACGTTTGTAAGCAAATAAAGTTAAGAAAGTCATCTTACCTTAAAAGCTTTCAAATGAATTCCCTTTTAGTTCTTATTAAATATGCTTTATATCTTTATTTATTTTTCAGCTTTGAGGTGAGGAAACATTTTTCTGATGGAAATGAGGTTGGGCAAATTTCTCCAACTGAAAATGGGTTGTGAGCAGGGGTGTAGTGGAGCCGGAACACCGTTCCGTCACTGCTTTTTTTCACGAGAAATAAATAAAAAAAATTTCGAAAACGTCCTTAAAACAGCGCGATTTTTGCCACCCAGAGCGTTCCGGTACTGCTTTTAGAGCTTCCCGGCACTGCTTATTTTCGAACTACACCACTGGTTGTGAGTGAACATAGCTCAAGAAGTCCTGATACAAGTGAACTTGATAAAAAAGATTAAATTTGAAGATTTTTGGATTTCAGCTCACAAGAGAACTGACTTTATTCTTTTCATGCGTTCCACATCAGTATCTTCCAATGGAGTCGGGAAATAGTAACTTTTCACTTTGTTTTATGTCTGTTCAAATCTGGTTAAAACCTAGATGTTTTTGGTGTTGCTCTTCGGGGTTTTTCCTTCGATATTGATACAGAATTATCAGTGAAAGCATGGTGATCAACTCAGTGATTCTTAGTAAGTTTATCTAATCTTTTTCCAAGTACAATTATGATAAAGTCCATTACTGTCACATTTACCTGATAAAGGAATTCTAGAGAAAGTTTGACTTCTTACTCGGTAACTTCATTATGTAGAATATGAGCTTACTACAAGTAAAACTGGAAATGTTTATTTCTTGGTAACTTTCTATAACGAAAACCGATTGAGACGACCTTGGCCTGCTCTAGGCCGTTTTTCACAAAAGGGCTAGTGTTTTTATTTTATTGTTGCGGACTATAAGACATAACATCCTTTGCCTATAAATGACTTTGAAACACATCGCTTGCGTTAGAAAGTAGGTAAACAACATTTCTACAGATTTTGCTCGTTGAGAATAGCATGAGGAATTTTGATTATGCGATGGAGAGTTCAGGGAAAAATTTCCAAGAAACATTTTCTCTAAGAAAGTGACACAAGAATGATGAAGTTTATTTGAAGTACATGACTTATTTTTAAATAAGGCGCTTCTTTGTTGAATGGCTCGATTGCTCAACATCAACTTAAAAACTTTCACAAGAAGGGGTTTTCTAAACAGTGTTAGAAAAATACTTTACCGATTTGAGATTCAGCTATTAAAGTTGTGTTCCGGTCACATAATGGAGAGTAGGGCAAACCAAGTGCTTTTTCTTTATCACCCTGAAACAAGGATGGTCGTTAATAAACGAATGCATGAGAGTTTTAAGGAGCAGAAAAATTAGCTGATAACTATATGGAGCAAAAAATAGTAATAAGTTTATTGAAAGGATAAGCATAAATGTGACGATAACATATAAAATGAATAGAAAAATACATTCATCAAACAGCATTTGAGTAAAATTTGTACAAGCAAACCATAATATTTCATACGGCCAAAATTCCCGCACTCATTTTGTAGCATTTTGTTTAAAACACTACAGAGCACTAGATTTTAAAACTGCGACGCCTATATAAATGGGAAGCTAGGAGTGCTTTTTACTCAGTTTCAGCTATATTCTGTTATCGAAGTTTTTGAACAAAGATTTGTTTCTCTTTGCTAGTCAATCTTCTAATTAATTCAGATTATGTATTTAAAATCACATCATAGTAACGCCTATGTTGCAGTACTCTAAAAATGATAGAAAAACCAAGAAAGCTGAATTAAAAAGAAACTTGCAAACTTAATATGTGATAGAAACCATTTCTTGAGATAATACGATCATCACAAAGTTAGAACCCTTTAAATGTGGTATCATGCATGGCTTGAAATATACGAATTAGTCATCAGTATAAAACTAAAGATCATGCTGTATTTCTTTATTCCAAAGAGAATATTTATTTAGAATGAATTTTTTTAGTTTGAATGAATGCGTTTCGGTATAATCTGAAGGAAAATCAACAGAAGTAAGGGATCTAAGAGCTAATCAATTAGAATCATATGCCAGACCTGAAAATTCTTCTAAACATTATTTCCAGACCTAGGGGTACTTTTAACGACGCATTGTGTGCTTAAAGAAGAAAATAATAAGATGTACAAGGTCAATCATGACGTTAACTGACAGCACAGTAGCACGTTGGGACTGGCACGTACCTAGGCAAGTTACTTCGCAGTTACCTTCATACTCGCCAAAGAGAAGCTACTGTACATGGGTAGCTGAATGAAAGAGATGTTAATACCTAAAGATCAGTGGCATGTGTGACCTTCACTACAGCTTCAAAAGGGGCTTACTGAAAATCGTGTCAGCACCATTTCTCGTGTATCCAAAATTGATAGGCAGTTCCCTTCTAAAATGTGTTAAGGCATAGTAGTGAACGACGTTGACTTATATAGGAAAGACAATCCTTTTTTTCTGGAAGATGCTGATACAAATGACATGTAATTTTTTGTAAATGATAACAAAAAATTTCATGTGGTTTGGAAACAGGTTGAAGTTACAGATACAAAATTCTGCACATCCATAATCGTCTTTTCCCTGCAAAACACAGTACCATATTTCAAGTTAATGAACTTCAATCACCAACCTCATCTGGTGAGCGAAAACTTTCAATGTGAATATGTTACTTGATCGTACTGGCCAGAATATTCGCCAGAAGTTTCAGCATCCACTAAAGACATTTCAGTGGCTCTGCTCTACCGTTTCAGAGGAGTGGCTGTTACCACTACGGAAAAGGGTCGACAGTCTTAAAACTAAGTAGAACTGCATATTCGCTTTGCATATTCATTCGCGGTAGCCATACAGTAAACTGACTCTCATAATTAACGGAAAAATGTAGCACATTTCTTGACGTTTCTGTTACGAGACATTTTTTTATTCATTCATTATAGATTTGCTATCTTGTTATCAGACACATGAAGAAGACCTATTCGGCAAAATTATAGATAAGTTTGTGCAGTAAGTTTGAGAAATACAGGATTTTCTAAATTTTTCACTAATAGCACACCGCAAAATAATTATATAGCTTTACCACCACTCACTGGACAAATTTGTCCAGTGAGTGGTGGTAAAGCTATATAATTATTTTGCGGGCACCACTGGACAAATTTGTTATTAAATTCAAAAACTAAGTTAGTTTTGAAGTGAGCATGTAATTGAGTAGTCATTCAATTTTAAAGTATTTCCATTTAATTGCTTAATATGTGACGATTTGAATTAATAATTTAAGTTGGAATTCTCGTTTATTTTATTCCATTCGTACTAATCATTCCCTAACATTTCAAAGAGATTTAAATAACACTCTATCTATTCAAATATATTTAGAAAGGAGAAATATATTCAAAGTATTAAATTCAGCTAAAATTTAGAATTTGACATATTTATTGTTCAAATATTTCTCTTATCTAATTTCAGTAATCATTTGGCCTCATCGAATGAAAAAATGTTAATATTTTTCTAGATAAATGAAATATGTAAGTAAAATATTCCCAGTCAGGAAGAAAGTCAATTTACTTGGTTCAAATTAGTCCAGAAAAAAAAGTTAAAAGGCTTCAAAGGCAAATTAACTTTCACCAATTAATCTTGTGAAGTTATTAATTCACGCTTGACATAATTTAAATGGACTGGGAAATAATTACTCGATAAATTTGGTAAACTAATTGAACAAAGCTTATTATTTTTTGCTTTAACACAGAGATTATGACGATTATCGTAATCTTGTAATGGCATGAAAGGAATTTTATCGATAATGGTGTGTTTATCACTGTTAAATTTATTTTAGTAATTCATCGCCCTTTTAAAGTAGAAACTGTAGATTACTGTATGGATAAACGATATGTATTTATGAAAAGGCATTGCTGAATTTAAGTATATTTTTTTATTAAACAGATATATTTTTCACTTTTTAACCCCTTCCGCTACAATGACGAGCTAGACTCCTCATGAGCTTTTAATGACCAACTGCCCAGTGTCGAGCTATATTCGTCATGCAATCAAAAGTATGCTCATAATTTTCCCTCATGCTAAAGTATGCTCATTTTGATACTCCATAATAAATTACAGTTATATTCAAACCAGTTATATACTTTTAATTTACAAAATCTATGAACTTTAAAATTAAAATATGTTGTTTTCTTCCTAACACTTTATATTATGCAGTGGCTAACTCAAATTAAATGGTGCTTGATTGGAAAGTTTTTCAGAATTAAATCGAAGTGCAGGGGGTTAAACGATATTTTATAGATCTTTAAAACTAAATGTTATCACACAAACATTAGTGCGAAATTTAAATGCCGCTGATCATTGTAAAGTAGTTACAAATTCAAAAAATTAATGTGCATTATCTCTAAAAGGAAAGCTACAAGGATGTGAACATTTTAATAGATTATTCAACACACTTCTATACATATACATCCATGCTTGAAACACTTACATTATTTTGAATTTACTGAAAGTTATGGTAAATTCACTAAACTTGTTTTCGATAAATAAAAGTTAATGCGCTTCATAGTTTAACTTTCTACGAATAAACGAGTGCAATTTAATTTTTAGAGTTGCTCTTGTTTTCACACACTTTTAAGTGCCGTACTCAAAAACCAATATTTCATGTTTTTTTTTGTTTTGCAATACCTGAACTATTATGTATTGCAAACATAAAAAGCTAGTTTTCTTCTTGTTTAACAAGAATTGAAATGACAACCGCAGAGCCACAAAATTCTTGGCGCCACACTTAATCATAGATCTTGGGTTTTCTGACATTAGTACATACTGAGAAAATTTCATTGCAACAAAGAAAGTTTCATAGAATTCCTATAATCATTGGACCATTTCTCGTTTCTTTTCAAATAACAGTGATTACAAAAATTCCCCGCTATTTTTTGAACTAGGAGATATTTATGTAGTTTGCTGAACTGAATTAAAAATATGCTGGTCCAAAAGCTGTAGGGATTGTTCCTAAAATAAATGGAGTCAGTCCAGATATCTGGCATGGTGTAACAATGGGAATCGTTTAAAAAGTCGAAAACATCACAATATGTTTCGGAAAAACAAAGAACTTTTGCTCCACGTAATTTTTGCCTTTTCTTTGCTACTTTTACTTCGCAATTTTCAGAAATAATATAATGAGTAGTAATGCTCTTTAAAGTATCATCCAATGTCTAATTGAATTGAAAATCAAAGGTTAATGAAAATTGAGATATTTTTGAAGATGTGGATTTAAACAGGGGACATTAATATTTGATACGTTCTTAACCCATTAACGCCCAAGATGAATTTTTTCAATAATATTTTGTATACTAATATCACATTTCGTGTAATCAACTGGAAAATTACTAAAAAGAAAAGAAAAAGATCCTGCCTAAAAGATTTATGCTTTAGTGCCCACCTAAGCCTAGCGTTCCTATTTACGCCAAATCCTATTAATGCAAAATAACCCTATACAAATCTGAAATTATATGAAATTCCAAAAAAGAAAACATATTCTTACAATTGTATTTACAGATATATTTGCTATATGCGAGTAAATCAATTGATAATTAATTGAACAATTTTACCCTTTTCTTCTTCACATTGCAAAAAACTATTTCGAGCTGTTATTTTTAATTCTCGAAATAATTATGTTAAATTTTCTGTCATTTTTTGATTCGAAAATAAAAGGGCTGCATTATGAACCAAACGGTTCATAACTTCTACCAGCGACTGAATACAAAAGAAATGAATATTTAAAAATACTTTTTTGTAAAAAAAAAAATATGTTGAAAAAAAGTCTTATGAGTTTATGATGCATTTTTAGAAGCGTCCCTGAAAAGGGACGCTGGGCATTAATGGGTTAATGAGCATTTATATAAAGGTAATTAGATCAATGATATTTACTTGGAGGAAGAATTCTTCCATAAGCAACAATGTCCATCTGTGATGCAAATCCCAAGCTTTACTAGGATGACTAATATCACAGCAGTGGAGAACTAGAGACAAGGCTTTTGCCTTATCAAGGCTGAAAGGGAAAAAACAAACAAACAAACTTAACCTATTTAGCATTAAATTCACATATTGATAATATTCAGTCATAGCTCATAGCGAATGCAATGTTGTTCATATTTATCATTTAACAGTTCATTTATTTTTCGAAGAGTTCATGAATTTAATGCTTGATTCATAAAATTGACGGTTATCTAATTAACCGAAAGAAAAAGATTTTTCTCTATCAGCAAAACTGACTTACAAAACTATTTATGTTTTCAGGTTATATTATGTTAACTATACATATTCTCTAAGGCAGGGGTTCCCAATCTTTATTCCCTCGCGTACCCCTTGTTAATCTTTATAATTTCGCGTACCCCCTACTGTCATATTCTCCCCTCCATCAACCAAAGAAGATTTTATCAATAATGTTAAGGGCATACGGTAGCTTAAGAGTCAAATGACTAGAATGAATAGCATTTGCTGGACTTATTTGTTATTTTACATTTTATTGCACTTTTACAATAGTATTAGTCCAACGCCAAAACAAATGAAATCAGTATTGTAATAATTTTGCTTTAATTTAAGGCTCGCTAAAATTTACACTCTGTAATAATCAACTTTTCAAGTGGTATAGCTATTAAAGTATTCAAGTGGTAAAGCAAGTATTAACTTGGGGAAACAAAATTCTGTACCTTTTTTAATTCCTTATGTTTTCTTGTTTCCGCCATTACCAACTTTGATTTCGCGTACCCACAGGGGTACGCAGGTAAGGAACATCTGCTGTAAGGGACTAATTATTCTCAGTGATCCACCTGTGGTATACACTGATCGAAACGTTTAAACAATCTGATTTAACATTCATACAAGCTTTTCAGGTGTTTCAGGATTGTTCTTGTACTCCATGTAAGTTTCCTTTAGTGATTTTAATTAAAATGTCTAATGCGTTTGTTAAACCCATATGGTGTTTTTAACAAGTGAAGATTTAATTAAAAAAGAAACTCATTATTCAACTTTGAATAAATTAAAAGAAGTGCAATTTTAGGGAAATTTCATAATTATTCTCTTATAATTTTTGGAAAAATAATTTTCTTTAAAAATCTTGACGAATTCAAAATTTTGTCTAAATTTTTAAAGAGAATGAACATAATAATACTGTTTTATTTGAAATATATTTGAAAGCAGTTATGCAATGAGAAGCCATCTCCAAATTACACATTTTGAGATATAGTTATTTTTGCGAGACATTACAGAAAATATTCTAATGCTGCATTTTTCCAAAACTAATTACAACCTTATCTGTGGTGCAACGCTTTGAAGCTGGAACTACTTTGTATTGCAAACTACACACATTTAGATACAGTTTACAGTAATGAACCCACAGTGGCGTAGCGAGGGTAAGTGGCGCCCGCGCCATAATGCAATTTTTCGCCCCCTACCATCATCAGTGATTTAGTTTGTGTATATGGTGCCAGGGGCATTTTTCGCCCTTCATCTATTTGACTTGAAAAAGTGACATAAAAGCAGTAATGTTTTGTCACCAGGGCCAGTGGCCTAGCGAAAGTAAGTGACTCCCGGAAAATAGTATGATTTTTTTTTTATCCAAGTCGTCATCAGTTGCTTAACAAGCATTAATGACGCCAGGGGTATGGTATTATTTTTTCCCCTCATCATATTTTGCTTTAAAAATGGCAGCAAAGCATTTATGTTTTGACCCCATGATGCCCCCTAAAACCCGCACCCCCTGGGCATCTGTATTCCCCTTGCCTCCCGGTCGCTGCGCCACTGTGAACCCGAATTCCATTTTTGGTGATTGGTTCTCGATTCCTCCCAGTTCAATAAATAAGAAATGAGAAATTTTCTTTACAGATAAATTTTATGATTTCCGACTATCAAGCCTAAAGTTGTGATTCTCAGAAGAATATGCCAAAAATTGATATCAAAAACTTAGTTGGAAGACACCAACATTCATGAACCCCTTGAAGTGAAACGTTACTGGATTGTAACTTTAAGTGGCATGCTTTTCATTGGGTACTTTATTTAAAATCATTGACATAAAGTTTGCACCATCTCTTACTCCTATCTGTGAGAATTACAGCTTTTATTGGGGTTGGTTTTTATGGTCTTTACTTAGTGTTCTGTTCTCTGAGTTGTAAAGGACGAGGAGATTCTTATTGAGAATTAATAAGAGTCTCCTCATTTGAATAAACCAACATAAGTAATGTTAATTATTATTATTATGTAGCTTACTTATTTATTATTAGCAAAGCTGTGAGGTTGCTGCTTATTAATCTGGTGCGAGAAAGTGAATATATCAAACAGAAATTGTAGGTGAGGAAAATAGTCATTTATATGAAATCAAATGTTGTATACGTAGCTAAAATTCGTAAATTTTAAAATGATTACTTCCGTTATAAACTAGATTACAAGTATTGAGTTTCTAAATTTCTCGTAACTTACTACAGATTTGAAATGAAAAAATATTTCTACAAAAAGGGGACTTAAAATTTTTCTTTTTGTACTGTTTGAGTAATATTAAAGACAATGTAGAGTAAAAATATAACATTAAAATAATAAGGGCCTCTGTGGAAATGATGAAATAGCAAAAAGATAACCTCTTATGCTCACCATTATGTTCTGGTTATTTAAAATAACACTTAACGACAACCAGTAATTACTGATCTCCTACGCATTTTACAAGTACAGTAGAACTTCGATTAACCGTCGCTCGTTTAACCGGCAGTTTCTGTTATCCGTCATCGTCTAAGAAAATCTAATCTGACATTTCTGTTACATGACTTATCTTATATTGCAATTTCTATTATCTCCATAATAATATGTTATTGCAGCATTGGTCCGGATGGCGACGGTTAATCGAAGTTTTACTGTATATTGTTTTGAAAATAATAAATCTTTTAATTCCCTTAACTTTAAAAAATACAAATTCAACGAAGGTGAATGTGCTTAATATTCTTTAATGTTTTGCATGACACATGACGTATAGAAATGAAAATATACTGCTACAACGTTAAGTGGTTTTATCTGTTTAAATTATGAGAAAGTTTAATCAATCTAATGCTCAAAAAAAGATTTAACGAGTTTCAATTTCTGAACCTACAGTCGATGCAATTTCTATTATATCCGTAATAATATGTTAAAGTATTTGCAGTCAGTAGTTATAATTATATAATTTGAGTAATAGTATTGCCTTATTGTGTGAGCTCTAATATTTTGACTGTTTCATATGAAGAGTAAGCTTTTACAATAATATATATTAAAAAATCATCAGTTGTTGCATGACAAACTTACCAGAAGTCGGAATGACTAATCAAGGACTTGATAGATTTAATCTGCTGAAAATGGGAAGACATATCTGTGGCCAGGACCATATCTATAACCAAAGTTCGAAACTCTCTAGATGAAGAGAAGTACTTGTTAAAACTGTATTTCATAAAGTGATTATCAGAAAAATAAATTCAAGTAAAATTAGGTCTCTTACTTGTATTCCTCCTTACTAAGATGAGAGAGGATGTTACTGTCTTCATCACGCATCAAGCGAAAGGCTGTGCTTACATGATGATTTTCTAGAACTGCTCTGTCATTGTACAGCAATGCAGTATCCGATCTATAATAGGAGAAGATAATCTTAGACAAGATATTATCGTTTTCTCTGCCCTTTTAACTGATGAACTCTTGTCGTAAGCAATAACGAAAAATTTCTAAAATGAGTACTAAAACGCATGTTCTTAATCCGTTTCCGCCTAATATTTCATTTGTTTGGAATGGTATGACGCATAGAAGTTATTCATATTGTCAACGCGATTTTATTTATCATATTCGTCCGCTTTCTAAGGGTGGATGGAATTACTTAGCGAACATATTGTCAATGTGGTATGATTTGGAACATTCGTGGGCTTTTAAAGGATGAATTACTGAATGAATGCAATTAATCACTGTTTCCTATTTAAGAGTGTGGGTTGTTGTAAAAAATAAAGAGAATATTCGAGGAAGTTTTTGAAATACCACCAACGAACCGCTAAATGTAATTTGAGTGCATTTTATCGTATATTTGCAAGTTCAAGAAACTTTGTATTCAGTGCGTGTATTGTAATTTTATTTGTAATTTTTACTTTTACCTTTACTTTGTTATTTTTTGGGATTTTCAATAAATCTTTCTGCGTATGCCCATTCAACTGACAGGGAACCTTCACGGTTCTGAGTTTGGGGGCATACTGCGGCGAAAAGAAAGAAAGTTTCTTTCTGTTACTTATCTAGCAGTTATGCTTGACGGCCACAAGATTTACATATTACATGAAGTATGTAATAGTCAAGCAGAAAAAAACATACTCTGTTCAATGTCATGTGAGAACTAGATTTTGATGCGTGAATTACGATGCTGTTTTACTTGTTAAATGTCTATTTAATAATTTAACTGAATAGTAAGTAATATTTCTCTGGAAAGAAATCAACGGGTTATATTTATTATGGGGAATGCAACAAGAGGTTTTGCCTATGTTCCTTTATTGGAAAGTTTTATAACTTAGAAACGAAATGAGATATTTCTTCTCTTCAGATTTTCATTTTTAACATGTTTATACCTAACATTTCATATTGAAATAAACAGGCTAATTTCAGCAAGATGACTGAATGTGAAGCTCAAAACGAGAAGCTAAACTAAAAAAAAATCAATGATAGGTTCGACAAGCTACGGTTCTGCTTCGAGATCTTGCTTCTTTATTAAATATGTGGCGCCATGAAATTATGAACTTCTTAAAATGTGTAATTGATTGTAAGATACAAATATCAAGTAGTGTGTAATTCATCTGTTTAAAGTAATGAAACTGGATGAGCGTACATCTTAAAGATACACTAATAATAATTTTTTTTATAAAGCTTTGAAGCTGATTATCTCTTCAGATACGCTCTTCAAACACTAACAACCATTTGAAAACCTGAAACTTGCATCGAATCACGGGTAAATGTTTATTAAGTTATGTGCTCTTTATCGTTTAATGAGCTAAATGTTTTGAGTAAAATTGAAGCATTTCATTTGTGATAGAGTACTACGTTGAAAACTAGTACTAGAAGAAAACACAAGAAACAAATCCAAAAAATAAAACAAGCACTTTCTTTAGTGATTTTTATACTTACTTTAATCTTATCATTAGCCTGACTCATAGAACTCATAAGTTTATACAAATATAAGTAGATGGACTTACCTGGACATCACGTGAAAGTTGTTTGTTGTCCCTGTGTGCTCAAAATCGTGAACAATGGCTGCAATTAGAGCGGCAAATATTTCCAAGTCAGACAACCAGTTCTGGAATTGTAGAAAAAAAGCAAATATAATTCACTACATTGGTCACGAAGCGAATAGCCAATGAGAGTTCCATTAAATGAATATTTATACTTTTAAATTGGTTGTTTTTATTTTATTTTTCACCTTATGCTCTGACTTTCATTACAAGCCAAATCAGAAGAGTTGTATTCATATAAGCAACTGCAGTTGCTATTTTGATGTGTTTGTTGAACTAATAAAATTCAGATTTTTATAAACGACTGAAAGCGGACGATTAAATTAAATTGTCTTTTTAGTGATAATTTAAGCAAACTGAAGTTGCATAAAGACAGGAAATGAACTTCCCTGAATAACTGTGAAACAAATCAAGTGTAAAATGGATGATGGAACTCGCATTAGCTTTTGCTTGACCACTTAGTAGTGATATTACTCTAATTTTCATTTAAACGCGAAAAGCTTCAAGTTGAAGCACAAAGCTTTTGTAATTGTAAAAGTTTCTCTGACTTGGCTGTTCAGTAGACTTTGAGCATAAGGTGTAAAACATGGGTTACATGCTTGGCGTAAAGTTTTGAGAAAAAATTGGTTTAAAAAATGTATTTTTATTATATGTTTTATATTTATACTGAAAGAATGAAGGTACTAGAATCGAGATAGAAACTACAGAAAGAAAAAAAAGCTTACTTCGTTATTTCAAAATCTACCAACAACGTACTGAGACGTGATAAAAAAAATAAATTCTATTATTTATTATTTACTAAGACTAATCGAATAACTCGCAGAAAAACTTACCTTTCCGGGAGAACATCTCCTTAATATCACCTTCCAAATTTATAATTAGTAGTTTGAAATGTTGTATTTTCTCACTTGTATACAAATTTTTTTTAAATATATTTTATTTCTAAGACAAAATAAAAAATAATTATCTAAGGGCTTTGAGGCATTATCTCCATGATTTAAAAGTTGAAAAAAGAAAAAATATTTACCACGAATATAAACTTTTGCTTTAAGGGATTGATGAATTTGTAACAGAACTAAGGTTTTTCAAACAATTTACTAGATGACATTTTATAGAAAACCTTTCAATGCTGATAAAAGCTAGAAATGATCATTTACTTTTAAAACATATTGGTTTGTTTAGTTTTATTTGAGATTGCCATGATTCCCTAGATCCATTGCACCATGATCTATTACAGTAATAAACAACCGACTTTTTCATCGCATAAGATGGGGTCCTTTGGCAAGGTAGTCTAAAAAGGACCAAACTATATGTTACATAGTGGTGATGACTTGGTATGAATCCGCAGCTGTAGATAAACTTAGTTCAGCTGGATTCATTTAAGGTGAGTTTGGAGATCAAGCTATCAATTAGAAAATTCGAATCGAACTTGTCTTTGATAACGACACTGGCAATGAGGAAATTCTCTCCATTATTAATGATTATTGCCTTCGTAGATATGATTGCTTTAAATAATGAATTTGACTTAAATATCTTAAAGCTCTTAGGGATTTTTATGCTGGTGTACGAAAGCCTGAATTGTCCTAAGAAATCTTCATTTACAGTAGTGTCCGTCTAGTAAAGCATTTCGTATTAGTCGTCTCCACTACTAAGCGGCGTAATCAAATTTGGCTACTGACATAATGAAGCATTAATCTTGATTTATATAATTATTCAACGTACTTATAATCGTTCTTGGTTTAATTTCTGCAATTTTAGATCCCATTTAAGTCATTATCAGCGACAGTAAACAGTCAGGATGATTACTTTCTCTGTTCATTGACTACTCAAGTCCACATACAAAAGGTTGAAATGTGTTGTGTGTTGTGGTAATATTGCTGTAAATATGTCTTTTGAGACTGCTGGCAATTTGTCCTTTTATTACGATATGTCCATCTTGTACAGTAAAAAACAGTCTTCTATCCACTTTGATATCAGTTAGCCAAATACAACGCGATATATAATGTTTGATCACATGTACGTCATTTTGACAATGTATGCACATCTTTTACTACAGCATTATGAGAAAATACCTACAAAACGGTCTATTTTCAACATATGGTTTCTTATGCATCGTGGGTACCGAAGAGTGTTTCTTCCTTGGAAGGGATTTACTGTCTCTGGTTCGACATGGAGGACAGCCCAGCTTACTCTAAAGGGCACAATGCCAATAAAGGCTGGCGGGCAAACTCTGGTTGGACAGTAAAGACTGGACCCTAAGGACTTTTTGCATCAGTTTCTACTTTCTTTCCATGCTTTCTTTTATTTCCTATGCTAAGCACAGGAAATAAAAGAAAGCACGAATATGTTCTACAAGTTCTATGTGCTACATGAAAATATTCTACTTAAAATATAGAATGTTCTAGGCTCATGAAATGGAATAATATCGTAGGTACAAAATATCATAGTATCATAATATATGTTCATAATTAAGTTTCTTCAAATATGAAGAAGTTACCGGTAGTAAAATGGTATGGTTAAGACATTTGCCATCTCTATTTATATGCCTCTTAGACAGAAAGTCAAGATGTTAAAAATAATTTACTTAATATCATAAATGTAAAGTTTATTAATTTTTATATAAATATATGTATAATATAAATGCTTTGAAATATAAATTATATTTATTAATTAATTGTAATTGAAAGTGAAGATAAAAAAGGTGAAATAAATTTATTCTCCTTTTCTAATATGCATAAAACCAAAATTAAAAAAATAAATTCATTTTCTTTATTGTATAAGATACATCTTATGCATACAATTTTTAGTAAATTCAAAGTATATAAATGTAAATAATTAATACGAGTATCACATAAACTTCTATGTAAAGTATATCATAAGATATTTTTATTATTATTATAACATTAAACATAAGCAAAAAAACCAAAATGATACAACATTTACAGTCATTTATGGAAAAAATATATATAAAAAACGCATTGAGTTTGATGAACTCTATCAGAGGTTTTCCTGTCTGTTGCGACAAAATTGCATTCAAAGAATCAATTTTAGTATTTGATTCAAATCAGGAACTTCCACTATTGGTGATTTCCTTCAATATCCATAGAAATCCTGTATGAAAGATGATGTCATTGCATAACAAAGGATGCTTCAGCGATAATATTTTGCCGATTTTCTGTTAATTCATGTAGAAAGGCAAAGGTAAAAATTCGCAAGAAGTTCTGTGAAATGCTGGTTTAAAAAACATATACAAAACAATTTATTTTGCAAGAAATTTGGACAGGCAAGAAAAATACATCCTGAGAAATATATTTCATGAAATCGTTTTACAAATCAATAGAATATTAAATAAATTAGACAGTCTTGAAGCATCAATATCATAAATCAAAAATAGGAGGCCAACCTTTATTTTTAAAAAATATTTTATCACATAATTAAAAGTGATGTTATAAGAAATATAAATTCAGTTTGAAATATATTTTTTTAGTTCGTGCGATCCATTTCATTGTTTGATTTTGTGTGCAATCTGACAATTAGCGTGATTTTTGCAGAACGCAGCATTTTTTGTATAAAATTGATATTTTCTTTACGTTAAAAATAATATCTGATTTTAATTTGGTTTTAAGTGTGATTTTTCAGTAATGGAACATATTTTAATTTAGTTTTAAACAATATCATTTTAGCACATAAATTTTACTTGAAACTCCTTACTTTTAACGATAATTTTCCGTGAAAAGAAAATTACTTAAAACAAACTAATTAGCTGAATTCAAACATTCCCTTCCATTTATTTTATCTCATCAATCAATTGCTACTTAGAATTCCATATTTTTTTCAAAATACTTATTATATAAAATATTTTTCCATTTAACTTTCATTTAGCTCTAAACAATATCATCTTTTCAATATATAAACAATATCATCTTCGCACATAAGTTTCGCTTGATATTCCTTGCTTTTTTTAACAATTTTTTTATGAAAAGCTAATTACTCAACACAAATTAATTAGTTGAATCAACACATTCCTTTTCATGTATTTTATTGCACCAATTAATTGTAACTTAAAATTCCATAACTTTTTCAAAACATTTATTATATGAAATATTTTTAGATTTCACTTTAATTACAAAATATTCGATATCATACAAATGCAATCCTACTGAGAAATTCATTATATAACAAACTGGCAATCATAAAGTAATTATGTCCTTTCCTCATTAACCCCTCTGATTGCAGTTCACACAGCAACTTCTGGCGACATCTGTTACTAAAAAAATTTCCGTTTAATGTAACCTATTTAGAGTTAGCGCCATGCGAATCTAGGGTCTAGGGTATCATTTACAGCAAAAAAGAGAGATGATATAGGATGAGATAGTGGAAAAGAATGAGTTGAAAATGGCACACTCTGTGTCATTACTTACCGCTAATCCCTGCTGGCAGAGCATATAGTGAACGGTTTGTGTGACATCAGCCGCATGAAGATCATTATGGTACGGGTTTTTATGTCTAACATAACCATGGAGTATCTGTGTCATGAAATTTTCCATTGTTGATGATGCAATCTAAGAAGATAATGGAAAATAAAGAGAAAAACATTTCGAATCGACATAAAGTAAAACACAGATTTCTTTATTTTTTTCTTTGTGGAGATATCGTAACAACAAACTATTGCGTATTTGAAATTCACTAAAATAACAATTTTTTCGACCTTAAATAAATAAATATTACGTTGATTTAGAATACCGAGTTAAATTTGCTATTAATTAACTTGGAGATGACCTTGTTTAACACGATTTGAAGAAATCAATTGAAAACAATAATTACCAATCTAGGACTGGAAGAAGAACGAAGCATAATACATTGAATTATCAAGAATGGTTATTATGCTTCATTTTCATCCAAATTTCGAGTTCATATAAATATTAGCTTAAAAATATTGTTCTGGGTGATTGTTCCAAAAAATATCGTAATCTAATTGAAAAAGCAATCATTAAGTCCTTACGTTGAAAAGTTGAAAGAAACTGACGGAAATCAAAATTTCCAAGAACAATTAAGATGTACAATTCATATAAAAAGGTTAAACTTGGTCTAACTCTGAAAAAAAAAATTCGGAATCGAATGTTCACGCTTCATTTGAGATTGCTTGATTGTTTGGATCAAATATGATTTCTTTGGACGAGAAAGGATGAACATTTGATGTTTATAAAGGGAGAAAGCACAACAAAATTTATATTAACTTTCACCATCAGTGATTAAATGTGATTATGAAACATCCAGATGTAAATTTAGATGTTCAAAGGATAAATAAATTCCCGGAAGGATATCAGTGCTGTAAATAGGAACTTTTCCAGCAATTTAGAAGTTTGAGAGAGTTAATTTAGGAAGGTGATTGGTTTCTTAGAAGTTGGACTAATCTTCATTGAATTGCACCAAATTTTAGAATTGTTTGGACTTTGTGACTGAATATTCAAGGCACTTCATTGGCGTAAAGATCAGTAAAACAATTCTTTGGTAGAAAGAACTAATTTTTGTTTAACGAGTCAATATGAAATAAAATGTTTATGACGATACTTTAAAAGATCTCAATAATAGTTGTATTGAAATTTCATGTATGGAATATAAAATATCACCGAAAAGAAGTGTTTAAAATTGTGAAAACTTTTGGTTTCAATTTATTTTAACTACAGTTGCTGATTTTGCAAATTAAATTTTGTTAAATTTCAATTGCTCAATCAAAGTTTTTAAAAACTCAATGCATTTATTACTTTCATGAACATCCAATTTAAAAATCCCATGCTTTCAAGTTATACCCTCTTTCTAACGAATTAATTTCTCCCTGCGTTTACAAGCTAGTTTTAGCTACTTCTGTACCAAATTGTACAACATTATTTTCCTTCTTTTTCTTTGTTACACCCTCCTATAGTCTTTACACATCGTTCTTGCTGTTTTGTTAGGTTACATTTTATTTTTATTTTGAAGAAGTTCAAGCGTTTCACAAACAGCAACGATCTGAAAATTAGGCGTGGCAGTATTGTTTACTCTCCTGTCATGCATCACAAATTTTGCAACAACTTAATAAAAATTACAGATATAGCTATGGAATTTACAGGCATATTTAGAATGATTCAAGATATCATATGAGCCAATAAAAATATCGATATCTCGATGATTTTTTGGGTGCCGTGTCGCCTTCAGTGTATCTGTGTATAGAAGACTTATGATTGTAAAATACGTACAGAAATTATAAAAGTTACTTCATACGTGCAGTTAGCTGATTTAAGAGAAAGCTGTTTTTTATTCGGTTCGAAAAGCTATTTTATGTCGTCTGTTAAATAAGTATCTTCACTTCTATCCTTAAATGATGTGATTTAGATGTTCATTTCTCATGTATGTCACCGAATCTCTTTTGGTTTTAATGTATCAACAATTTCTTTCAGAAAAGATGCATAAAATTTATACGAAATTCATAAGCAATTATGAAATAAAATCTTAAAATGCTTCAACGTTAATAATATTCGTCTGTTTACTGAAGGAGAAATATCACTGCAAAGTTAATTCTCACAAAATTTTAAGAATAACTCTATATTTTAGGCCTTTGTAAGTAGAGGGAAAATTACGTTTAATAAAACACCAAAAAGTATTTTTAGTGAAAGCTATAATTAAATTATTTTATTTATAGAAATATTTGTTCGAACATGTTCTGCATAAAATGGAACACAGAGAGGAATAAACGCGTTTCCTTCAATGACGTATTTTGGTACAAGATGGGTTTGATGTTGAAAGTATAGAGATATTTGTTCGAACATGTTTTTCATAAACGGGAACACAGAGGGGAATATACGTGTTTCTTTTTATTACGTACTTTGGTACATGGTGGGTTTGGATGCTGACAGTAAATAGCAATATACGTGATGAAACAGAAAATTTTTATGATGAAATACATTGTTCATATTTCATTGACAAACAGTTTTGTGGCAAACAATACTAGAAATACCACGCTTTTCTTTCCTGCCGTCATTTGGTGTAAATGCTTATCATATATCCTGTTCTCGTACGTATTTGCTACCTTTTAATTATGAATGAAAGAGAGGAAGTGAAGTCACTTCCGATGCATAATCTGATTTTAGTACGAAAAACAAAAGTGCTAAGCAACAAAACCCCACCAATCAATTACACCATGAAGGGATTTTACCACATATTTTAATAGTGAATGAAAAAAAAGGAAATGACGATTTTTAGACATAGAATCTCATTTTGTAAGTAAACCACAAAAAATTATGTTTAAAGTACTCAGGTTACTACGTCACGTATTTCATATAGTAGCTTTAATTAGATCCTCTAATATTTGATGAAGAAAAGGAAGTGGCGGTATTTCAGATAAGGAATACTACGTCACGATACTACTTCAGGTAAAATTTCTACCGCACTTCCTTCGCATCATTCTTTTTTCCAACATATATTGACGTAACTACAGCCTAAACTACTTTGGGCTTCACTATTTGGACAAATGCAGAAATAGCCCAAAGTTCATCATTCGTATTTAAATTAGCAATTAAAATACTAAACATAGAGTGCTCAAGGAATTCAGTTACATTAGAATCATACATTCTGGAAATTCATTTACATTTGATACATATTTGAATTCTGATTGTCGAAAAAAAAGATTCATTATGTCAGATACAAAACCTGATTTTTAAATACAAAACATGAAAAGTTGTATTAAAGCAGCTGGTGCCACTACGTCTCTTATTTCGTACGGATTTTTTAATCAGAATTTTTAATGTTTACTGAAACAAAGCAAGCGAAGACACATCAGATGTAGAATAGTAAATCGCTACATTATCCCAAGATCACCCTCAATTCTTTTCTTTTATTTTTTCAAACATGCAGTTGTGTAACTAAAAGTCACTTCTTGGAAAGGTACGAAGACAGCATTTTGTTAATTAACATTGATTTAAAACGCTAAGCAGTACTAAAGAAGCGAAAGTATATCATATACAGAATATTAATTTGTTATATTACTTCAAATAAAGATTCTGCCTCGCTTCATTTCTGTCATTACTTTTGCTAACATGTTGTGAACTAACGAAGGACAATTTTTCGAGTAATTTTCCAATACTTGGAAAGATGTGAAGGCAGCATTTAGTTTATTAGCATTAATTTAAATTACCATTAAAATTCTAAGCAACAGTTCTCAGCCACTTAGACATATCATAAAGCTGTTTTACTACATGTTTTAGTCTTCAGCAATCAAAGAAAGCGACAGTATAAAAGATACAGAAATGTGATTATAAAATGTTAACCACAAAAATTGCATGAGAACTCAAGGCACTGAGGCAGATATTTCGGAAGGATGTTTTAATTAAACATTGTAATGTTATTTGTGAGAAGGGATGCGTCGATATTTCAGTTGCATAGTACACCCAGATACAGAATCTGATTTTAAAACGTAAAACACAAAATATTGCATTGAAAAAACTTACTCCACATATTTCATAAGGTTTGCTTTATTGCACCTTTTAATGTTAGATAAAAGAAAGGAAGGATAAATTTAGATAAAACAAATACCTTTCAGATGCAGAATACACCACCAAAACAGAAACTACATTATGTAGGAAATCTGCTGCCATATCTTTTATTTCATTGTCTTTAGAAACATGTAGAACAAAGATACAGAATACTCCACCAAGACACTAACTACATTATGTAGGAATACTCCGTCCTGTCTTTTATTTTATTGCTTTTACAAACATGCGAAATGAAGATGCAGAATACTCCACTAAGACACTAACTACGTCACGTTATTTATTTTATTGTTTTACAAAGATGCAATGCACAATGACTAATGCGACTGTTCCGGACAGCACTACTCTTCTGAACACTCTCAACACTTCAGTCTCTAGGGCCTGGTGGGCCCCCTACCGGCTTATAGAGTGTTGACAGAAAACAGATGTCTCCATTAAATGATTATATTCTATTGATTATGCTTATTGGAAATAATAATGCATTGGAAAAAATAAAACTAAATAAATAAAATTCAAGAATGGAAGAAAACATTTAACGGCAAATTAAACCAAATATAGGAAATATTATATTGGGTGCTATTGCTTCGAAAAGGACGCCAATAGCATTTAAATGATCTGAAGTTGCGATATATGTATGAAAAAATATTAAAAAAAAAATCAGTATTTGTTAACCCGTTTTTGGCGCCAAAATTTCTACTCTACACACACAAACACGGCACTTAATTATCGTCGCTTTATTCTTTCTTTCTTTATTCAAATATGGCTCATAGTCTATTCAGACTACTACTTCACGTGTCCTCTTCCCACACACGTTTCTATTTTTTATTATATATAAGCATTTATCCTTTTGTTGATAATTAACATAACACAAGTAATCACACTTGAATTCAAAAGACTTGTACGCGTGCAAAAGAAATTAAGAAAATATACCACGTACAAGGTTGCCTTTCGAAATTAATGTCTGAATTAAACATCATGTTCAAAGAATTAAAGATGGTATGTTTTTACATTATTTCTGTTGAGGTTTTCGTGGTTAATGTGACTTATCTGAGAGAAAGTGATTTAGACCTATTACTTATTGCATAACGTAGTGCGAAGATTTACTATAAGATGAAAATTAGTTACAAGTAAATATATAAAATTTAACTAAAACAACTCATTAATTTTTTTGTAAACTACAATAAAAAAGGTATAAAATATTTAATGGATTTAAAGCAACTGAAAAATCGAATAACTTTCATTGAAATTTTTGCGTTTCAATCAATTGATTTTTCTCAAAATTTTTGAATTTGAGTTAAAGAATGAATATATCTCACGGATGGAAAAGAGAAATTTTTTACTATTGAGAAGATTTTTATAGCAGCATTTAACATATATCCTGTTTAGGGTTGTATCAAATGCTGAAATCATATTTTTGGTAGAGTACTGCCTAATAAATTACTTAAACTTAGGTTTTAAATTTGTAAATGTTTTAACATTGTATCAGAAATTTTTTTACCTTTGAATGCGGGTCGTTACAACTTCTGTACCGAACACCATTGAGAATTGCACTTCCCGCATTCAACAGAGTTCTTTTGGTTTAAGTCCCCGTAGCCTAAAGGTTAACGAAATTATTTATATGATGAATTCTTAACCAAAATTTCTCGTTTTATTCATGATTTTTAATTTCTGTTGAAAATTATTGAATAAAATTTTCTAAGAGTTGACAAGATTTTCTGATTGTTAATGTTTACTTGTTGAAGGCTTGCATTTGACTTAATTATGGAAAACTTCGGTAAAGAATATCTAAATTATTTTACACATATTTCAATTAAAGAATCTTTCATGGAATTTCCTATCGATTGAGAACGATTGATTGTTTTTATTGTGAAAAATATATTGTTTTCAAATCACTGCATAAAATAAAATTGTATTTAAATTTTAGGATCTCATGCTCTTGAAAAGGAAATACCTGTTCTTTCAGGGAATGTGGAAGATATACAGGTGGATGTCAGGACAATGTGAACACCTTAGGATTTGACATTTTTTCGAATATTTCCCGAAAAACTGGATGGATTTTTTTTGAACTTCGGCCATCTAAAGAAGTTGCTTGAACTCACATTTTACAGTGAAGATTCGGTCACGAGGGCATTTAGCGGACCTACCAGAAATTGATGAAGAAGAAAATGATTTAGGGCTCACCCCGTTTCACAGAAAGCTGATAATGATTTTCAACTTCCATCAATGATTTTGTTTGATGTGCGCAATATTTAAAAGAATTTTCGTAAAAATAGCACGAATATTCAGGAAGATAAAAAGTTTTCTTAAAACTCCGAAATTTTCTCGCATGTTTTTTGCTTATAACATGCAGAGTTTTCAACCAATTTTTACGAAACTTACAGAATACTTGACAATATGATAAAAAACATCTTTGTAAAATTTGAAGTAAATACTTTGAATATTAGAGGAAATATGAGAATTTGTAGCAAATAATTTTTTACTTCGCATGTGCAAAACGCAGAATAATTTTTCTTTTATAACTTCAAAGCCAGATATATAGGGCAACTTATATAAAAATTCCAGTTAAATACAATTAAAATTCAGAAAGATATTGGCAGTGCAACGAGGTGAATTTCGGTTGCACGCTACGAGAAGTTAAATGATGAGGATTCTTGCTCAAATTTATATTTTTTAAACTTGAATCCCCGAACAGTAATATTAAATTTTATACCTGTTATTTGTGCGATTAATATAGAGGTGGTATAAAATGTGAAATGTTTCTAATGCGAAAGCTATAGAGGTGGGTGACAAAAAAATGTGAACACTTTAGGATTTGCACATTTTTTCGAATATCTCCGATGGATTTTTTTTGAATTTCGACCCTATAAATAAGATGCTAGGACTCACAATTTTGAATATCCATGTATACTTATAAATTAAATCATTATTTTAATTGTATTTCAACGATAACTATGAGAAGCTTAGTTTAGGTATATTAACGTCCCGTTTTGAAGCAACATGAGGGCTATTTTGGGACGGACCTCGTAATTTTGAACCGCGGTGGGATAGTAGGGACGGCGCCTGAGCTGGCGCCTTCTCTTCAAGCTTCCGCACAGCGCCAGCGGGAGATCGTTTGGTCACTGCGTATGATTTGGGGTGTAGCGGGCCCCATACATGGCAATCTTCAGTGGAATCGGGTTTCGAGCCTGGAGTCCTCCGGCCCCGAAGCCGAGACCTTACCACTAGGCCACCGTGGCCCTTTAATTATTCGAAGATTTAAGTTAAAAAAAATATCAGTTTGAGCAAGGACCCTCATCATTTAGCTTCTATTAGAGTGAAACCGAAATTCATCTCGCTGCAATGCCGATATCTTTCTGAATCTTTATGGCATTTAATTGGAATTCTTATATAAGTTATCCTATATATCTGGCTTTGAATTTATGAAAGAAAAATTAAGGTACGTTTCTAACATGGACAGTAAAAAATTATTTAGTACAAATACTCATATTTCCTCTAATATTCAATGTATTTACTTTAAATTTTAATATTACGTTTCTCTAATATATTGTCGAGTATTCTGTAAGTTTCGTATAATTTGGTTAAAAACTGCATGTTATAAGCAAAAAACATGCTGAAAAATTGGAATTTTTAAGAAATCCTGAATATTCGTGCTATTAAGGTTCTGGTTGTTTCATTTGTTAGATTTATGTCTAGTTTATTAAAGTTAAATAAGAGTTTTTTGGGACAAATCACGTGATATTGAATCGTGGTCAAATAGTAAGAATGTCAACTAACCCAGCACCCTAGTACCTAAATTTCAACACACATCAATGCGAGGATGTTTGACATCCAAAGACAAACTTAACATGCGCCACGCCCGCATACATCAACGATATTCCGTCCAGTCGTGTCTCGAAACAGAGATCCTCCGATCTAGAAGCCGAAATTCTGACAGTAAGTTACTACAGGACTTATTGATTTTATGCCGAGTTAGCAAAATTCGGATTATTTAATAATAAAAAAATTGATTTAAACATCTGTAATTAAGCATTTGGGTTTTTATTAAAAGTAGTTGAAACGCCATTACAACTACTTAATGCTGCGTAGCTTTCATTTAAATAAATGACCATGTTTCAGAGAATTCAATCTACAGGGTGATTCAGAATAAATCTTAATATAAATAAAAGTCATTGTGGGTATGTTTGTATCTATGTTCCACATCTCCTTCTAAACCACGGCACTGATTTCAACCTAACTTTGCACACTTATTAATTAAGACAAAGGGGAGATTACTGTCAACTTTTTAAGGCGCAGAAGTTAATTAAACAGGCAGTTAATTAAAAAGTAACCGAAACCGTTTTTCCGCTGTAAGTTCGGAACAAATTATCCCCCGAAAATTATTTTTATACCATCTTAAAGTTCAAAGTTTTACCTTTTTAATGATATCAATTTTATATCTGTGACATTTCTTCTTCAATTTTTATTATTTTTTCAAAATTTAATAAAAAGTTGACACGCAGACGATTTTAAAATAAATCAAATTTAATGATACTAGAGTTGATACTGATGAGTTGCTAGGCAACGGTGTAATTACTTTGCCATTATTTTTTCTGTTTATTTTTTTTCAAATATCGTTTGGCAATGTTTTCATTGGTTCTTAAAGAATTCTAAAGCTTATTTAATTAGATTAAAAAAATCATCGCAGTTCATATTACCTGTCATTTTTACCTGCGTTTCCTAAGAAATAATAAATCCTTAATCCTTAATAATATATTAAATGAGAAAGTGTGTCTGTTTGTTACACTTTCACAGCCAAACTACATGTGGAATAACTTATTTTTAATGTCAAACATCACGTGATCATAAAGCAAACCGCGATTATGTGATATTTCTGAGAAAATAAACAAATAATTTATTTATGGAATAATAACTGAAATTACTCAACTCGACGCTTGATTTTCATTTTTCAAGTGTGCAGTCTATTTAATTTTAGTTATTTATATTTGTATCTTTTCCATATCAGATTTTATTCAAGAAGCTGTCGATAAATTGACGTCGGGACAGAAATCTATTGATAGATATGATATAGCTGCAAGAGTTTTTAAATTAAAATTTAGAAACTAATGTTAATTATAACTAAAGGAAAATATGCGAAGATATAGTATTTTGTTTTATGTATTCTTTTGAATGGTAGAAGTGGATGACATGTAGCATGATGGATGGTATATTCCACAGATTATAAGGGCCTGATGATACCATTGAGTATAATGATGTAATTTACAGTAACGAAGAATATATGAGGAATAGAGAATGGTTGTTGAATTGGTAATTTTTGCACTAATTAATGAAAGTTTAGGTCAGATAAATAAAAAAAAACATGTCACAAATGGAGGGAGGTATTACAGAATATCTACCTGTAGATACGCTAATGTGCAATAATAATTAACATCAACTTCTTCATATAACATATAACAAGTTCTTCAACTCCTTAGAATTGTCAGGGGTACCCTTCCGACAAGTTGAGATTAAAAGTCGGAGTGCCAGTACTATTGATACGTAACCTCGATGTACCGAGACTGCGCACTGTTACAAATTGCGCACCTAGGTCCAAACGTCGTGAGAGTATTTCAAAACGAGAGAGTGTTTTAACTTCACGCATTCCGATAATACCGAAGGATTTACCATCCATGTTCAAAAGGTAACAATTCCCTTTAAAATTAGCATTTGCCAGGTTCAGGGCCAGACACTCAGAGGGGCAGGCGTACATTTGGAGAAACCATATTTTTCCCATGGGCAACTATATGTGGCGTGTTCACGTGTGTCCAGACCACGAAACCTCTACATCCGAGCAGAGAACGTAAAACAAAAAACGTAGTATACAAAAGTGTGTTAGCATAGATAAACAAATTACCTAACTAAAACAGCATACACTCCTGTTAGTCGTCCAATTATGTATTATCAACCGTCAAAACTTTTAATTTCCCCTTTCAACATATAACGAAACATTTACATTCGTGAATCTAAAAAAAATAATAATTCAAATTCTTCGCGCACGAAGTCGCGGGTAACAGCTAGTGATCAATAATTTGACAGAAGGTCAGGAACACAAAGCCGCAAATGCAACATATGATTCTTTTAGTGGGGTCACGTGACATTGAAGCGACCGACAGGACATTGAGCAGGCTGATATTTCGGCCTGGGTTTTTTTCACAAATGAAACTATGTTTTCAAGGGAGGATGTGAGCATTGTGCATAATTGATACTAGTGGGCGTTTGGAAACCCACAAGCAGTAAGGCAACGTAGTGCGCAGCAACACTTGGACATCAACGTTTGGACTGTCACTGTGAAAGATTATTTCTTTGGCCCATACTTGCTGTCAACACGGCGTGAAGGGCGAACCTATTGGATATTCTTGGAGGAGGTATTCCCAGAATTACTTTCTAGCAGGCAATCGCAGTAATCTGGTATACTGTAACATCTGGCGTCCTGTTCTTTTCGCTACTTTAATATCACAGTGATTCCTCCAGCAGTCGTATACATTGCGTTTGTAACCAACTTGTTCTTATGCAAAAATAATCCAGCTATGTACTCTTGAAATCCGTCTAAATTATCAAACAGTTATTCTGAAGTGCCCTGTGTACAGCTGTCAAAATTCTTTGACTAACTAAAGATGAAATACAGTAAATTTTCAATATCACAGATTCGCGGATAACACATACTTGTGACAAATATATATTTGAAAAATGTGACATTTTTGTTAAAACATATTAAATCCAATAAACACTTGTTAGAAAATAGATTAAAAAAGCCTCATAACTTTCTACATGTTAGAAAAACTCCATAACTTTTTCCTATTTGTTCCGTAAATATCATGAAGTTAATAAAGCTCGTAATAAAGGTATTTTTTTGCATTGCATTCATCAAGACTTCAGATTTTGGTAGATGAAATGAAGTGTCTTTTGAGCGGAATTAAACTATATATATATATGAAAATATGGTCAGATCTCGGTTCACGACTGCCTCGAATCATGAAGAGTTCAGTACATGAACAAATTTTCCGAAAGCAAAGCGTTTTGGATGGCGTAGTGCGTCTAGAGTTACCAACACGCAAGATGTAGAATAATAAACACCATTAACATGTCAGTAGGAAAATGGATTACCGCTATGATGAAAGGATGTTGAATTCTTTAGGATTGGCCAAAGCTGATTTTTATAAGTTCCTTATGATGCTGTTATCATTTAAAATGATAAACATATTCCTTATGTTCTGTTCATAATTCTTTGAAAACATTACTGTTTAATTTGCTAGATACATACGTAAAGGAAGGACAAAAACAACAACAGAAAACTACACACAATTCAGAAGCATCGATACACATTCACAGAAGTTCCAGTTTCAAGAAACTAAATTAAGTTTTCGTATATATTTAATCTGGTAAGTGCTGTGCTAATCGATTCTATGATGAATTTAATGTTTCTCATTGGTTTTTTTAATGACTTGTGCACGAAGTAGGGTTATGAAAGTTTAAATAAGTGATCATCTGGGGCAGAAACGGAGTATTCCATTTTCCATCAATTCCTATGATGAAATTAGTTTCTATTTACGAATGAAATACTTCGGAAACGAATTAGGTTGGTAAACTCAGTTTTGACTGTCAAGACAAAAATAAAATTGAAAAGTTGTTATTAAAGAGCTTAAGTAATTTTTGCTTCCTTGTATACGAAAAGTTAGTTTACTTAAATTAACGTTCTGTTTTGAAGCAACACGAGTGCTATATTTTGGGACGGACCTCGTAACTTTGAGCCGTGGTCGGATCGCGAAGACGGCACCTGAGCTTGCACCCCCTCTCCAAACTTCTGCATCACACTAGCGGGACGACGTTTGGCTCCCTACATACGATTTAGCGTGCAACAGGCCCAATACACGGCGGTTCTTCAGTGGAAACAGGTTTCGAACTTGGAACCCTCCATTCCAAAAGCCGAGACCTTACCAATAGGCCACCGTTGCCCTATACGAAGAGAAAGTATTGTGATTGTCAAAAAAATTCAACCTCGAGATTTTGATGCATCTCCATGCTTTAGACCTCTCAGAGTTCGAAAACATTTTTTGAAAATATGTCTGTTTGCGAACACTATTACTGAAAGACGCAACAAGCTAGACGGATGAAATTCGGTATGCGGTTTTTACATCAAAATTAGAGATTCTGTCAAATATTAGATGGAATCTGTCAGTCCGAACGTGTGCATGTGAACACGATACCTCAAAAACACAGCCTGCTAAATAACTGTAATTTGAGACATGATTTTATTACTAGAATTGTAGATGTGTGACATATTTTGGACCAAATTCTTCAAAGAGTTGACTACCTAATGATCTGTCTATTCGTATGTTTATGAACGTGATAACTTAAAAACGCAACAAGCCAAATGAATGAATTTTAGTATATGATCTTTACACCTAAACTGTAGATCTATATCGAAAGTTATATCAAATCGGTCATTGGGAAGAGGTCGAAAATGCATACTCGTTTTGCTTGATGATAGTACGAAGTTAATCACAAAACGAGCCATATTTTTATGCATACGAGAAAATCGAGGAGAGAAAAAATTTCGCTGATAACTACTTACCCCTGAAATGGAGTCATTTCACTTGACGACATCACGTGACAAACGAAAGTGTGCATTCTATTTATTACCTACTAGCCGCCTTCGACGACCTGCTGGTTGGCCTAATTTATTAGTTAAAGTGATTCAGTTATATCAGTAAAATTTGAAATTAGCAAGTTGTTTTAATTAGTTGTTATTTTTATATTTTAAATCAATAATTTAGAATTAAAGCTATCAGATGAAGTAATTTCCTATTTAAGTTTCTGATCATAATAAACTGTTATCCTTGAAAGGTAATAGATAAAACTGAATATTTCAGCAAATGTCTACTATAAATCAAGAGAAATTTTAAGATGCTTTTTAGAATTAATAGCTTCAAAATCAAAAATGAAATTCAAATGCATCGAGAATAAAATAGCATATAGATCATTTTCAGTTACATCAAGTCAAATTTTCAAAGTTTTTCAGTAGGTAAATGAAATCTAATATTGACAGAATTTAAATGAATGCAATTATCCGCTGCCACTTCTCATATTGCTTTGAACTTCTTGTAGCATTTTTGAAGCAATTTAAAATTCATTTTAATTTCAATTAATTATGTTACAATTAATGCAATTTCAAGTCTGATACTTCAATAAAAATAAAATAAGGTATTAATTGAAATAAAAAAGAAATAATCCTGTAACTCAAGCAAATATTAGAGATTATTTAAAAGATAATTATGTGTGATATCAGAAAACATTTATTATTTTATTTGTTATTTATATTATATCAGTAAACAATTATTATCTAAATGCATTTTTAATGTAATGTTCCATATTCTGTTCCGTTCTATTTGTGTATTCTAAGTGAGTTTGTTGAAATATTGGTTCGGCACTTAATTAGAATTAACACTAAAAATTTGGTAAAATCTCGCAGAAAGTGTTTTATGTACCAAATACATTTAAATTGCATTAAAATTTGAAATTTCTTGTTAAAATGTCAACATTTGCTATTCATAACTCATGAAAAACTTCATTAAAACCATAAAATTTCTAAAAAAAACGATTTTTCTTAGTGAGCTACGAAATTTCCCTTCTCCGAACTTCCCGTTTACCCTCTATAACAGGTTTGCTCCCCGCCCTTCCTCCCTACCTTAGATCTCTCCACCGGTGAGCCGAAAACACAAAAAGTCTCCTTGAGAGACCATGACCGCAGTTCATGACAATTAAAAACCTTGTAAAATTGAAATTAATTATCGCACAGTACTCATAATAATATCATTGGAAAGATAACTGTTTGCACTTTAAATTGGTATAAAAATTATTTTCATGCGATATTTCTTTCGGAAGGTATTGACGGAAAAAAGGCCAAACACAATGGCATTTGGCTTAATTTTTAAATAATTAAAATTTGAATAAAAAATGGAAAAAATGGCTCCGAGGTACACATTCCCACCCTCCAAAAAATATACATGTACCAAATTTGGTAGATCTAGGTTCAACGGTCTGTTCTGTAGACACACAGACCTTCTCTTTTATTATTAGTAGAGAAGTGTCTTACTGTTTGCCGTCATCTGACGCTGACCTGTGACACGCTTTCTTTCCTCCTGCAAGGTTAATGCGCATTGGCACGGCGCATTTAACGGCATGAATCGATTCCATTGTTTTGAATTTTTTAAGAAACATTAAACTTACTATGGCACACAAGTCGTGTTAGGACATTCATAAGAATAACTGGCACGACGCATTTAACGGCATGAATTGACTACATTGTTTTGAATTTTTGAAGAAACATTAAACTTACTATGCACACAAGTCGTGTTAAGACATTCGTAAGAATAACTGACACGGCATGAATTGACTCCATTGTTTTGAATTTCTGAAGAAACATTAAACTTATTATCAAAAATAATTGCCTCCACCGAGCATCATTTTTAACGTCCAGTTGTGATTAAAAATCGAATAATTTGCATGATAAATGTATAGATAAATATACAAAGTTAAAAAGTTATTTCAAAAAGACAGTATTTTTTTTATATCTCTTTCATTTTCTCCTGTAATCCTAAATAACATGTTCTCATTGATAAAAATGTCGCCTTCTTGTCATTTATTGAACCCTGCCAAGGATTATTACCTTTTATTAGTTGCCTGTCACTTAGGAAGTGGCAAAAAAAGTGATAAGTGATGATAAATGGTTCAACTGACTACGTGAAAGTTTTCTTAAAAGAACTGCTGTAATTAGTCTATAAGAGTAATTTGAGTAATGGTCCCTTTTTTGGGGGAAAACAATATGTAAAAAACTCTTTGTATATATTTCAGCTTTTATGTTTTTTATTGATATCTACTAATCACTCTTAAACTTTTTTGTATTCATTAATTTTTTTGTACATTTCTTTAATAATTTAAAAAGCTGTTAACAGAAGCAAGATATCTGTATATTTAGTTATAAAAATTGTGCAAGTCTAGTAAAGAACTAAAAATGTTCAGTTATATGTATCTAATTACATATACAATAAAAAAATAACAGCAAAAAGTGGACATTTATAATAATGGCTCTATCTCAAACTGAGTATCATTACTATCTTTTAAATAATTTTACAATCCAAACATTTTTAATTAGTACATAAACCACGTCCTTACGTCTCTCTACTTTGTTTGTGTACGTTTAGGAATTCGTTCTTTGCAGTAAAGTAAATCGCTCTTTGCAGTAACACGACAAAAAGAAGGTATGATGTCGTATATTTTTCCTGTAGAGGTTTCTTCGTCTTATACATTTTTCCTTTCTAATCTACAGGCATTATAGTTGTTAGGAAAAATATTAATTTAAAATTGTATTTAATTAACTTAATTAATTTTAATTTCTAAAACTTTCTGATAAAATTTTAAAGTTACTGTTTCCAGGTTTTATTTTCTTCATTTTATGCTTAGTTTATTTGTTAGTATATTCTTGAGTATCGCTCCAGTCCCATACCATCAGAAAGGATTGTTTCATCTGTTATATCGTAGAATTATTATTTTCTGAAGTGGTTAAAACTTAATAAAGCTACTCTTAATTTGATAATATTTAATTAATTAACACAAATATCCTTATGGGTGCTTATGATATTGTCTTTTTCTCTCGGCATTATATATTTTTCGTTTATGTGGTTTTCTTTTTTAAGCGACTTCAACTTGCGTTTAGATTTTCTTTTTACAAATCTGGTCTTCATATATTCTAAATAGCAACCTAAATATATCATAAAATGTCCCCATGATAATTTAGGAAATTTCATTCTTAGAATGTATTTATTCTACTGTGTTCATGCACGCTATAATGGGGGAGGGGATCTGGTGCTGGCTTCGGAACCGCACATCTCTAGGTTCGAAACTCGATTACACGAAAAACCCATCGTGTATGCGAGACTAATGCATGTTAAATCCGTCTTCGAGGGTCAAGCACCTACTGGCTAGTGTGGTCATCTAGCCACGGTTCAAAATTACGATATCCATCCCAAAACAGCCCTCGTGTTGCTTCAAAACGGGAATTTAATATAACTGAACTATACAACGCGACGGGTTAATTTGCGTGTGATGCACTGTGAAAAAGTGGATTCAGTGAGATTCAACAAGTTAGATACCTATACACTGATTTAATGCTTCAGCCATGCACTCTCTATAGAACTTCACCTGGTCTGTTACAAAACGAGATAAGATAAGGGCAACTGATGTTTGGAAATTGGTCAGACATTTTAAAAATAAGTATAATAAATAGGATTAAGCATCTTGAAGAAGTATTAAATTGAACCAGTGGTTAAATGAAGGAAATAACTAAAATAACTTGTTCCTAAGAAATGAAAAAAAATCTTCTGTACTAATTTTGATACGATTGAAATAATTTTTTATTTACTTTTTTAATTTGAATAACTTTCAAATAATTTTTTAAAAATAATTTTTTGATAATTTCATAGCATTTTAAGAATTTTTGAATGTGGTAATCTGCATTGCAATAGAACAAAAAGCAGTACCGTTGATTTACATCCATCTTCTAAATGACGAATAGCATTGGAAATAAAAAGAAAGCTCGATAATGACCTTCAAAATCTATTTCTAGTTGGCAAAAAGTAATGTCATGACCACAGGAAGAGTATAAGAGAAAAGTTTAAGAGTTCACATCGATAGAAGAAACCTGAAATGTCAACAAAAGTTCAAAGACAGAAAATCTTTCGAGATAAAATTTATTTATCGTTATCAGATGTGTAGAGGTAAATCTTGTACCAAGTGCTCTCCGAAGTTTCTTTTCTCTTTGGACACGGGGGGTCATGAGCTTTGCTTTTCAGTTTATTTTCCATTTTTTGGCATTTTTTCTATGTATTCAGGGTCATTTAATAAAATAACATTGATTTGAGAAAGACGAGTTTTATACAGAAACTCCTTCCTAAGTATTCTGAGAGCATGGTGATGGACATCTCAAGGAGGCCAATATTTCAAGATTAAGAAGTCAGGAATTCTAGCGAATTCATAGTGACTTTCGGTGAAGGAATTCTTGTGGTATCATACTTATTTTGAAGGCATCTTATTCAAAACATACAATGATTTTTCCTCATTTGGATTAATTCAAGACCCTCATTTGAGATGTCCGTTATTTTTCTATTTTCAGCTTGCAAGTATCGAAGTTTCCATTATATTATAAGAACACGCGGAAAAGAAATGCATTGAAATACTGAATGCTCTAAAGAAACATGAAGAAGGAAGAACAGAAATATATCGAATTGAGGCATTTTGAATTCTCTCCCATAATGTTTTAACACAGAGTATTCCAGTTAGTATCTTTAACGGAAGTAGACTGCAGACAACCATAGATTCCATATATAGACCTTCATATTTCCACTTAGATTACAGAGTTTAGAATCTATTCCTTTCGATTTTGCTGTTTCTGAACCTACATCTCTGATGCAGAAAACACTTTACCAAAATTCAGTAAAGTAAACTTTTTCTTGTGCAAAGCTATAGGTAGACGTATACTTTACAACTGGCTATTCCCGGCAGGATTCGGAAATAAAACCCCTAAGGCTATTCACGGTATTCCAGAAAGTCATCTACAAAATTTAAGGGTAGATCAGGCATAAAGAAACAAGTAATTTTTGCTATGGAACATGGGATTGAAAATGCAAAAGGGCGGATAGGGGTTGTGCTACAGGGGTTGTTTTGTCATCGAATCAAATAAAAGAAAAGGATACACCAGATACAGTGTACTACATAGAATTAAAGTAATGCTGCAAATTTACGTTACCACAACAATCCAATTGCATGAATATCAACATGCGAAACATGTATCGCTCGAGACGAAGTCCTGCGTACACTCCAAGTTTCCCAAAGGTTTGTTGGTAATACTGCAAATCATATCCATTGTTTGTTGGTGATACTAAATCATAACCTGCCATTATCATAACTGTCATGCTGCGTAGGACTTGTTGTGTTATTCTTCTCTGCATTCCCGAACCCAGTTCTAATGCAAATGTTTCTGTATGCCTGACCTACCCCTAAAGTTTGCAAACGACATTTCGACGAAGCAGTTCGTATATGATGCAGAGGTAATCATTCTTGAAATGTTCATGGCAAGAATGTTTCTTACATTATAAGAATAAAATTTTTGTAGTTTCTGTACTTATTCTGAAATGGACAGATGATCAGGACAATTTATTGGAAACAAGGACAGATGTGAGGTCAATCACTTCTCCCTCCGGGAACACGGTATGCACTTCCTTCCACGTATACCCATTCAACTGACAGGGAACTCTTTGGGTTCCGCGCTTGGGGGTATACAGTGGCGTTAATGTTAATATACTTATTCTGAAAAAATCCTTTAAATAGTGAATTTTGTATTTTTAAACAGTGATTATAGTCTAAGGAGGTCATCAGAAAACATAGCATGCAAAGTATCAACACTTTTAAATCTCACTTTACCTTATAAAAAAGTTGCTTGTTTCAGAAATGTATTCAGCACCAAGTATTCTTAACTGAAATTAGCAGACCTCGGAATGAGAGAGCAAGATATGCTAAATTATTGTTGGGTTGATAATGTTTTGAGTTATGCTTTCTAGAGTATATATTGTGGTGTAGAGTAGATTATATATTGCGTGACATGAAGGTGTAGACGCTGTAGATGGTGCAGGCCTCTTAGTGCCAAGTTAGTGAGTTTGATATCCGGATACTGATGGTGGATTTTTGTAACGCCAAGAATCATCATTAGCTATCTCACATGATTATGCGGATTGTTACAGAATCTTGGTTCCTATTCCGCTCTCTTGGTACTCATGGTAAAATTAATTTCTTGGTGCAGCTTCAGGATTATGAGGGCGGGGCCTGTTCACTCTGGTGGGCAAAGTATGCTGCAAAAACATGACAAATGCAACCTTTGATATTGATGCCAAAGAATGAATGTTTGCATCTGGACCACCCCGTCGGCGTTTATTCGCTCTACACCTTCTGGTGAGTGAACCAATGTGGGTAAATGTTGGATCAGGACCATATCTTGCGAATGGGTCTATGTCAAGAAGAAAGTCATGTTACAAGAAAAAAAGCTTATTTATCGCAAATTTTAGCAAACGTAAATTTTGTTTGATATTGTAAATTTGTATAATATTAGAAGTCATGAAAGGAAAATTAGTATTATTCGTGAGCAGTTTCACATAAATGAAGGAAGTTCTTCAGAAAATCTCGGAAAATAATAAGATTTTTATTTTACCCTTTTGGCAATTAAATAATGAGATTAATTTCTATAAAATGAGTTAAAATCTTAAAACTAAATGGTACCAATTATTTGAAGTGCATTCATTTTATGTTTATGCGAGTAGAAATAAATAAGGTAAACAAAGAGAAAATTGCAGAAGCAGGTTTTTTTTGTACGACATTAATATTAACATAATAGCCCTGGGGATCCAGGGACAAAACTAGATTGTGCAACGCCAGGGGCAAGGATTCTGGTGAACACGTGTAATTGAAGGTCAACATTATGTGCACATGGTTCAGCATTCCTGAAAGTCTGCGTATTGGTCACACGTTTCTTCTTCCCCCTTCCCTCTAAATTCAGTAGGTTTTACCAAGTGTTACAAAAATTTTCATTTAGAAAAGCAATTTTTCTCCGCAGGAAATGCTATTAGTCACGAAATATAGTAGACTAGTATAATGCGGTTAAAAAGTCGCACGTTGTATGAATATGTATTATTGGAAATCTCTCAACAAGGGAAACTTATCTATATAGGAGTCTATTGTAAATAAATTTGCTGTGTTGCACCTTTCCCTATAGAGCGTATTCATACAAAGTGCGACTTTTTAACAGCGTTGTACAGGAGTCTACTGTATTAGCTTTGGATGATGTAGATAGCTTCATACACTATTTTATTTTGTAACTAGAAAATAATTTAATATTAATCAGAATTGTAACATTAATCAGAATTGTTGTATATATGCAGATGGGTGTGCAAGTGCATTAGAATGGAGAAAGAATCTACATACATATGACTTAATACTTACAACTTATTCTTTGAAATATTTCTATTTGTTTCTTTTTATCACAAATAAATAAATATTATTAGTGTTATTTTTCTAACATTTTTGTAATCATACATTTATAATTTACATGAGTATACAGCTAGTTTTGTGAAATAAGTTCTGTTTGACAACCGATTCTTGGAGTCGGATTCTTTCTCCCTTTTTTCAGACCTGATTCTTAATCTTTAAGAATGGATACTACTGTGATAGTCTTGTTTGAAGGAAAATATCTTAAATACTTATTAAGCAAACATTTTTTTATAATGGACTCTAGAAATTTAAAAAAAATGCATGAAGGAATTAAAAAGTTTTTTGATTATATATTTAGTTGAAAATTTGAAATTTTTTCAACTAAATATATATTTCTGTTTCATAATTAATTTCTGCTATATTTTATAATAAGAAACATATATAAAAATAAGACAGCTTTTCATCAAATTAAGGTAATAAATTTTATTAACTACTAATATTCAAGAGAAGAATGGCAAATGTTTACAACCTTCTGACTCGATACAAAAATTCAGACTTTCTTTAAACCGGTTAATATCAAATATTGACTATATGCCTCTATTTATTAATTGATTAACCCTCCAACATCGGCTATTTTTATCGCCATTTATACGCAACGATTGTATAACATACATTGATTGTAGGTTAACATACTTTTGCAACGAAACAAATAGTTATTTAAATGCAACACTATAATAGTACATTGCAATTCAATGTTGCAAATGTATTCACTTAAACCAATCTATAATAACACATTCCGTGAAATTATATGAAGAAACTAAGCCGCGATTTCTACGGTCTCGAGATCTACAGTGGCCTAGTGGTAAGTTCTCAGCTTCGGAGCCGGAGAGTTCCAAGTTTGAAACCCAATTCCGCCGCAGAACTACTGCATATGTGGGCCTGTTGCACGGTAAATCCTACGTAGGGGCCAAACGTCTTCCCGCTGGTGTGGTGCGGAGGTCTGGAGAGGGGGTGCCAGCTCAGGTGTCGTCCTCGTCATCTGACCGCGGTTCAAAATGACGAGGTCCGTCCCAAAATAGCCTTCGTGTTGCTTCAAAACGGGATCTTAATATAACTAAAACTAAATCTACGATGCTCGACGCAACAGGGTTAAACTCCGCTTTTTGAGTTCTAAGAAGTATCTTGCAAAGCCAATTACACAAATAACTGAGAAAAAATAATACAAGAAAAAATGTTTACGTTTTTTTAACAGAAAATTCTGTTTCAGATACAACAGTGTAGCATTTATACACTTTATTGTTTGCTCACATAGTTACAAAGCATAAAATTCATGTAAAAGAAAATATTTGGATATATATTTGTCTTAAAAAAGTGTTTAAAAAGTTTTCTCTTGAATGATTTCTGAGATAAGTATTTGGGTTCTGCAGTATCTAAATGAAATCTTACGTTAAAAATGTTTAAAATTATTTCTTCATATTTCATTAAAATTTGAAGTCTGAAATATGGAAATTGTGAAGACCTGCTTTGAATATTCAAGTTGAAAGAGGGAATTCTGAAATATCGTCAAATCTCTGATGTCTTAATGACAGGAATTTCCTCTACCGTCTTCCCGTTTTGTGCAATAGCTTTAAAATAAATTAAAACCTTTACATCATTTCCTTTCGATGATATTTGGGAACACCCGCCGTAAAAATCGGATAAAGCTTTTACCAGACTAAAAATTCCTTCACAGCCATAGTTTCTTTTTCTTTTTTTTTGTCATACTTTTTATTTCTGTATTTTTTCAACTTTGGATGATTCAGGTATTATCTAAAATACTTTCACTCTGAAATCTGAATTTGTGGTCGGCTTACTAGTGATAGGCTAACCTCACAAAGAATATATGTTTTTTAAATCTACCTTTAGAAAACTTTTACACCATTTCTTTTTGATGAGCCTTGGGAACACCCGCCGTAATAGCTTGGTTAAAACTTTACCATACTAAAAGTCCCGCAGTCAGAGTTCCTTTTTTGTCATACTTTTTATTTCTGCATTTCTTCAACTTAGGATGATGCAGGCATTATCTAAAATACTTTCACTCTGAAAATCTGAATTTGTGCTATAGATTAGGGATAGATTAAACTAAAAAAATGTGTTTTTAGAATTTAACGTTAAATTATTTTATAGCGGAATTAAAATAGCAATTCAAATCTCTCAGCAACGGTATAAGTTTTTTTAAACAAAAATTTTGATTTGAAAAACTAGTTAGTTTGAATTTTAAAAGAATTAATCCTAAAATTATTTTCTTATTATTTCGCACCTATGATTTCCCCGAATAATAACTATTTCATTAATTTAAGTTTAACTTATGGAAAACAGAGAAAGAAAGAAATTTTTTCTTTCATTATTGAGAAGTAATCGGGAAGCATACTCATTCAATAAAATATAAATTTCCAAATAATTAATATTTGGCTCTTCATTGGTCTCGGATTGGTCGAGTTTCTTAAAAATGATTCGTTTCAGATGTTTTCAATTGGCCTTAAACTATGACCCTCAACCCCAAATGGAGTAGTGTACAGAACAGAAAGCTGTCTCTTACCCCCGTACCCGTGACCATTCCGGTCACTGAACGGTTTGATGAGCAAGACACGGGAATTTTATTTAAGACAAAAAACCCCAGATATTTACACTATATACAGCACAGAAATTTACACTTTTATAGAATTTCGTATTCTTTTCTAGGTTGTTGAATGCGAATCACTTGATTTTGGAGGCACGAAATAGTAGCTCACTGGATATACAATCTCAAACATAATTCGCACAGATTTTGGAAAGAGAGGGGTAGTGTACAATAAATAATTTTAGGGTTGAGAAACTACTAACAGCGTATTTTTCTGTGAACTGTGTCAATATAAATAAACAAAAATATATAAAAAAATCCAATTTGATTAAAAACATTTAATCAGAATATTATAGTTTCGTTTTATTAACGTCCCGTTTTGCAGAAGGCTATTTTGCTATGGACATCGTAATTTTGAATCGTGGCCAGATGGCGAGGAATACGCCTGAACCAGGATCCTCTCTCCAAGATTCTACGCCACATTAGCGGGCGGAAGTCTGACCCTAGACTTGAGATGTAGGGTACATCGGGTCCACATACACGGCAGATCTTTGTCGAATCGGGTTTCGAATGGGGCCACCGCAGCCCCAGAATCTTATAAATAAACATGTTAAACTAAATTAATTTCTGTTGATCATTAATTGTTACTTGTTTTTATTATTATTTTCTACTGCTATGTATATTTGGGGTCGACGACAATTACTTTTGTATAGGAATATTCTTTTTTCTAAAATGGGTTAATTCCCAAATAGTTAAAAAAGTTTTGGGTGATTTTTTAAAAAAATTCCGGCACAGACCCAGTTTACTCAAAGGGTGGAAAGTTTCACACGAGTCGGAGGGAAGAAAAATTTCAGATAATGCGAACTACAGCAATCTTCGGTGAGATACATACATAAAAATGTAATAACTAAATAAATATATATAATAATAAACACAAAAAATGTAATAACTATATAAATATATATAATAATAAATACAAAAAATGTAATACAAGTAAATAAAATTTATGTAAATAAACACAATGCAATAAAAAGAAATAAAAGATATTTGAAGCCTGCATGTAATCTCGTCGAAAAGGGGGGTAGGGACAAGAGGTGTATGCAAACGCATATATGGGAAGTTTTGTGTTAGATAATGTGAATCTGTCATAGTTTTAAGGCACTCCTTTTTCTCTCAAGGTCATGTCATATTAGATTTGCTTCTCTCTTCCTTTGCTAGATATTCAAACTTTGTCAACATAGAAGCTGTTTGCACTTGTTTCGTTATTCGTCCGAGAACAGTTTCTGAAGAGAGAAAAAAAGGAAAAAAAAGATCTACATCTGGGTTCTTTCGTCTTCACTATTAAAGTCTTATAAATTACATTTTTTTTCTCAATGAAAGTTTATTCCACTTTTAGGGCTGTGAGAAAGTGCAGGATTTTAGGATAAAAGACCACTCCAAGACAGGAACATTCGAGTACAGCAACGAAATTTAGGAACAGCTTAAACGTTCTGAAGACTGGTTTTTGGCATGTTGATTTTTGCTTCATGATAGATCGATCCCAACTAGTTTAGGGTTAAAGTGCTGAAGGTTTACCTCCACCTTGACCGCAAATAATAAGCTAGATTCAAAATCTATTTATACGAGTAAAGAGAACAAAGGAAATTCATCAAAATACACAATTTTAATTTTAATGAATGAATTAATTTAAATTGAACAAGATTGTAGGATGAAAGACCACTCCAAGACAGGAAGATTCGAGTTTGATTTAGGAATAGTTTGAAAATTTTGAAGACTGATTTTTGGTATGTTGAATTTTATTTCAGGATTGATCGATTCCAACCGGTTTATGGTTAAAGCGCTGAAAGTTAACATCCACCTTGACCACACAAAATAAACTAGATTCAAAATCCATTTATACGAGTATGGAGAATAAAGAAAATTCATTAAAATACATACTTTTAATTCTGTTGAATGTATTAAATTAAAGTGAATTTTCGAGCTGTTTAACCACATTATTTCAGATTCCCATAAATTCAATCTATTACTTTCTATTGTTCCTTTTTTGTCAGGTTTGTTTTTTTATTTATTTCTGCTTAAGCAGTGGAATTTTAAGTTTTGATTTTTGTATCAAAATATTGAACTGACTGCTATAAAGGTTACAAACTCAATAAAAATATATACTTTTAATTGAAAATAAAATTAATTCTAGTTATAAAAAATAATTAATTCATTCTAATTAAACACTTTCAAAACAGTGTTTCCTTTCATATTTCATTTATGTTACCAAAGTCGTGTAATCCTTTTTGAAAAAGTGAAATAAGAGAGCTTTGGTTTATAACATTGGTCAACACTGATTTTTTGCCAACGATATTCCAGCGGTTTTAGGGTAATTCCGAATCCGGCATTCTTTTTGTCAGATTGGCTCTAGTTTTCGATAAAGTGAATATTATATTTTAATAGCAACATGTATGCACCATTCAAATCGCATTGAAACTCTCTCAAATATAAATCAATAATAAAATAAAATCAATTCAATAAATCAACTTAATCCTAAAGAGCAATCAATATATAAGTCACAAGATAAATCTATATGGAAATTGCATAAGATCTGTGTCAAATCTAAGTTAAAGAATAAAAGTTAAAACATCATTAATGAATGAAATAAAGAAATGAATTTCAGCAAATAAATAGATGAATCATAACGATATGGTAAAAATGCATGATGATGTGCATTAAATCCAATAAAATGAAAATTAAATAAGCTGGTTCAGTTACTTCATGGAAAAAGTTTTATATGATTTTCTCTTACATCATACAGTGGAAGTTTCGCGTTGGATCTCTAGCAGTAATCTGCCACCATATGTGTGTCCCACCTCCCTTGGTATCTTTATTCCATTACTGTGTTATCCTGGTTGCCGAACTCTTTTTTTTAAAGGTGTATTAATTTTTGTTACTTTCTGTATTCTTGGCATTTGTTCTGAATTAACAAATATTTTTCTAGTTTTTGAACTTAGTTTTGCAAGTGTTACCCTGAACCAGTGCTGAATCCGGGAGGGGGGCTGTCGGGCTGCAGCCCCCCCCAGAGCTAAGCCAGAAATTTTGATTCTATTTAAAATAACTACAACTGTTTGTTCTTATCTTCCCTTTTTTTTAAAAAACGTAATAAAAACCGGACAACATTGCTTTCTGGCTTGTCAGGATCGAAAATTTTCCTACTTTCCTAGTCATTCCACTTGTACTTGTAGCGTTAAAGCGATCGAAGACATTTTTTGTCTAGTAACTTCATAGCATTTTTTCTTAAATTATAGAAAGTATTTTTTATGATTCTTCCTGTTAGGTGAGTAAAGACTGTAAAGGTAATTTATTTTGGTTTACGTAAGACATGAGGTTTGAGTTTCGTCACGACGAAAAAATTCTTTTATGCCCCCCCCCCCCCCCCAGACCCAAATCCTGGATTCGCCACTGCCCTGAACAAAGAAAATAAATAAATTTGATATTTTTTATGCTTAAATAAACTCTTGCTCTGCATTCAATAAAAATACAGCATACTAACTGACTGAAGCAAAATAAGAGTAGAATCCGACCTGGGGACTTCATCAATGTTCACCTCTTGTTGTGTATTTATTTTTCATTTGTTACTTTAAAATATAATTTCTAGCTGATGTTGTAGTTCTCTTTTTGTTATTTGACTTTTGTTATGTGTATACAATACACATTGACTGCTGCATTTCACCCACAAAATGATATGTGAAGGTTATGATGTTGATTAGGAACTAAAAATTGTATATTGAAGTAATTTCGCATATTTTTGACAACTTTGAAAGGAATCTGTGACAGGAAGTTATAGACCGATTTTGATAAAATAAAATTTATTGCTCTTAAGAAGTTGAGTACTTAACAGCTAATGCTATAATAAAGACATTAGGAGAAATTTTAAAAAAATATGAAAAACGGCCTAACGTCGCCATTTTTTAGGACTTCTAAGGTCCATTCGGCGCGGAAGATATCAATCAATTTAATTAATTTTTCCCTCGTTTTATTTCTCACCAATTCGCAAATTTTGCTGCTGTATAGTGATATGGATTTTTTTTGTCTTTTTTCGACCCACCCTACCGCAGACATGACTGAAATGTTGACAATATGCATTATCTCAAAAACTAGAACCAATTCGGAAAAAGTAAAATTAGTTTTTAAATCAGCAGCCTCAAGATACCCTAAAACCGTTAAAATTTCCTCGGCAAATGCAAATAAGTTTTTTTTGTTCCCCAGTGTAATAGGTTAATGCTGAATTTTTGACGATGAAGTTGAACCCAGAGTCTTCTCACACACTTGGAATTTTCAGTTTAATAAAAATATACTTGAAAAAAGGCAAAATTGATCCGCATTGTGATGATTTATAAGGTAGTTAAATAATTCTAGCTTAAAAAATGAGCTTCAGCTTGTTATATCGGTTGCTGATAGTAATGCCATTTTTTTATAACTACAGCGTCAATCATTTTACTTTCTCGTATAAAACGGATACAAAGATAAACAATTGCAATCATTATGAAATTCGAGATATTTAGGACACTCCACTTTTCAGACCATCATGAGTTCAAATAAACTAGTTTTGGTTTTCATCCATATGTTTATATATATATGAGAATACGATAACTCAATAAACGCAATAAGCTAGATGGATTAAATTTAGTATGTGGTCTTAAAATCAAAGAGATGTCGATTTTTATCCAATTTTGAACCGAACCTATCAACGAGAAGAGTGTCTATATGTCTGTCCGTGTGTATGCAAACACGATAACTGAAGCACCCAATAAGCTAGATGGATGAAATTTGGTATACGCTTTTAACATCACAATTGTAGAAATTTTGGATCAGATCCATCAAAAGGTAGACTGTCTGTCTTAAATCCGCATATACCTGAGCATAATATTTCAAAAATGTCACGGGCTAATTAAATAAAATTTAGTTTGTGGACTTAATGTGGACACTGTTGACAGGCATCAGATTTTGCACCAGATCCAGCTAAAAGAAGACTGACTGTCTATCTTTATGTGTAGGTTGAACACGCTAATTCCGAAAGCAACAAGCTAGCTGATTGAATTTCGACACATTGTTCATATACATCAATTGTAGATCTGTGAAAAAATTTAGACAATAAACATCACTTGAAAGAGGAACAATAATTTCAATCACTCAATCAGTGTTTTTTTATGTGGAAGTATATGAGAAAGTCGAAGGGATAATTCTCCCAATGTTTTGTTTAGTATTTAAGCTAAGTTCCACCGATGTGGACCGCATTTCTTCATTCTAAGTTTAAGAAATTTTAATCTTAACCCCGTCCTGTTATAGGGACACTTCTAAAAACCAGCGGGAGTGTTCTCCCCTAAACTTTCTCGTATACTTCCCCAAAAAGGTGCTGTTTCCCCTCCCACCGCGTGGATAAATTAGAAGACCACATACCAAATTTCAACTATCTAATGTAAGTTACTAAAAGATTTGCACACATCTAAGCAACCTTTTAGCTTGCCAGCAATATCTCCGATCTGATTGTTACAAATTTACTACCGATAGTTGTAGTTGAAAATATCATACACGTTGGCAGAGTGCTTAAGAAATTAAACATGTAGAGAAAACTAGAATAATAAAAGGCGTCAAATAAACTTCCGTCGCAAGTAAACCAAAGTTGGAACCACGCGTGGTTTGAAGGATCAAAACAAATTCAAATCCTCTGCTCATTCTTTTGCGCAACAGGACCTGGCGAGACTCCCTAAATGTTTGCTTCCTTACAAAATCACTCCAGAATTGGTTTTTTGCAAACTGCCAAGTTTCGGAGCGTCCCTTCCTTGCACATCATTGCCAACAGTAGGCACGCAGGGAGTTAGTTTCAGAACTGAACAAGTATGCGATTATACAGACCGACAGATAGTCAACCCTTTGACGGATTTGGCCCAAAATTTTATACGTACCTACATTCATGACGATAAAACTGTGTATAAAATTTTATCCATCTGGCTTTTCAAGTTTTTGAGTTATAGTGTTCGCATGACCCAGAACATACAGACAGACAGACTTCCCGTTGACGGATTTTGTCCAAAATTTGATAGAAACCTACAAATTATGTTTAAAGACCACATACCAAATTTCATCCCCGTAGCTCTAATAGTTTTCGAGTTATCGTGTTCACAGACACACACACAGACACACATACAGACACACACACAGACACACATACAGACACACACACAGACAGACATAATTCCAAAATTGTGTTTTTCGGACTCAGGGAGGTCTAAAACGTGGAGATTCGTCAAAATCTCGAGTTCGAATTTTTTGACGATTACAATACTTTCTCTTTGTATACTTCGTATACGAGAAAGTAATGAATCATAAACTCACAGGAATTATTTTTTCAACACAAATTTGACAAAAAAGTATTTCTTATTGGTTTCTTTTATATTCAGTCGATGGCACCACGAATCAAGCGTTCGGTTGATATTATAGCCTTTTTATTTTCAAGTCAGCCTCGGAAAGTAGTGTTTTTTAATGTGAAGACGAAAAGGGTAAGTTTGTTCAATTATTTACCAATTAATTTACTTGCATTTGACAAATATATCTGTAAATGTTAATTCAATTTTAAGAATATGTTTTCTTTTTGGAATTTCTTACATAATTTCAGATTCTGATAGTTTTTTTAGCAATAATAGGAGTTTGTCTAAATAGAGGTGCTAAGCTTAGGAAGGCAATAAAACATAAATTTTTCGGGCAGGATTGCTTTAATATTTTCTCAGTTTATTTCAGGACATGTAATATAGTATACAAAATGTTATGGAAAAAATGCGACTTGAGCATTAACGGGTTAAACACTTTAAATATTTAGGTTCCAAGGACATCTGTATCGCAGAAAATATCGTGAATTTAATCTTAACATCGTAATAAGTTACAAATTTGTTTTAAAATGAATCATTGCGTAGTTCGCTCGTTTTCTGTCCTTTATTACCTGTACACCAGGATAATTCTATAACCAGCATAATGAACGGGCACATATGCATTCTAAGAGAATCATTTGTAACTTTTTTGTTCTGACAAAAAATGAAGGTTATCTCTATCGTCAGTCGAACAATTTAAAATTTTTCTTTCACCTTTTCATTTTCTGGTTGGAGTCACGCCAGTTGCTAATCGGACTGAATAATAATTACCGATGCAATTCCTCCTATTCATATTTGAACAGGAAGTCTTTAAAATCATTTGAAAAGGCAATTTTATGACAGAACGAGGAAATAATGGAAAGATGAGTTCAAGAGAAATAAATAATAAATTTTGACTAGTAAAAGTTCATTTTACTGGCTTGCGATAAATAAAGTATTTCATTATTAATGAAAGGTGGGAAAAATTTTCTTGAAGAAAAAGACATTGGAATAATCCTTTTTATGTGATTTATTTCTTATTTTTTTATATGCGAATATTTTTTTTACTTTTTTTCTCCAAAACTCTTTTCAAATTTATTTTTAACCTTATCCTTTCCAGTGAATCTATACTAAGTAATACCTTTCTCTTCTTTGAATCGTGTTGATGCAGATATTGTACCAGTAAGACATTATAATTTCCCTACCTTTGCGAAGCTACCGTAAAACGGGGTTACTTAGAATTCGTGCACTTTGCACCAGTGGAAAATTTTTGTGAAAAGTGAAATAGAGATCAACTGATTAAAGCTACGGGATTAGGATTTTTTTCTAGCTTCTTGGCATCACTGACTAGTGTAGTTGATTCCTTAAATGTATATAAGAATAATTCTGGAAGTTACAGAAGAAAGAGAAAATGAGCCATTTTTTTTCAACGGAAATTTTAGTTCTGAAAAATTTGTCTCTGGTGAATACAGTACGGCATTTCTGAATGTAAGTGCATTCAAATGTGAAAGATAATAAACCTAACCGCCTCCCGTCCCTAGCTTCCCTGCCGACCGTTAAAACGCTCCATACCTCCATGGGTTGGCGTGGGTAATAAATAAATAAATAAACCTAGCTTTCGTAATTTTTTTTGCTCTTGCTTTATATCAATAAAGTTCCACGTATACCCACTCAACCGACAGGGAGCCGTCCGGGCTCCGAGTTCAGGGATATGCTGTGGTGTTATGTTATGTTATGCTTTGGATGCCAATTGTATTTGTTAGTTAAGTTGAGATTTTCTTTCTGACCTGAGGTTAATTTGCACCGGAAAGGAGGGATTCTTTGCACTATGGAAATTTGTGGTAAAAAGCAACCCTAGTTGATTTTTTAAATTTATTTTTGCCTCAAATAATAATAAGAACGATGTTTTCTTTAGCTTTATCTATGCCCAGGGTGTATGAAATGAAGTTCAGGACTTATAAGTATTATATGGAGTTCTATCCAGATACTTTGGAAGCTTGATTTAACGTCATTTCACAAGCGCAGGGTACTCTTAGTCTACAGCCACAAAAGGCGGTTCTTCGCCGTTTTTCTCGCGGAGGCAATTTCCCTCAGGGGCCGTATCAAACCACGGCCGGCCACACGTGCGGTTTTTCTGACGCGAGCTCAGTCATTTGTTTCTGCTTTCTAGCGCAACAGAGTGGCGAATTCAAACAGTTATTTGTGTGAAACTTTTGATACATTAGAAACGTATGAATAAAAGATTTATTCCATTTATCTCATACTTGAAAACGAAGCAAAAGTGTTTATAATTTCATTAGAGTTTTAGTTATTTTTCCCCCTTCAACTAAAAAAAAAATTGAAGATAAATTACAGATTCTTAAGTATTTCTTTAAAGTAAGAAGGTAATCGAGAGAATTCCTGCTTTAAATTGAACCATATTAATTCCTTTTACCACCAACCCAATTTTTTTCGAATTAAGATATTGAGTAATAAATGTTCCGTATAGCTGTAAAGCGGCCATCTCGAAATAAGAAAAGTTTTGAGAAAAGTGGATTTTCTGTCAAATCCTAGTCAAAATGAGATTTGAAAAATAAACTGCATGGCATTCGAAGCGTTTCGGCAATGCATTCTAATTACCAATTCATGATGGTGAGACGTTAAGAGGGTCAAATGGACATATAATCTTTGAAAAAACGTATTTTTGAGAAGTGGAGATGGTTACTTTTGCAGCTACACGACACAAATACCTTATTTTAGTTATACTAACGTCTAGTTTTGAAGCATCACGAGTACTATTTTGTGGCGTACTTCGTAATTATGAACGGCGATCAGATGAAAAGGACAAAACAATCAATTTTTAAGAGAGTAATTATTAAAATTAGGTTGTAATTAGGAAAAGGTAATAAGTACAATTATTTTAAACAATTTTATTTAAAAAGAAACAGAAAAATGTAAAGATTTAACAAAAAAGCAATATAAAAGGAGCAAAGATTGAACTGAATGATGTGAAAGTAAAATAAATGAAATTGCCAATATTTCAACTGAAATATTCACATCTGTGATATAAAACTGGAAAAAAACTATGGAAGTTCAAGAACCATAAGCTCACTATTCAAGAAGTATTCTTTGATATATTTATTTTAAATATCAAAAAATGTAGAACAGAACACAACAGGGCCAGATTATGTCCTGCATTAGCCCTTGGGCTAATTACTTTCCGGGCCCTCCCCCTTCCATAACTACCAAAGTCAGATTTTTTAATTGATTTTAATTTAATATCTATATAAGCAGTTTTTATGTAAATATAGTTTTGAAAATTTTATATGACATTTAATTGCTGGTCAGCTTCAGGAAAGTTAGTTTCATTATCTCGCGTTAAAAAAAATTAAATTTAAAAATCAATTTTTTAACAAAACGGTAAAAAAGCAATAAATTTGTTTTAGTACATTCCAAATACTCATATACAAAGTTTGACAGAGGTGTTGATACTCATGAGTCAATCCGTCAACTGTAAGAAAAAAGATTGACCGCACATACCTGCAAGATAAATTTAAAACATGAAAAAATTGCTAAGAATAATGTTTTGAAATTTAAATGGTACTTAATTTTATTTTAACTGCGTTAGAGTACATAGAGCCCTTGTAAACCAAATAAAATTACAAAAATTAAAAAACTAATTAATAACTAATAACAATAATTAAATAAAAAATTTCGATGGCTGAGGCCCCCGAAATTTGCAGGGCCCCCTAGACAGTTGCCTACTTGGTAATCCGACACTGGAACATATGAAAATACCAACGGAAACCACCATAAGCAGAAAAGCGTTTTATTTCCCGCGCCTGAAAAATAGACCCGAGCGCATCGTTTTGCGGCAGCCGCGAAGAATGCACCCACAGAAAGGGAGAAAACGGCGCGAAGGTCACGCGTGTGGCCCACCCCTGCTCTAGAGCATATTGTCTATAATTCTTGTGCGGTTGACCTTCAAGCCTCGACGGCTAGAACTCGCTCGTGTGGCCGTAGTCTTAAAGAGGTAGAAACTTTTTGGTACCTTAAGCGACCAGTTTGTTATAAAAGAAAGCTAATTTACATAGGTAAACATAGAAATCCCCTGGTTTTCTCCAATGAGAAGGAAAAGACCGTTGCAACGTGTAGTCCAGTTAAGAAACTTCGGCTTTCCTGTCAATATATATCTTCAAACGTTAATAAACGGTTATCGTACTAAGAAGGTGTAGTAACAGATAAATATATTAATAAAGCACCCGTCAGTAATTGCATGAAAAGATTTCTAAAGCACCATCCTGAATTGACAGGATATAACGGCGTAAAAGTGTTAAATTATAATAAGAATTTATATAAAATTTATTTTTCTTGTGTATTTCTACCCGGACTTTCAATAAATAAATCTACAATTGCATAACGCGCGCGAGTTTGTTTCTGAAATATACTGAAAAATTAACCAATGCAAAGAATCCCCATTTATGAGGTAACTTCGCACCAAAATTTCGAAAAATCATAATTAATTGTTAAATTACTGTATGATTCAAATGTTGTTGCTAAACGTTTCTTTAGTAATCACCCAACAAGGAAAAAATCAGAAAAGCCTTTTTTTAGAGAAATATATGCAACTACTCTCGAATTTCCGTTGGAAGTCATGAAAAGCGGTGCAAAGTAACCCGATTTACGGTAACCTATCTGTTCTGTAATCATACTGTAGATAGGTTTACTCCCCTGATCTGTTGTATCACACCATGCGCGATAATTAGTTTTATCTCAAACGAGGAAGACAAGAAGAGGTAACCCCACACACGGTCAAAAAGATCCACAAACGATATCTTTCAGTTTCTTGAATTGAGGAAAAAAGACTTTCCCGCTTCTCCGCCAGAGTCCCTGTCTTAAAGAAAACTATATTAAATTTATCCAGAAATTGAAGTAACGCTCACGTGGTTTGGTTTGGCTACGTGTCAAGGAGATTCAGGCGGTGTGTGCGTCTACAAATTAGCATTTGGATTGGCTACGTGCCAAAGAGATTCAGATGGTGTGTTTACGTCTACAAATTAGCATACACGAGGGATAAATGGACATTATTACTATTTGATTGTTTATTTATTTTTTTAGCCGAGTTTAGCAACTTCCTTTCTTTCTTTATTTTATGTTGATTCATCGGATTGAATTATTATTTCTTTTTATTTAATTTATGCACACATAACTATTTAGAATAGTTCAGTTTTTGTTAAAAGGTTTCTTTCTTTTTCGTATTTAATTTTGGAAATTAATATTTATATATTTTATATTTAATATTTTTCCCTTAACCGTTCTTACACTGAAAAGTTACTTAAAGATTTGCATTCTTCAATTCATATTTTTTTTATTTTGTACTTCTATTAGTGGATTTTGCATAATTTTTAC
>BGPR01000168.1:860368-885488 GCA_013235015.1 Araneus ventricosus | reverse complement strand
TAATATTTTCCCCTTAACCGTTCTTACACTAAAAGGCTCCTTTTACTCAAAGATTTGCATTCTTCAATTCATAATTTTTTTTTATTTTGTATTTCTGCTAGTGGATTTTGCATTATTTTTACTCGGGCAAACCGAAAGTTAGTGTCAATTGATTCATGAGTTCTGTTTTTCATGCTTTTTAAAATTTCTTAAGCGCTCTGACAATATGCATAAGATTTTCTTCAACAACTTTCGTTAGTAAATCTGTGACAATCAGATATGAGATACTGTAAGCGAAAAGCTCGTCTTAGACAGGCACAAATCTTCTAGTAATTTAAGATTTCGTCTGTCATGAACCAATCATTGATCTAAAGAAAACGGATTTTTGTATCAGATAGATATTCTTTGTTCAGTTTCTTAAAAAGTATTACATCTGTCATACAGAATTTCTCTTATGATAACCTAAACATTTTTAACTGGTAATTAAAATATCAGATTTTCCTGCATTGCTTTAAATAACTAGATATATATTAACCCATTAATGCCTAGCATCTGTTTTTAGGGACGCTTCTGAAAATTCTTCATAAATTCACAAATTTTACAAAAATGCATTTTTAAGAATTTGTTGCTTGTATATTCATTCGATGGCAGCACGCATCAAGCGTTCGGATGATAATGTAGCCTTTTTATTTTCAAGTCAGACTTGAAGCCAGTTTTTTGGAATGTCAAGGAGAAATGGTAAGTAGTTTGTTTAAAAAGTTATCAATTAATTTATTTATATTGAACAAATATATAAGTAAAAGCAATTGTAAAAATAATTTTTTTTTTGGGGGGGGGCAGTTCCACATAAATTTAGATTTTGATAGTTTATTTTTTGCATTACGTCCGCAAGTAGAAATGCTAGGCTTAGGAGGGCACTGAAAAATAAATTTTTCAAGCAGTATTTCCTTTTTTTAGTAATTTTCCAAATGATTTCCCGACATATAATATTAGTACACAAAATATAATCGAAAAAATGCGACTTGGGCATTATTGGGTTAATTAACTCTATGCGCCCTATACCGCCTCAAACCGTCCCATTCAACAGAGGCTTGGACTCTGTGGTTTCGGGCGTCTGAATGCATTTTAAGGCAGAGAAGTAGTTCTTTCTTTGTTGACAATTAATCGCCCAAATTCGGGTGCCGTTCTTCTGGAAATTCTGTAAAGAAAGGGAGGATTCCATTCTTTTTTCGTGTACGAAAATTTACTTCAATTTTTGAGGTTCTGGAATTCTCAATCTAGCCGGGTTCAGAGAGTTAAGAGAGAGAAAGATAAAAGGCAAATGCTTAACAATTTCGTAATTTTTAGATTTTTTTCATGAACATAAACTTGTTATCATAAAACAAAAGTACATCGTTTTTCTCAGACTATAAACATTCCGATTAATCTTGGATTTTCCAGCGCGTATAATATTATGGTAATTCTCTCCATTCCAAGTAAAACTTTTAAAGTAAAACAATGGGATCATTTTTTCCCTTCAGCAGTCTGAGATTACGTGATGTGAAAGTGAAATAAAACAATACCCGTATTTTATGATATTCATTAAAGGGGAGTGAACCGGCTGCATCCTGTTAAAATTCACTACCCTGTTATTTAAATGCCATGTGCGAATGTCATTCGGTACGTAAAAAAACTCTTAGAGACTATTAAGATAGAATAAAATGCTGTAAAAACTTTAAAAGTAAAAATTTGAAGATCTTTATTTTAGTCCTGTTTTTACGCAAGGTAACTTTCATGCAGATAAAAGCTCAGAAAAATTTTAAGCGTGATTGTGTGCCACATGCAATCTAATAATAGATTCCATTCATAAAAAGTAGTAAAATTGTAGTGGCTATTACAAATAGCACAAGTAATTTCCCGCTATTTTAAAGGAAAGAATATGGCTTGTTTGAAGGACGGCGAGGTAAGAAACATTAACAGTACCAAAGAATTTGGTGCAGCAAAGTTTCGACTGATTAAAGTTCGAACAAAAGATGAAATTTTCACTTTTGTTGAAATGCATAATATATGGTGACGAGACCTATTGTACCTAATTTAAAAGATGCTTGAAGTTTTTATTTTTTCTTCAACGAAGTAGATTGGATTAGATTAGTTATATTAACATCCCGTTTTGAAGCAACACGAGGGCTATTTTAGGACGGTCCTCATAATTGAACCCCGGTCAGATGACGATTTAAACGAAGTAAACGAAAAAAAATTATTATTATCGTCAATGAAATTCGACCTGGAGATTTTGATGAATGTTCACTTTTTATAACTCCCCGAGTCCGATCCTCTTTCTGAACACAGCAGACGTGACGGATCAAATTTGACATGGAGTCTCTTCATTTTAAAATAATAAATCTTTATCAAATTTTATACGAAATCCGTGTCCGTTCTTGAATATGCTAACACAATGACTCAAAACAGCAACGATCTAGATAGCTGAAATTGAGATTTGTATGACATTTTGGTTAAAATCCGTCACCGAATAGACTCTATGTCCCTCCATCTGTTTGTACGCATGTGAACCAGATAATACAAAAACGCACACACACACACACAAGCTAGATGGTTTTTGTTTATATTTGCACCAAAACTGTAGAACTGTATCTAATTTTGGACGAAACCCTTTTACGGGTAGTCTGTCTCTCACATGCACAGAGTGCATGTGAACACGATTAATCAAAAACGCAACAAGCGAGATAAATGAAATTTTGTATATGGTCTTGACACTAAAATTTTAGATATATATTAAATTTTGGATGCAATCAGCTGAAGGGAATATGACAGAAATTAATACTCGATTCTTTCTGCTATACTACTATATAGAACACAAAACGCGGTCTATTCTGTCAGTACTACTAAAAAGTTGAGGGGAGCACATTCCCTCCTGAATTTTTTTGATAAGTAAACATTTTATGATCTGACCAATATTTTTTTAAATGCAAAATACTGGGATCATATGAAATAGTAAAATTTTTATTTTCAACCTCTTTGAATGACTATAAAATGTCATCCTTAGCAATTTAAGGAATCATTATATTTATACTCAGTTTTTGGAATTTAATTAAATGTGTAATCGTCTTCCGGGAATTTCTTCATTCAACAGATAAAAGGGAACATAGCCAAATGGGCTGATTAAAAATTGCGTCATCTTGCGACAGTGAGTTTTCAGACTATTGCAACGTTCATTACAACTTTTGAAAAATTCAATAGTTCGCTGAAATTCCGTAGCGGTTATTCATGCTGTAATTTATGACATGCTTCAAAATTGGTTGCACAAACTCCTACAGGAAATAAGAGAATACAAAAGCAAACCGTATTCACTGAGATTTATGTGGCCATATATGTTACTTTAATTGCTAGCGGATTACTAAGCTGCATTAAAATAAATAATGATGATAGAAACACAGAGTATTCAAATAAGAACTATTCAAAACACTATTTAATGGACCATCACCATATCTATCAATATATTATCACGAAAATCGTCCTATGGGTGTTTGGTGGAAACAATCCAACAAGCAGGATAACGGAGAAAAACAATTTATTCACTAATATTCCGTAAACACGAAGCACAGGTAACAGGAACAATCGCTCTTGTACAAATTAACAACGCAAAGAGACAACAAATCACTGAAAATGACAGTAACAGCACTTTCAATAACGCACAGCTCACCAGCTTCCAGCTCGCACTGCAGACGAAACTACAATTGATTTCTCGAAGACGTTCCCCGTCGAATCCTACAGCCGAGTATTTATAGTGTTCCTTACAGGGCGTGACGACACATGGAAATCTCTGGAGAAATCCGGATCTCGCCTCCTAATAGAGACATCGAGAAAATTATCGCATTTTCAGGAATCTTCGATTTGTCGCCAAGTCGCTAAAAAGTTCTCCAAGGTTAGGGGTCCAGGCCCGGTCGCTGCCGGCATTCCATACTTACCCCTGTAAAACTCTCTTCCCAACCATAAGACTAGCAAGGCAGGAGAGCGACACTACATTTTTGTAGCACTGCTCCCCTCTTCTAAGATTTTCACTTCCCGCAGTCTCATAACAAAGAACTATGATCAGTAGCCCGGTAAGCAGCTAGCCAATTAATGTGAATGACTTTTGGCTTGGCGTTAGGCGACCTCTGCACCCTGTAAATGACATCGTCCAGTCTCTTTACAACAGTATAAGGTCCTTACTAGTTCTGTTGCAGCTTCGGGCTTAAAACTTTCCGTTGCTTCTGGTTATATATCCAGACTTGATCACCTTTCTTAAAATTGTGGTCTGTTTTTCTGGAGTAGTAACGGGTCTTCATTCATTCACTGGACAGTTTAATTCGCTTCCCTGCAAACGCATGTACTCTTTCCAAACGTGCCTCCAAATTATTCAGGTATTCATTCGGCGAGGAAGGAGTATCATTTGGTCGACGAAAGAGTATATCAAAGGGCAATCGCGGCGTTCGACCAAAAAGCATCTCTGATGGAGTCCATACAGTCACTTCATGGACAGATCTCCTGTAGGCCAGGAGAAAAAGTGGAAAATATGTATCCCAATCAGTCTGATTCTTAGAGATAAATAAATACAGATGATTTAAAATAGTTCTATTAAACCTCTCGACCATACCATCAGACTCAGGATGTAACGCTGTTTTTCTAGTCTTTAGAATTCCTAAAAGTTTGCAAAGCTGAGAAAAGAGGGTGGAATTAAAATTTGTTCCTTGATCCGAATGTAAAATCATAGATACATCATAACTCGAGATCCAGGTTCGAACAAGTTCTTCAGCTACAATCGAGGCTTCCTGATCTGGGATGGGGATTGCTTCAGCCACTTAGTAAAGGAGACCATCAATACTAGGACATACCGATTGCCCTTGGTCGTTACAGGGAAAGGTCCTAAAATGTCCAAAGCCATTCTTTCTAAAAGTGCACCCACATCATAGCGCTGCAAGCGAACTTTAGTTCTTGTTTTGGGTCCTTTTCGAGCGCCGCAAGCGTGGCATTCTCTGCACCATTTTTCCATTTTTCGGACGTCGCGGCGCAAAGTCGATCCCAATAAAATCGATTTCGGATTTTGCTCAAAGTTTTCATGATTCCAAAATGCCCTCCACTTGCGCTGTCATGAGTCTGTCCATACTTACTCCTGTAAAACTCTCTTCCCAACCAGAAGACTAGCAAGGCAGCAGAGTGAGACTACATTTTTATAACAATATTTAGGGCCGAAAAAATAAGGTACACAGAATACAGAGAGCTTGATGTACGGTGTTTGTCAATATACTTGGTGTCCCGAAAGGTCTTTTACAAAATTTAAGGGTAGGTCAGATGTATAGAAGCGAGTCATGTCTAAAATAGAACAAGGGGTCATAAATGAAAAGAGGGGGCTGTTTATCAGTGAATTAAATAAAAGAAACAGGATACACCAGATAAAAAGCATAAAATACAGATTAAATCAAATACAAAATGACTATAGCACAATAACACAATAGCATGAATAGCACTATTACAAGTCGTACACAACATAACAGTTTGAATGACAAGTAGGACGCTATATCAAGAACAAACCTTTGGAGTAAGTGTTCAAAGAACTTGCCGCCTGAAGCTATTTACGGTTCACATTTGTTATTCATACAACTGTATTGTTGTGCTATTCTAAATTTGTATCCCATTAATCCTCTGACTGCCGATTTTTTTTAAATCGCTATTTAGATGCAACGTTTGCAATCATGTTCAAATACCGTTGAACCAAGCGAATTGCTATTATGCGCAAGACTGTAAAACAATTCAACTTTGTAATAGCACTGAGTAAACGGAACAGCTTGCGAAAATCGCAGGATGCAGCAGAAAATTGACTTACTTCCTACCCTCGGGAATCACGGGATAAGCAGTCAGAGGGTTAAAACTTCGTTGTAGTACACTGTATCTAGTGCATCATCTCCTTTTACTTAATTCATTGATAAAGAGCCTCCTATAGCGCTTGCGTTTGCGATCCCACGTTCTATTGTAAAAATGACTTGTTTCTGTATGTCTTCCCTACTCTGAAGCTTTGTAAACAAGCCTTTGAGACTCCCTGTATTTAGTAATGATTTGTTATTGCAGGAGACATTTCAAAATATGGTACTCATGCAAGTTGATATACGAAACTCACCTTGTAGCTTGAATTTTTGTTACAAGAGATGATATCCATGACCGTGAAGATCGAATGTACAAGAATAGAAAGTCTTCGACTGATGTGTATGATTTATTATTTGAGAAAAGTCATAATTGAGTACAGTTGGTATTACATTTAGATATGCATTGTTGACAAAGAACTGAATAGTGCAGTATAAGACATTTCTGAATTTGTTTTGCACACAAAACTACAAGGAAACCGATAATTATCAAGGCTAGAAAACTTTTTCGCTGATGAATAATTTACATTTTTTTACGTTTGTAAAATTAAGAACAAGATATTTAAGTTTTATGGCACAAGAGATTTGTCTATGCTGCACAATTGAATGCATTGCAAATCTCCGTTTAGACAGTATACAATATTAAATATACAGGGTGTCCCAAAAAAGTGGAACAAGCGTTTATTTCCTTAAATATTGATCCTAGCCATATACTTCCAATTGCAAAGTTTCATCAAATAAGGTAGGAAATACTTTGTTTTCTAAGGGGATCGGTAATAAAAAGGTACAAAAATTTAATTTTTATACGGCCCTTGCAGTGAAAAAACGTCAATTAGTAAAATGCTTTTCTTACATTCATCTCTTCATATACAAAGTTGCACACTTCTATCTGCAAAACTTACAGAGATATAAGAAGGCAAATTTATTGACTTAGATTACTTTTCCATACCTCTCACTGCAGTTTGATTCAGTCTTTCGATGTGCACTTTAGGGATATTATATATATTTTAATAAGCTATTTAAAGGGAGGAATCAGGAAATGATCAGGAATTTGTTAACTCTTGTTAAATCTAAAAAATAGTCAAATAATAGATTAATTGAAGTATTTACAAAAATAGTTCAACCTGTTAACCTTCGAAAAATATTCAAAGCAGTGACCGCTCATCTGCTCAGAAAGAAGCAGTGCTATAAAATAATATTAGAATACAATGAAACTGCAATTTTTCAAATTTTTTTAATAATTTCAACTGCCTATTCCGTATCGGATTTCAAAAACAGCTTTACCTGCAAATAGTCCAGACTTAAAGTTGTAATTATATGAATTGTATTTTAGAAAATTACAGTCCTTTTTTTCGGTGACTTACTTTTAACAACAGAAATTGAACGTAACCAACCAGGTTCAGGTTGAGGCAACATGAAAATAAATACGAAACCTAAAAGCAGCCAATGAAAGAGAAATTGAAGAAAAACAAATCAAGAGCGCGAAGACGGATTGTGGGTGAGATTGAAGGGGAAAAAAAGAACATTTGTTGGCCTAGCGCCAAACAGGAGCATACGAATATCCAATTCTAGCAAAGTTCAAAGAGAGAAAAGATAGCTATTGGCCTTCGCCCATTATGTCATTTAGTTGTACGCAAAGAGCGAATTTTGATGTTTTCCAAAACTATTTGGTTCGTAGCCCCATCCTATGACTGTCTTACTTTTTTATTCATTTTCTGTTTTCTTTCTCGTTGATAATCGAACTCCTAGAGTGGAGAAGTAAGTAAATAAGAAGAAAAACGAAAATATGATATTTAAAAATAATTTTAGTGAGTTCTGCAGCTCCGCAACCTTAAAGAACGAGTAGTCACTGCCTTTAGGTAAAGCTTAATAATACCCACACCGCTGAGAGCAAATAATTTAATATTCTTGTCCGATATTAGGCTGTTTTCCTGTTTTATGACAAATTTTATTTTCTCAAGTTGTCCTTCCATTCTTCATCAAGTCGATAGTTGCAACTATCTGCCAATGAAACTGAGTAATGCATCATCGCAGTAGTGTAGTGGAGAAAAGTGGCGCCCGGGTCATAATATTATGTTTTCGTCCCCCCTTCCTCCTTGGTTTGTGGAAACGACGCCCGGGGCATGATATCTTTCGTCCACTCATCGTATTCGTATTTAAAAAGTAGTATAAAGGTATTAATGTTTAACTACCATGGCCAGTGGTGTAGCGAGGGCAAGTGGCGCCGGGCAAATATGGGTTCTTTTTAAACCGGGTATAATCAGTGGCCTAACAAGTGTAAATAGAACCAGGTGTATGGTAATATTTTTATGCCCCCACTAGCATATACTGCTTGAAAAAGGGCATAAACGAGGTAAGGTTTTGGCTTCATTGCGTCTTTTAAAACTGGCGCCCGGGGCATCTATACCCCTCTTGGCCCCCGGGCTCTACGCCACTGCGTCATTGGCAAATTTTTTTCAATCCATGGTGATTGGATGATGTACTACTTAACAAATATTTGCACTTCTCTGTTCTTCTATATCGAATAAGTTTGCATTTCTACAATAAACATCTCCATATAAATTTGTGAGCAGCCATTTTGAGTTTAAAAATTAATATATCTCTGCAAGTTTTTCAGATAGAACCGTGGAACTTAGTTTATGTATAGATGAGTGTAAGAGGAACATTTTGATTATTGACACTTTTGCTCTACGGGGAACTTATAAAAATTTCATTTTCTTAAATTTTATTTTCAAATTTCAAAGAAGATGAAGTGTTTTGCACACAAATTCCTATCTTATTTGATGAAACTTTCTAATTGGAAGTACACGTCTAGGTGCAATATTTAAGGAAATAAAAGCTTGTTCCACTTTTTAGGGACACCTTGTATTTATGTAATGATTTCACATTTTCCTATTTTTTAAACGACTTTTTAACTATAACTTATTATTCCTACTTAAATTATAATATCAGAATAACTGTCACTGTAACTGGAAGAAGTCCGGATTCAACCGGCTGTAGCGTTCGGGACTTTCCCGTTTCCTCAGCAGTGTAAAATGGCTTGACTGCCTCCATCACTCTCTTTTTTTAAACATGTAACCTACCTGCTACGACGCTCCGCTTCGTGCGTTAATTTTTCAATTCTGGTCATGGATGTACGTTAAATTATGATTACGTTATCTATTAAAATAACCTGCATTATCATCTTTAAAATGAATAAATTGAAATTAAATCAACTATTGAATTTTTATTTTAGATGCTTGTTTACACTTCACCGAAAAAAATGATGTTACATATATAATGTGACCATAGGCCCGTTTTCGAGTAGACTGTCCCGTTGTCCCAAGCACAGCTTCGGAAGCCGAAATGTCCCGTTTCCAGAAGTAACAATAAACAAAGTAACAATATCAAGAAAGCAGTGAAAAAAATACGACTGTAATGCCTAGTAAAATGGGGCATGCACTATACGTGTCATACATATTCAAGTCAGTCAGAAACCTGCTATCTCGTACTTATTTCTAACCATGTCACACCGAAAAAAGTGAGAGTGAAGCACTAGGAAGGTTTCAACCGGAAGTCGTCGGCTGGAATTGTTCAAACACTTTGACGTCCATTATTCTAATCATGCGAACTTTCGTATAATTATTGGATATATTCTATAATCTCGAATTTTTCGCTTATGAATAAGTAGTGAATGAGCGAAAAAACACAGTTGCAATTCGCGGTTCTTAAAGCAACGTTAAATACCAAAGTAAATTTTAAGAAATGCTACCAAGAATTTCATTATGTTTTTAAAATCAGTACTAAATATAAAGAAGCAAAAATTTGTTCTTCAAAAAAATACAAGATCACATAAATTATTTATTTTCTCGTATTCTTTCTATTAATAAATAAAAACTGAAAAATATGCATTTTTTTGAATGCACATACTATTACCGAAAAGTTAGTAGATGTCCCGTTTTGAGGGGAAAATAAATGGTCACTTTATACATATATGGTGTTAGACTTGCTGTCCACGTAATATTGAATTAACTTAATTTTTACAAATTTTCAATAAAAAAATTCTACCTGAAAAAAATATGCTTATGCCTATGACTGTACAATTATTTCCTTAGTGACTGCTTTATATCTTATCATTAAGATAGTGATGCTAGTCATACGGTGTAGAATGAAAATGAATAATTCTATTTTCACTAAAGGTTTATACATCTAATTCTGTATCATCTTGTAGAAAAATGAAATGTGTTTGATCCTGAACTGTGTAACCCTAAAAATCCCAATATTTCACAAAATGATAAACCTTCATATAAAAAATTTTGCTTAAAGTTTCCGAAAACCATGCATTTCAGAGATACTGGTTTGTTGAATCACTGAATGCAGGGAATCTTAATTTTCTTGAAGCATATGATTTAATATGCCTTAAAGCTGACTTTCATAGAGTCAGTTTAATTATTCAATTTGTGCACAATGCAAATATGAGTGGAATTATTTGCCAGGAAAACTTCTATAGCAATATTTTTATGCTTTTTACAGCCTGTTAATTCAAGATTCCACTGTAATGTGAAAAAGAAAATAAAGTATCTATTTATTAAATACATAACAACGCTATCCTGGAATGGAAATGTGAAGGCATTTTGACTCCTCTTCCTACTCGAACTAAAATCAAAACCATAGCATAGTTAGAAGAGGGGGAGCCCCTTCTTCTAGTTATGCTGTCTGCAGACCTTGAGACAGTTGAGGGCCAAGGTGCCGTTCTTGCACCATCTGCTGTCTCTAGTTCAGTAGGTAATTTCAAAATGCTGTGAGCCAAATTGATTCCACGTTTTCAATAGATGACGGTTTTCCACCAAATTGTGTTATTGGAATTGTTTTGTTGTTGTTTCTCTTCTTTTTCAAAATTGTTTTTCTTTAGATTTTTTTCCCTGTCTCTCTTCTCTAAATTATATCTCAGACTTCGTTTTTTTTTACTATTTATTAGATTTTATAAAATTTTCATTTCTTGTTTATTTTATGTATGTTTATTTGTTTATTACGCTTATTTGTATTTATTTATTATTTATGTTTGTAGATACTTATTATGTTTGCTGTTTGTATTTTATTATATTTATATTCACATTTGTATTTTTTATTGTGTTACTTTTATTGTATTATTTTACTTACATTGTTTTGTATTGTATTACCTAATTTTTATATTATATTGTATATTTCTATTATATTTTATTATTTTAATATTTGTGTCGAATTTTTCTTCCCGCCGACTCGTCACATGCTTAACACCCTTTGGGTAAGCAGGTTCGGCGCGGGCCATAAAAAATAGATGACGGTAGAGGTGTAGTCAGTGACTCCATGTTTCTGTTCGACATTATTTAAGAGGAGTAATTTGGTCCCATGTCTCCTTTCTCTACTCTTTCAGTCATTGATATCATTACACTTAGGATTATGTAATTTACTGGTTACATTTTTTTAGCAAATTGGTGTAATATATTACAGAAAGTTTTAATTATCGCTCAGAGAAAGTGTCGAAATGAATAAATAAAGCTTTTATAACCAGAAAAATTGTTATTCTGTGGTCGAATAGGATAATAGTTTAATTATTAGCAGGGTAACAACTAAATCCTGATGATTGATAATTACAATTATTTTGCGATTTGCAAAAACTTTCTGATATATAACCGTTTTACCGATGCTTTCTTATTTTATATTCACTACCCTTTTTTCTTAAGTCAACACTTTTTAGAAAACTTTTCAATACAAAGTAAACACTTTTTTTCAAGCCTACCGCATTTTTTTAAAGCAAAGGCTTTTGCCCTGTAAATTTCATGAATTTGCTCATTTATATAATCCTTAATATTGTGAGAATATTTTTATTTTGTCTCTTTATTTATCTGATAATATATTAATGGTTTTATATACCTACAATACCATAATGTTATGTTTTACTGCTTTACCCCATATTATTTTCTTTGCTGTTTATGAAGGTTATTTCTACCTACAAACACTGAAAGCCAATTTTTGAATTTACAACTTTTGCAAAATAACAATTCATCATTTAGTTATACTTAATGTAAACTTACTTTTGTTTTAATAATAATTAGCCTTTTTCTTTAAATATGTGTTGTATATTTGCTTTAGCTTAAAAATTTCCAGTTCCTTTCGCCTGTGCCTTAGTTACCGTTTTATAACCGAAAATGCCATTTTTAAACTCTTGCATTTAAAAAAAATATATCAATACGTAAGAAGTACTCAAATTTGCGATTATTCAGCACGTTTTTGTATTTTAATAATTGAAAATATTTCCGGTTGAATTAAGTGCATCAACACTTTAAAATTGTCTAATCCTAGATTAGGAATCAAATTGACTCCACCGTTCCAATGAAGACGGGTTACATGGGTGAAGTTTTAGTTCTAGAGTTCATGAAAAAGAACCTTTTCCACTCAAACAAATCTTTCAGCGATTAATGTTATGCTAAAGTGCTTGCAATTTCTTCAAACACTTTTCTATGTAAATTTTAAAAAGTGACTTATATGCGTTAAATAATTCTTCAATCCATGATTCAATAATAATTTTAGGTGCCATTTGTGCTAAAATTATATTATGGTTAAATGCTGTTAAAATATATATAAGAAACCTCAAATATGTAAGTGTCTTCTTTTCAAAAATATTAATAGTCATTTTTAAAAGAGTACTTGGCTGACATCACTGATTTGTAACTTTTAAATTAACGAACATTTCAAAAAACTGAAATCTCTTTATTCCAGACTTTTCTCCATAATCTGAAAATTACAGATGCAGTTTCTTTAAAGGTTGCTCGTGGTTTAATAAAGGTCAATGTCAATAATGATTGCGAATAAATGCTTATTTCCCTTTGACTCTATGAGACCAAAAAAGTTTAAGAATTAAATGCGCAGCCATGCGTCTTCGGCTGCAAGAAAATGAAAACTAAATCACCCAGGATGCGGATTACATTGATAACGACACAAAGAAAGATTGAATAATCAATATGATCATATAGCTATCGTATTAGAAAATTAGGTAAAGGTATACATTGCAAAGAAAGAAGAATGGCCTTTAACTCTTGAATGCGCGAGTGAACTACGCGGATAAAAAACATGAATATCTTTTTCAGCCGCACCTTTGACCAAAAGGTTAGGTGCGGCTATTGCTTATGATTATTTCTTTGCAATGCCTGAAACCACAAGGGAAACAATATTCTCATGTGAAATATTATTTGCGCTAAAGTAAATAATTATCTTATATTCAATGAATTAACAACGTGCAAAAACGATTTAGAATTAATTAAATTAATGAAAAAGTAAAATAAATCAGAATATATTGTATAACGTGAATTTATTTCAATACCAAATAAAACTGAGAACAAACTTTGAATATTTTCTATATACAACAAATTCTGATATATTTGATAAAACTGATGATTTCTGATATATTCTTACAACAAATATATATCTATATTTGTTGTAAGAAATATCGAGTTTTTACCTTCAAGTATTTTTTATTTTCAGAATTTACTACGTCGATTTGTTGTTGATTTGAGCTCTTCTTAGAAAAAAATTGAAAAGAATTTGCAACTTTTTTAAATTTAAAAATGTACTTGCCAGATTTTCCAAGCCAAGATTTTCTTCTATAGAAAATAAAAAAAGTTTACAACTTAAATGTAATTAATGATTACTTTTTAATGTTTAATGCTAAGAAATATATTAAGAATCATTTATCGACATTACCAGCATTACTTTCGTGTACCTTCTAATTAATCCGGCGCATACCCTCAGGGGTGCGCGTACCACAGGTTGAGGGCTTCTGTTCTAGAGCAACGCAAGTCATGAAGATCAATATTAAAACAAAAACCACAAAAGAACTGATTTAGAATACGCAACAGGGTTCTAATGTTATCTAGACAGATTTGACACTTTTTTAATGATGGAGAGAGAGAGAGAGAAGCATATTGCACGTGGAGAAGTGATCTCTCTTCCTGCGAACTGAAATTTATTCAAAAACAAAACAAAATTAAGAACGACTCGAAGGTTTAAAATAAAATATGAAAACACGAAAACCTTCCTTTCTAAGAGAATTCCAGATTAATTACTTCACTTTCACTCTGACTGTTTAGCTCTTTTCGAGGAAATGAAGCCAATTTAAATTTTTTTTTCAATTTTTTTTGAAAGGCTGGCAAGACGTTACCTTGACCTTGCGCAATCGAGTGGAAGGATTAGGTCGGTGAAAAGTTTTTGAGACGACCTTGATCCTTGACCTCAGCGGGTACACAACAAAGATTGTTTTACTTTCGTGACTATGGAAAACAAAACAAAACAAAAAAAATTAATGATTGCAATAAGTTATGATAACATTTATGCTAAGAATAGCGTTCGTATAAAGACTTGCAAATGATGTCGATTTTTGGTATCTTGAGATATCACTCGTATTAAAAGGCCTCGTTTTGTTTGTAAATTTATTTTAAAATTGGTAATAAATAAAGCCTTAAGTGATTATTTTTCACTTACGGCTTTATTTATTATAAATTTTATCATGGTATTTATGTTAACATAATGATGACATAAAACTAGAGAAATAAAGATAGACGTACGTTTACTAAAATGATGACAATAAGGTGAAAAAAAAGCGCTTATTGTAAAAATAATTCTGCAAAAAAATCATAATAATGAAAAAATGAAAGTAATTAATTTTTTAAAAGTACTTTTGTTTGTATAGAAATTTTCATTATTTTACAATAATTACTGAATTGTGATTAACAAAAAAATTTAACCCTTTGCTCTAAAGTTTTATTTAACCTCCTAATTCGATGACACCACCTATTTGGGATATTTTTTATTATTTCAATCTATTTACAATGGCAAGGATACTTGAGACATTTAAGCGTGTCCAAGTGATTTTTGCATTTTAAATTAATTGTTACATTGAATTCATTACGGATTTAAATAGCAAAAATTCTCTAATTAGATGCACGTGTCAGATACGTTGTTCATAGGTTAAGGGGTAAAACCTTACATAAGAATATATTGTTCTTAAATAGTTCCATCCACAATTTTGTTTGAAACAATTTTTGTTTCATAATACAATTCTCAACATGATTATAAAAATTAAAAGATAATAAAGCAACCATTGATAAAAAAAAAATTAAAATTGACTACCGAGAATTCGGAAATTTAAATTTTTCCAAAAATTTTTTCACCTGAAAAATATTTTTTTATATGTGAAAGATGTATCAAAATTGTGCAAAAAATAGATTTCAGCAAAATAGGATTATAAAATATAAAATTTTAACAAGAGTGTAACATCTCATTTCATTACTTTATAACTACATTTCTCTTATATTGCTTAAAAATGCTAATTTTAATTTCTTTAAAATAATTATTAGAAATTTTTAAAATAAAGAATGCTGTGGAAAACATAAAACTAAACTTCTGAAGCAGTGAAAAATTTAGAATACGATACGTAAGATTCAATTTAATTAATACCTGAACTTAGTAACGACTAAGAAATTAATTTTTATTCATTAGTGCTATCAAGTCTCCATATAGATAAAGTTCGCACCCATTTGGGAAGAACAAATTTTTCATGTTTTATATTAACAATATTTATTCATTTTTTTCATGGTTTCCTCCTTTTATTAAATTGTAGTCTCTTTAAGTAAAATAAGTAAGTAATAATATGTAGCCTTTTGAGAATTTTACGGTTTGGAGCAAGATAATGATGCTAAAATTCTTTTGCTTTACTTTCTTCCCGAATCCTATAGTTTTTCCAACAGGAAATGTTTTAAAATATTTGAACTTTCTTTTAACAAATAGATACGAACTGGCGTTGCACAGTAAGTACCGCCACGCATCCCATGGCATCACGACGTCAACAAAATGAAACAAAAGCCCACAATGACATAAAATTAAGTTTTGAAAACGAAATCAAAACAAAAATAAATACATTATTGATTTTTCCTGTTCATTTTTCTTCGCGAAAATGACATTTGAACTATAGGAAAACTGTACCTTGTACGTTAATCCAAAAAAATATTAAAAATCTACAATTTGCAATTCATTGGAGAGCAAGCAAAATGATTTCAAAATATTCCGAGCAAAATATGGGCAGGGAAAAAATCTTGTAATAGCAATACGCCATTCATTATCTCCCGCCCTCGCTCTAATTATTTCCGACAAATAGAGCAAACTTACGCAGGCTTGGACGAAAAGCCCTTTCCCGTTCCTCAGAAATCTGCGAAAAATATCTTTGAGCTTCTGAGGGAAACAATTAATTAAAGATAAAAGACTTGTTCTTGTTTTAAATTAGGGATAAATGTTCCAGTTATTACCTCAAAAAAATTAAAAAAGATAACGAAATTAGAATGTCGGACGCAGGAATTTTAGTTTTAATTATTAAAATTTTTCACTAAAAACTGATTATTTTTTAAAAAAATTCCTAAAACTCAGTAAATTATGTCAGAAGTTCAAAACAAATTTCATTATAACGAAAATTGATTTTTCTTTTCGATGGTGTATCTATTTTCATCCTACGATTAACAGAAACGATACTATGGTCAAATATTTTCGAAAAATCACCCAAAGTAACAGAAAATATTGAATAGAAAATTTTCTACATTAAATTTTAAAATTCGTGCTTCGAGGTGCTTTGAGTCACCATTACGGCTACCTGTGTGCCAAATTTCATGGCTGTAAGTGTGATAGATTCATCTGGATATCGCATAAAAGCACTTCTTTTTATAAATGCAGATAATCACACTTCTATGTTAGCTATTAATGACATTTTGAAGGGTTCCAATACTTTAGTTCTGTACAGCCTTGCTTGGTGCTTCTAAATATATTTCTCAGTTGACTTTGAAATGTTAACAGCATTCTTCCATTGCGTTGTTTTTTTAAAAAAGGTTTAAATCAAAAAGCTTACGATCGTAATTTTGTATTACCTTCTAAAGGAAATCTTAAATTTGACGAAACCCTTTAAAATAAAATACGACATGCGACGTATTAAATGCTAACTTACAAGAATTACCGCTTGCACTCTAGGAAATCCTGTATGCATATAAAATAGTTTCAACTTGAGCATAAAGAAAAAAATGTCGTGTCTGCTGGAAAATTAAATTATATGGATGCATAATAGTTTATGTGTTCTATGCGCTATTTCGCATAACAATTTCACTTTCCTTTCGCCATAACTTGTTTTTTAACTCCATCATAAATCACATAAAGATTCTGACGACCTTGAAAAGAATTTTGTAGACTTTCCCCTCCTACCCCTTACGCAATTTTCAAGGTTGCTAGTGTAAGTAACCGCTTTCAAATGTATTTAACTCGACAACGGAATCTGTGGTCAATGCCGAGATACATTGTTCCCAGAAAAAGAGTTAACCTGTTAACCTTTCTCTCCGGATGAAACTTGTTCTTTCTGCATCCTATCATTTACTTTCCAGTTTCTATAATAACAAAAATTTTCGACTTTCTGAGGACGTATAATTTGATGCTCTGGAATGCGAACATTAGTTCTTCAACAGAAATTATTCCGGCAATATGGTTTGAAAGAATTACATCTGTATGAATAACACAATGCTTCCCCATCAAATTCTTGATTAAGCCAAAATTTAGGAAGGCATTAAATAAAGTTTCATGAATATTTAAATTTTCTGTCTCTTAACTTCTAAAAGTCCTCGCTAAAATACGTTGGTTTTAGAGTCAATGTTTATCTCCGTCTCTATCGTACGATTCACCTAGGGTTTCTGAATCTGTAGTTCCGACCCAAGTAGGGTCGATAAACATTGGAAAAAAGCGCTTTTATCAACTTCTACAGTGTAAGAAAGGAAAAACATTTCAGAAGACCATATTGATTTAAAACATTTCAGTAAAATATTACAAATAAACAACTTCAATAATAAAACTTAATTAAAATGCTTTTTTCTGTTTATCATAATTCATACTTCATTTTCTTGTTTTGTTTTCTGCTTATACCTGCATTGGGTCGCAAATAGGTTTTCGTTCAGAGATGGGGTCGGGGAATATATTATTGCCGAAATGTGGTCACGAATAGGAAAAAAAATCAAAATGCCTTGCATTTGAGATAAAAATTATGACTTCAATGACATTTTTTAGATATTTTACTAATTTTTGATATACAGTTATGTGACACACAAATACCCATAACGTGATTATATAGCTTATTTTAGTTCTCAGTATATATGCCTTTTTCACTGTATGTTTCAAAAATACCAAATGCGAAAATGCAACATTTGAAAAATTATTAATTTGTGTTAAACTTTTAAAATAACATGTCCACTTATTAGAAATAATTAGACTTAGAGAAAATTATTAACCATATCACATAAATCTTGCCTTCTTTAATGTAGAAAAATTCAAATTAGGTTTAATTAAAATTAATTATCTTTAAAAATTCACCTGAAAACTGTTTTTTTAATAAAGTGATGAAATATTTAAACATTTAATTTCATAAAGGTTTCGAAAGTGTTTAGATTTTTATTTTCATGAAGGATGAAAAAAACCATTCAAATTTCAAAATATTTTCGTTTTGATTTTGTTTATATTCGCTTATAACGCACATAAAGCTTCTTATTCTGAAATGAGAATGTGTCGTTGCCTTCGAATAATATCGTAATTTATTAATGCATAATTATAATAAGCCAATGATAGTAATATGTTTTAAGTTTAAAATTATCCAATAAACCAATACTAATAATGATCATAAAAATTGTTACAAAATGAGCGTTCAGTTTGGCATGTTCAGTTCAAAAGCAGATAATTCATGTTTATGTGTAAAATTTCTTAAACTACCATGAATAAAATATTCTCAATATTTCAGAGATTTGATGCAATGAGATTAAGATCCAATTATTCACTTTAAAAGCTAATTTTTAAGATAGTAAATCTATTAGATCAAAATAGCTGAACGCTTAGAGGGTTAAAGTTCGACTATCCAGAAGGTTCTAGAGCCGGTTCTATGACTCAAAACGAAACAATTTTCACTAGTATGTAGTACAAGGGATGCACTGTGTGAAAACCGAAAAAAAGGAGTAGAAGCAAAGCAAAGAAATGAAAATATTCAAAATTTTCATCAAAAGTGGCTAAGTATCTATAAGTATCTATGGCGATTTTTGCAGGTTCTTTTTTATTACTGAAGTAACCTTAACAGAGTTAGCCTCATCCTGCCTTGGCACTCGGGGACATTGAATGACAGTCGCTGCAACAGCTCGAGTACTGAGGCCGGAGTCCTAGTAGCCATCACCGGCCACGACCCGACCCCTCTCGAAGGAGGTGTGTATTATCACTGGCGGGGGTAACTCGACGCACACCATTACTGTACCCCTAGGAGAAGCGAGAACCCGCTTTCTTATCCGGCGTGGTGTCCCCCGGGTGAGTTATTACTGAAGTAAAATTGAATTATTCATTTCAGTTTTTTTCATTAGTTTAACTAAAAACGCTGCCAAAATTCAGATATAAACGTAGTTCTTAAACTTTTTAGTTAACTTTCTTCGTTCAAAATACCGTGGTTTTTTTTTGGTTTTTACAGAGCGCATCACTTTTACTACGTTCTTGTGAAATTTTGTTTCATTTGCAGCCATAGAACCGACTCTCTCTTCTGAATAGTCGAACTTTAATTATGGACGCCCTTTAGAAGGAAAGTTTAATAAAATCAAAATGGAAAAAACAGTCAATAAAAATTTTTTAGATGGGGGAAAAACTTCTTTATTACGAAATTCAGCTTTATGAAATTCGAATGAAGTTTAGAAAATTTTATTGCAAACGTTTCATTAACAAACGGATTGAAACCAATCAAACTGAAAAAAATGAGTCATTAAGCAACTTTTACCTTTTTCGGAAAGGTAATGATCATAATTATTTAACACATTTTCACAAATTACACAGATGCTATCGAAATTATTTACTGTTTAAATTTACTATTCCTTACCTTGAACTTATGAGTAAGACCATAACGGTTGAGAAGGTCGTATGCTAAGTAACGTAAGCCTTGTCCATTGGCTTTTTCATTTAAGCTGAAAACATCAAAGGAGTATTCATCCAAACCCTTTAAAAGAAGAAAGAAAGAAAAGAAAATTAATATGAATTCTTTTTACTCATCTAATAATCGCAATTGAATGCTAGTTTATATATTCAAAATTCGACGAGGATACTTACTTTTAAGTAGAGTGATATGTGAGTTGGAATGTAGAACAGTGTTGAGTTTGACATTCGCCTGTACAGTCTGAAAAATTGAGATAACGTTTAGAATAAAGAAGGCATTAAAAACTATTAACTAGTGAAAACATCTTATTATAATGCTTTTTTGGTAAATTAATAATTTTACAGAATTATTAATGTGAGCAACTGTATTTTGCATAAAAGTAAGTGAATATTGTCACGAAGCCGTAAAGTTGTTTCCTTGACATGCTAATTTTATGACAAGAAGGAATATTTTACAGAGGTTTTACTGGAAGCCAAGCCAATGAACCCCGACCTAGACTACCATTTTGGCTACAAATTTGACGATTTTGGCGAGGAAACGAAGCTTCTAGAAAACTCAAGAGTTAGAGTCCTATCTCTGCTGGGAACGGAAATTTAGAGAAGCTTCGAGAGATTTCTATGTGACTTCACGTCCTGTCGGAAAAGGTATAAAAAGCAAGTTAATCAAACGAGGGATCAATCGTCTTTGGGGTTTTGACCGCAGTGTAAGATGGTGAGGTGACAGATATTGAGCGCTATTGGAAGTGATATTACTAATATTTATTAGTGATCTGCTGTCTGTTTTTTTATTAATTTATAAAAGTGCTGATTCGTTTTGCTGCCTGTGCTACGTTTTGTTGTTTGAAATATTCGTTGAATAAAGAGTCATCATTTTTTATTATCTTCCTTCTTCACGTACACCCACTGGACGATTTTTCGTAACGTATCTTGCAAATAAGTAAGTGAATAGTTAAGATTTAAAGTTGCCCATATAGATAGAAACCATAATCAAAAGCAATAAATGACTTGTCTTATGAAAATTAAAATTTTCTCTTTTCATTTTCTTTCAGCATATCGAAAACGTCTCTTTTCTTATGGACAGAAAGTTCTTTTTAATAAATTGTCTTTTTATCAGGGAAAAAAGTGAATTTTAAAAAAATTGGTCCGGTTGTTCTAATCCCTTCGAAATATAAAGAAATCTGTGGGTTTTAAGAAAATTATATTTAGAACCTAGAAAATAAGAAAAAAAATGACATTGTTATAGATCAAGATGCTTTAAAAATTTAAATTGACATTAATTATGCATGTGCTAACTACACGAATTACGAAATCACGAGAGGCATTATTGGTCGAATATTTGTAATGAGTGATATTATCTGCAGTATTAAAAAAAGATAAAGCTTTAATTAATTGGCTAACACGAAATCCTGATAATGCGAAATAATCCTTTTGGTTTTGCGTTAATGAAGCTCGATTGTACAGCTTCTATTCTTAACAGTCATCAGCCTTTGCATTTATTTGATAAAAGTATTATGTTACGCTTCGATTCCACGAAATTCAACAATCAGTCAAAGTCTTATTTTTACTTTTCGATTTCACTCTCTTTCACAGTTCAAATACATTAGAGTTCATGGACGGATATTCAGAGCTTTGTACGTAAGTGGGTAAAGGACGTAACCTTGATACTGGTTCTGTGTTCCATTCCCCCTCCCCCAAGAATTTTCTCAATGAAATTGAATGTATCTTAGTTTACTTTGTCTTAAAGGTATTTTACTGGCTAATGGATATGTACGTAAAGAAATCCGTGTTTGCTCTGTAATATGAAATATAGTTTTGGTGATAATATTAAAATTTATTTAAAATATTTTCTTTAATTTTTATATTTCATTTCAGGGCAATGCCAATGTTCCTTCATTTGCGGTCCCATTTCAGAAAATAAATGAGTGTTAGCATACTTTGCCGTAAAGGTATTTTACTGACTAATTCCGACTAATGTATTTGTGCGTAAAGAAATATGAAATATACTTTTGGTAATAAGACGAAAATGTATTTAAAAATTTTCTTTAATTTTAACATTTCAGTCCAGGGTAGTGTCAGTGTTCCTCATTTGCGATTCCATTTCACAAAATAAATGTGTGTTACTATACTTTGTCTTAAAGGTATTTTATTGGCTAATGGGTTTGTGCGTAAAGAAATATGTGTTTTGTCTGAAATATGAAATATACTTTTGGTAATAAGATAAAAATGTATTTAAAAATTTTCTTTAATTTTAACATTTCGGTCCAGGGTAGTGTCAGTGTTCCTTCATTTGCGATCCCATTTCTCAAAATAAATGTGTGTTAGTATACTTTGTCTTAAAGGTATTCTACCTCTACTCTCGAGTGTAAAATTTTCTGCAGTTTTGTTCCAGTACATTTTTGACGTAACTCTAATGGTTTACCGGCAAATGAAGGGCAAGGTTAGAAATAATGTTATAGAGGCTCTTGGCCTACCGAGAGCTAGAGTACGACAGAGGATGTCTCTCCTCCTTCTCTAAAGCGGGCCATTCACCGTTGCTCCACTTTGGAATTTTTGAAACACGGGAAAGAAAAACCAAACTTCAGTTTTAAAAGCCGATGGAAATTGGCTTAGTGGAATGGAAGTGGTGGAATTCCGAATAGTTTGAAGTCTGACTGGAATGGGCGGATGGCCTTATGAGGACCTCGCTGCGAGGCTAGCGGCAAAACAAAGGATCTGTCTACATTGGGACCTCGCGTCGAGGCTAGAAATGAAACTCGAAATATCCCGTGTTGGGGAGGAGGAAGTTGGGTGGGAAGAATTCTGCGACTTTGAACCTTGTCTCAAAACAAACTTTGGAACATACGTGAATGTTTTGCCTAATTTTTCGACTAAAATGAGTCGAATACAAACCAGTTGTTGGGACAAATGGCTTAGCCTTTCTTTCTCGTGAATGCCCAGCTTAACTCCCTCCAGGCTGCACAATACCTTACATTTTAAAGTCTGAGCTGAAGAACAGATCTTAGAGTGTTCTTCTACGCGAAGTTTACTATTCACAGAACTATTAATAGATACAGGATATCTCTCAAGCATTCCATCTTTATTTGCTATTTAGGCGCATAAGTCATCGCAGCAAGTCAGAACTGACCGCATTACAGCAAAAATTCATATACTCTGGATATTTCTATGCTGTAAGCCTATATAATATATGTCTATTGCTTGTACATTAGCTATTACATCTGAAAGGAACATATATTTTGATCACCCTGTATTTTGAAGGCGAAACAAAGACGACTGAATGCGATAACCGACACATGTTGCATTTTGTGAGGGTCCTAAAATAGATGATGAACAAGATCTATATATATATATATATCTCCGTAGGGTCTACTTCATAAAATTTATCTGCAGTTCATAAGATCTGCTTCACAACAGGAGCTTGCTATCAACATTCCACCATTTCTTAATATTTGATGGTTGTGCGTCACAAGGTGGATGGATCATTATTTGTGACGGCTCTCTGAAGAATGATGACAGTACTCGATTATGTACAGTATAGAGTATAAAAAATACTTAAAACTTTAGTTATTCACAATGAATAGAAGGAATATCAGCAAATAACAAAATAGATGTTTTTGAGATTGCTTAAGTGCTTGCTTTTTGTCCATTCAGACTCCAACCAACTTCATCCCCCCGCATTCCGTTTTCTTTATTGCAAGCACAATAAAGAAAACGGAATGTGACGGCTAATTCTTGTTTGCGAGGTTTCTAAAATAGATGGTGCAAAAGACATATCAAAATCTTTGGTGGGTCTACTCGATGTAATTCAAAAGATCTACTTCAAAGAGCCATTGGATAGGAAGCTTAGTATCAACTTTCCAATCTCTCGTAATAGTTGATAGTTGTTCGTCTCAGGGTGTGTAGATCATTATTAGTGTCGAACCTCTTTATGATGGTAATGCTTGAATAAGTATAGCAATTAAAAGTCCAAAAAAGTACAACAAAAGTTCTTAAGGGCTTTAATTATTCTTAATGAAAAGAAGTTTTATCAACAAGTGGCAATACAAATTTTTTTGTGATTGCTTAAGTGCTTACTCTCTGTGCATTTGACTTGCTGCACTTAGTTGTCCAGGATTTTGTCATTCGATTAAGTTATGTCAAGCTTTGAATTGCAAGGCATATCAGACATTTGCTCCTGAATTTAACAAACTCAACTCATATAGTCTTTTTCACTTTCTTTCAAACGCCACTTCTAATTCTTCTAACTAACTTTAATAGATATATTTTGTATTACAGCTTCTTTGTTGTAAAACAATCTTTACTAAAATCCACTTTAAGTGAAATCTATATTTTCATTTCGCAATCCTGTCCTTTTGTGTATATTTGTTTCACAGTTTTTACAGGCACATTTTATCCAGGTTATCTTTAAATATTAAATAAAAAATAATAAAAAAATTGCTACTTTATCGTTTCCAACATATCCATCATTTCTAAAAGTCGAGAAGATATTTCAAAATTTTGGTAGGGCCAAAGAAAAAAATATTTTTGAAATCTAATAAAACAGGTTAACAAAATCCCTTATTGAAAAGTTCTCGTTTTTTCGTTACGATGTATGTTTATAAAACCGCTGGAAATCACAGATATCAAACATTTTAAAACTAAAATTTCCAATCGAGTAGATATTTTGGCACTATCCTATTAAACCTGAATCCTTTCTTTGACAGTTGTCGTAAGGAAGGAGAATTATGGTCGAAGTAACATAATCCTCTTGGAAGAAAATCAATGAGAAGGATTTTTGGTTTGGTTTCCTATCTTAGATTAATCAATACTTGGCTATGCGGCCACTTTTTTTCGACAGCAGTTGCCTCTGGCCCCGATATTACAGATTATTTATTTGACTGTCTGCAATTTCGAAGAAAGGCATGAACTTGTTACTCTTAAAAACATCGTCGCATCCAAGTTCAGTCGATTTCCAATCGATATTACATAGGAAGAATTCTCCTAACTTCAAGAGAAATCTTTAAAATATTCGGAAGAGTAACATTCGTACGTAAATAAAATCCGAGATAAGACGAAAACACTTTTAAATCGCTGCTCTTCAGACACCTATATTTAATTTAAGTTTGTAGTTCCTTGCTTTTGGACTGTAAACTTTGAAGCATTTTATAAATATATTTTCAGAAAGTATTGATACAAAATTTTTTGCATTTGCTATCATAATTCTGCTAAAAATAAAATATTGTTCTGTGACTGAATAATGCTTTAACCCTTTCATTGTTCTGTGA
>BGPR01000168.1:607758-860358 GCA_013235015.1 Araneus ventricosus | reverse complement strand
ATTGTTCTGTGACTGAATAATGCTTTAACCCTTTCATTGTTCTGTGACTGAATAATGCTTTAACCCTTTCAGTTCCAGTGATGCCATTTTGAAATAATCGTTTTCATTATTTTTTTGTTCGGTATCTAAACCTGCTTCTGATAACAAACGGACATCATTAAATTCTTTGCATTTTCCTCTTTTCAAATATATTTTTTATTCTTACCAGTTTATGGCTGCACTATCGATTTTATCTATTGAAAAATTGCCTTATTGAACTTCATTCGGAAAAAGATGTCAAAAAATAAAAATAATAATTTTAGCGTAATTTAAATGAAATTACAGGTACAATTTCATTCTTATTATTTTTAAATATGTTAAAATATTTTATTTGAGCTGTTTTTGTTGAATATTTATTTTCAAATTTGGTTTTGCCAATGGAATGATGCTAATTGGAGTCACTTTGAATTTTAATTTAAAAAAATAAAATAATTGTTTTTTCTTTTTGAACTTTCATCTTAGGCCCAAAATGATGATATTTCACAAATTTCAGAATTTTAGAACGAATTATAAATTCTTGGGGCTGAATGGGTTAAAAGAAGTTAACGTTTCTGGAAATCAAACATTGAATGTATTATGTTTGTGGTTTACCATCACATAGAAGCAACAAAGTGGTTTCCTAACAGTAAGTAATCGGTGGTGCAAATTGCCTGTAAATAGTTCCACACTTATTTTGAAATTTCAAACATAACAAATGAACAAAACGGGTCGGTTATTGCGATGAAAGTTGTAAGGTTTTAGAGTTAACTAGATGGCAACAGCTTCTTGTATATTACAATACTTCCTTTTACAACTGTGAACAATCGAAATTGAGTAATTAGTTATTGGAATAAGACACAGTGCAACGCTGGAGGAGACAAATCATATAAAGATTTTTTGATTACTGAATGTCCTAGGTGACAAAAAAAGAATAGTACAGGGTGGTCATAAATTATTGAATCCATTTAAAAAATTAATAGAAAAAACCTAATAATATTACAACTGGCGTTTTTTTTAAACGAGAGAGAGCAAATAAAAAAGTTTTTTTCATATAGGTGGCGTGCCATTACGGAGTTCTAAATTTGCTACAGCAAGAGATTTCCATACGCAATGGCTACCGATCAGCAGAAGCCGATGCGCGTTTGCTGGTTTCCTTCTTAAATTTTTTTTGAATATCTCGAAAACTCTTCATTTTTCGAATTACAATTGATTTAACAAATTAAAGATCGTAAAATTTCCTAGAAATAAATGGTTTTATTTTTTCCAATTTTAATAGTTTCGCAGATAATGGATCTCAGAAATGGGAGATGTTCAATAATTTACGACCACCTAGACCACTGTAACGGCGCTTTACATATCTGAAAAAAACTTTTTAAAATGCGCTCTCATTTAAAAAAATACGTAGTTGTAACATTATTAGTTTTTTAAATTAATTTTTGAAATGGGTCCAATAATTTATGACCACCCTGTATATAAACTTATAAGGAATGCTTGAAAATTTTGCTTCTTTCGTTCCACGCGGTTCAGACTTTTTTTCAATCTGTGGATCTAAAACACTTCTTGCAATTATTTCACTTGAGAAACTTTTTTTTCAGACCTTTTCTATTCCTGCAATTTGATGATCTAACGCAAATAGTGAACAAATCGCTGTTAGTCTTTCTCTGTATCTACTATCTGAGTTCAAAACATACCGTCTTTTCACAGGGCAAGAAAAAAAAAACTGACGTTTGAGCTACAACTGATCACAGTTCCAAACTGTTTACAAATTTCCTTAGTGCATTTGTCATAACGATATATATGAAGGGTGGGGGAAGAGTTACATTTCTGGATTCGTAACTGAGCTGAAAAAGTAACTGAGCAGATCATCAGTCGGATAATAACAAACAGTCATTTTCTATATCTAGCCACTTTTTCCCCCTTTTCTCAAAACCAAAATGTTTATCTTGGCTTTTATGGTTTTTTAAAAACAATTTCGGCTCAATATTCTTTCAAGGGAAGCACTTCCTGCTTCACACACATTTTCTAATTTTAATTTTATTTCTTTCGAGAGTCAGTGATTTAAATAAAAATTAATAATTATTTAGGGAGGAAAATAAACTCATCTTAGTGTTTATTTTTAGACAAGTCCCAAGGGTTTATTAGAAAAGGGGGGCAGCAAATAATGTGCCTGCAGATTATTTGTGTGGACACTTGCCTAAAGGTAATTTTCCTTTAATGTAATTAAATATATATTAATCGGATAACAAATGCTGCTCATTTTATACAGTTAAAAATTAAAAATTTAACGTCCGTTAGGGAACGGAAGAATCTTGAACTAATAATACTCAAATGGCATTTTTACGAGAATGACTTTTTTTTAATATTAGCCCCTCTGAAATAACTTTCTCAGCACTGCTCGTTTCTAATCTGAAAAGCCACCACTAACAACATTTACATAACTGCCTCAGAAAAACTGAATTGGGTTATTATCCTTTTAGATAATTACTGAATCCGCATTATTCGTTCATTAAACAAAATCACTGACTCGTGCATTTGCATAAAATATTAGGTTGTCGGAGTTACAATCATCAATTATCCATTCATTTCGAATCTTAAACCTATTAAGACACCCTGTATTAACATCTCATTCGTACAGAAATGCTGATGGCTCCCCCTGGTGGGTATTCCTTCAAAAATCACGCAAATGTGTATGAGGATGGGATAGATTTCTGCAAATATTTGTGAATATTAACATTTAGCATGATGAAATTATTTAACTACTTCATCATACTTATATTTATAAATATCAAAAAGTAGTCATGTGTCCTTGCATTATCTCGATAAATTGCATTCTCGTGCATACACTTGAAGATATATCCTTCCTGCTTAGGAGTTTTTGCATAAAAGCTGGAAACTGATTGAGGATAGAACAGTTTTCAGCTCATATCGTTTGTATATTAGCTTTTCGTGTTAGAAAATTACTTAACTGTAAGATCTTTTCAGAGAGTTAAAATCAGCGATTGAAGGCGATTAAGTGTACTTGAATTGGCTTTTCTTGTAAAAAGACCCTGAACGGTGCTATATGCATGATTTATTTTAAATTATGACCTTGGTTAATTTTATTTAATGGATATATTTCCCGGAAATTTCTAAATCTTTTGTCATAAATGAAGTAATTTCTTTGTTAGCTGCATTTGTAAGCATTCTTCTGTGTGAGACACGTGTGATCTTGATATTTTTTGATCCATTGATTCATGATCTTGATTCCATTTCCGTCTATAAAAGTTTGTTCATTGTGTAGAGCGCTTTGCGAAATAAAATTCGCAATTTTTAATTTAGTATTGTTTTGTATAGGGGAGTGGATGATATCTTACCATTATTTATATAAATTATCTTATGTTACATCGCGTTACGCTAAATAGTTTCACGCGCTAATTTTTTCATATGTGAAGTGTTTTTTACTAATTATCATGTAATTAAGAGAACAACCCTTCGTATAATCTCCTAAAATAGAATCCAATAAGTTAATGATACTACTAAGCTCGTTGTTTCGTTATTCTGTTTTTTTTTTCGTGTAATGATTATTCAATCATAGCTCGTTATTCTTTTCCTTTTTCGTTCAATAATTATTCAATCACAGTTCGTTATTCTGCCTTTTCTTTTGTTAAATGTCAATTCAATAGGAATTCGTTATTCTTTTTTTATTTTGTTCAATTCTTATTCAGTTCGTTATGTATTTGATTGGTTTTTCGTTCAATGATTGTTCAAACATAGCTCCCTTGGAAATGCGAACAACTTTTAATTGAGCGGAAAACCATTCAGAGATAACAGGGAATACAAACCAAAACTTTGTCTTTCATGATAAAACATGGATTTTTAGAAATTCCGAAATAAATATTAATACAGGTCCAAATTCTGTTCTTAAAATGCACGTTCTTAGAGAAATATAGAATTTGAAATAAGCGTGTCTTCCAGCAAAAGGGTCCTAAAATGTGGCGTTTTACAATGTTGGGATAAAATGCTGTTTACAGAAAATGCATAAAAAACGTTTTGGAAACACTTCATCTTATGAATAAAACATTTTCAAAATAATAGGAATACATTTTCGTTTTACTGCTATGATAAAAATTCTTGAATACCGCGTGTTTGGATTTAGGGAATCACAATCACAGTATTTGCAAAATTAAGTAGTTTTGATTCATATCTTGCAATCTTGGTTTAAATTTCTTCAGGATTTGTTTGAAGGATTTTATGAAGTTATTATCATGATATAAAGCATTCATGAAAAAGAGATGAGGAGAAATTGAAGAAAAGAGAAAACTTCAATTTTTTACCTGTACAAATTAAAAGAATAAAATAAAATGTGTTTTTTTGCTAAGGAAGATAATTTTGAATGTTTCATAGTTGCATCATAGCAATTAAATTTATATGGATGATGTTGTTCTTGTCTCAAGTGCCAGTGCATAAAAATGATGTTCATGTAGTTACTAATATTTTAAGATGATCGATTTTATAATATTCGTGCATCTTCAAGAAATCTACAATCAAAGAAGGACTTGTACTACATCTCCTTTAGCTTTAAAGATTTATTTAAATGCATTGTAAAAGTAAGCACTTTATTAATCCACCAAAACAACCTAGAATTTTCAGTTTTATTCCGTATGATATTGTTTGGCATGTTATGGTGTAAGAGCACTTCTTCGACTGCACTGTTGTATAAACTGCTAAAAATAGAACATCATAAAGATATATCATGATGTTCTATTTTATATGTGAATAAAATGTTGAGACAAATCATTCTATATGAATCTTTATGAAATCATACGGTAGTCAAATCACTCCCACGGTAGTCACTCACATTCATTTATTTATATATAATATCTTGAAACAAATGTTAAAAATTTTTTCAACAGCCACTAAGGATGTTAAAATATACTGACTAGTTAAGGAAAATAATAATAATAAAAAAACCTGATATAAAATGCAATGGCGAAATCAAAGATTCGAATCAAATAACAATCAATCTTCCAGACTCTGAAAAGTGAAAGCGGTTTACATGTGGCTGGTTTGCTAAACAGTATCGGTAATGAGGCAGAAGTTGTTAAGGAAAAATGCACGTGCTGTTTTCAATCTATTTGACACCTGATTATGAGACGCTTCGAAGACTCGGGTTTGTGCGACAAAATATAAGATCTTTTAGATATGGAAGAACAGATTTATACATTTTGCAAACATTTCAGATACAGTGGCGTACCTATGGGGGGGCGGCACTTAGAAAGGGATGGAAAAATCAGACCTGAAGGAAAAAAATTTTATAACTAAGAAGAACAGCGAAACTAGTTCAATCATTGTGCACATAAAAAATATCTATTGTAATTAATTCACATTTTTCGTCCTTTTTCGGTAAATTGTCGGTACGTGAAAGAAGATCTGGTGGTGGAAGCACGATTTCACAACTAATCTGCTGATATCAAGGGCATAAAACGACGAATTTCGTTATTAAATCAATTTGCCCCCTGAAGTTTATTTATTTTTATTTTGAAGTTTATGTAACTTGTACAGGAAGGGCGGCATAATGAAAGTACGCCCCGGGTGGCAAAAGTTGCAGGTACGCCACTGTTCAGATGAGGTGCAATTTTGTTTGCTTAAAAATACTTGTTTATAAAAGGAAAGCGATATTTGCAGTATAAAAATACGACATGAATCTTCAACTTGGAATTTTGTGAGATATATGGGAACAAAGGTCACTATCCCTGGGAGTCATTCAGCTACAGTAGACGGTCAATGGATTTCAGGGATTGCATAAAATTTTGTGATATTGCATAAGACGAGAACTCTAATCTTAGACGCGGAATTTGACGAGATGTAGGAGAACGAAGGTCAGCAATCTCAGGAAGTGATTTGGCTATCGTATGTAGGTCAAAACATTTCGAGGATTGCATAAAAGCTTGTAATTTTGTATAAGAAAAACTAATGTTAAGCGTGGATGAATGACTTCCCTGAAGATATATGGCAACAAAGGTCATCATCGCCTGCAAGTCATTCATTTATAGTGAAAGGGTGAAGGCATTCAGGGGATTTCATGTATTCTTGTAATGTTGTTTTACAATATTTCAGTGTACAGATATTTACAGGATATGTTTTCTTGTTTATTGATTTTTTGTTTCTCTCAGAGTCTGTTCCTGTTGATTGGGAATTCGTTGTAGGTATTTATTAATGAATAAGTTATTATTGAAGTTGCTCTCTAAATTACATGTAAAGTCATTATTGAACTTAAAATGATAGAGAAGTTCTGTTGTAATTGTTATTTTGAATACTTGCTGGGAAATTATGTTTACCTTTCTGTTTCTGATCCATGAAATCTTTAAATTTCTGCATTTTTATTTTCGATTAAATTTTATTATAATGATTTGGAGGAATATCATCAGAAATGATCCAATCATAGAGATGATAAAAGAATTCTAAAGCTTTTAAGATGAAGAGGTGACGTCTTTTACATTTCTGCAATACCATCTACGGAAAAATCTATGTGGTATTTTTTCGATAAATATCTCAAGCATATTTTGAGGTACGTGTTGTCAAAATCTTTTTTTAATTTATATATTTGGAAGTTACTGCAAGAACTTATTATCAATGGAACTACGGCTTTAAACGTATTTTAAATATATCTTTCGAACTCAATAACTCTGGTAAAAAGAACTTTCTTAATAACTCCGGTAAAAATAACTTTTTTAATAATACTGGTCTGGATCGGAAAGACCGAAATTTACAGTTTTGCACTCGAAATACTGATTAATTGTGTCACTGCTTACTGGAGGCATGAGTTAGCTCTTTGTACTACAGCTTTTTCTACTAAATCGCACAGCAACTCGGAATTTTACCGTGCTGCTTTTTGCACACCTTTGGAGAATACTTAAATTGCAATTTCAAATTAAATTAACTTTTCAGAAGTGAGCTTTCAGTGCAAAGGGGTAGTTTAAAAGAAAAAAGCCTTTTCAGTGATTTTCTTTCAACAAGCAATGTTTGACTTCACCTTTAGCAACGAATTCACCAAAGAGCAATTTCATGTGTGTACGTCCGAATTTCAGCTGGAATCATTACTATTATCAAGGATGATTGGAGAAGTTCGTCCTAGATTTGAGTAATGTCATGAATCCGTAGCCAAGAATTATACAAGACATTTCATATATCTTAAAAAATTATTATCAAAAAGTTTAGTCTCAGTATTTTCCCTATTAGCACTAGATATTGTTCGATATCTCCACGATGTTGTGCGACATTCTGAATATCGTTCAATATCGTGGAAATATTGTAGAGCATTTTGTGTTAATAGGGTTTCAAACACATCATTTAAAAATAGAGATAAAAAATGGTTACCTGTCAACCATAATGCCAGCTCGGATGGCATTTGCAACTGAACGGAATCTTGGTTTGTCCTCTGATCTTTTCCTTTGTGTCGCTGTTTTCTTGGAGAAAGTTGATGCCAGCCATTCTCGAACTTCGGTAGGAACCGCGTTAGGATGAAACTCAGATAACTCGTCATCATCGTCTATTGTCCTACGGCTAATGCACAAAAGAAAAAAAGAAAACATTAAATGAAAACATCAAGTAGAAAGTGGCGTTTAGCCAGTGGCGATTGGAGGTAACTGCAGAAGGAATTGAACTAGTTTTGTATGAAAGTAGTGAAGGTGTATTTCGGAGTCAATTTTGAGAAAAAATATTTATTATATTTATTCTTAAATTTAAATAAGAAGCGGCATTCGTAACGTAAATGTAATCAAAATTTGTATTAATTGAATGTTATAATTCAACCTTTTGATTGTATTAAGCAATTTAATGAGAATAATTAATTAGAATTTGAACCTTTTTTCTTATAATTAAGACCTTTAAGATGTTCTTAGCATATTCCCCCCCCCCCATTCAGTTTTATCCATTGGAAACTAAAAAACAGTAAGAAAATACTTAAAAAAAAATCCGTGGGTTCTCTTAGTGCAATACAATAATCAAGACACATTAGAATGTTTAAGAAAATATTAATAGAATCAAAAATTGAGATTCTGTAAGCAATGAAATTTATAAATATATATAATATTGGACGGATCAATGAATAAATTTTATTTCAAGAAAGATGATTACCCAGGAATAAAATCAAAAGAATAAGCACATAAAGAAAAGAGAATATTGAAAAAGTGCTACATAAAAGTTCTAAGGGAGTTGAATGAATTGGAGAAGACATTTGAGTAATATTATTACGCTCTTACAGGTGTTACTTACAGCGCAAATTATAATTTGAATCAGTTTACAATAAGTTAATTGCGCTTATAAATTGGAACGTTGATCTTATCCTGGAACTCAACTGAGAATTCCCGAGTATAAAAATGCCTAAATATTTAAAAATTAATTATATTTTTACGATTTATAAATGCTAATTATTGATTTTTACTACAATACAACATGCCAATCTTTATGAAGTTTATATTACATTTCATAGATGGCGCCACGAAACAAGTTTACGAAAGAAGTTGGAAATGGTATTAAAATTCATAAAAATAAGAGTGTGTAGGGTTAAGAAAAGAATAATTATCTTGGTATTCGCGGATCTGAAACTGCGGGATCTTGCAGATTTTGTAAAAACACTTAATTACCCTAACTAAAAGAGAAATATTCTTACAGGTTCATTGGTAAATCACTTTTTTTCGTCATCACACTTAATCTTATTTTCTGCATGAATAATTTACCATCACATCTTTTTTTAATTATTGATTTGAGCTTTTCCTTATAATTTTTTTTTTCTCAAATGAGGATGCTTTTCTCGATTTTTCTCGGGTTAATGAATGAAATGGCACAATGAATCCTTACAAGCTAATTTAAGAGAATTTGCTGTATTATAAAATTAAAATTGCAAGAATCATGACTAAAAAGGGTGCCATAAGAAAGTTTTCTTAATCTTGAATGTAGAATATATTACGTGCTAGTGATTATCGTTATTTTAAACAATTTAGTAATTTTAAGATGAATATGTGATTCAAAGAAATTATTAGTCGGCTTGCCATCTTTTTTCATTTTTTTTTGTTCTGATATTGAACAAAGCAGCCGAAAAAAACGCTAATGTATTTTAACGCTTTTTTTTACTTCTATGTAAGATAAAAACCACTATAAATGACATTAATTTTCTTTCCGTTACTTATCTTTATTTATCTATTTATTTTAAGTTACATTTATCATTCAGAGAGATAAGTATATAAGAGAGAAGAAAAGATAAATAAGTTTATAATTCATACCATTCCTGCTGACAGATTTTTTAAAGAATGTTACCGTTTTTGCATTTTTTTTTTTCGAAAAAGCAAAATATTAAAACTATTACAACCATTTGTGAAGATCAAAGAATATTTTAAAAAATAAAACATTGATGCTAATAATACTTTTATAGAAACGCTAAAAGGTATTATCAGTATGAATGATTTATTGGTTCACAAAATTCTTTTGCTGTCTGACTGCGTATTTGTTCTTGCATCTGTTATTTTATTCTCTTAGTATAAAATAGAAAACTTAGTTACTGTTAATATTAAATTAATTTCTTTGTATAGCTGAACTGAGAAGAATATTTTTCCACTAATGTTTCCATGACAGAAGAAACGGCCGAAAAGTTGCCAATATTTTCGGCCTCACTTACAAGAATAAGTAAACATTAGCCGAAGTCCATTTTAAATCTTCCTAGAATAACCAATGAAATCGTAATTTGTTAAATAAAGGAATGTTCAGTATTCACTTACAAGTATTTGTTGCTTAATTCGAAAGATTTCGGAAGAGAAAAATAGAAAGTTGCAATATTTTGTTGTTTTTGGTTATGGTGTCGCAGGGATAATCAAACATTAGACGACGCCCATTTTAAATCTTCAAAAATAATCAATATCACCACTTATTCTGAAAAAATGGAAGATTCTAAATTTTTCCAACCAGTATTTCTTATTTGGAAGATTTTAATGGATAAATTAGATGTTTTTAAAAAGACATTTTGGTGCAGTAAAATGACAGTCTATCGAAAAATTCAATTGAAATATTCAAAACATTTTCATTTTGGTGACTTTATGTTAAATGTAGCTGATATGTAGAGCATGAAAGAGCTGGGTTTGGCCATGCTGTATACGAAGCTCTTTCAGATCTCTAAACAACAGGAGAAAAAAAATGAATAGAATCAATTAAAACCTGGAATGCTGAAATCAAAGATTACAGTCTAAATCAATATTTACTAAAGGGTACTACACTAGGAAATGGATACTTCTCTAAAACAGCCTAAAATACTACTTACCTTGAAAAATCTCTAGGTTATATGAATAATTTATTCTATACTCATACGGGGGGGGGGACTATTTCATTCATTTTCAAAATAAAAACTAATATAGCTGGAATAATACAAATTTCCAAGATAAATAAATGGGATAAAAATAATGGGAAATTAAAATATTCGGAATATACTAATTCTCTTTGACGATTGGCAAATTAAAGACAAATATAGAACTTTACAGTACGGCTCTTTCATTGTGGAAACAAGGAGCAATTCTTCACGTACCAATATAAATTTAATATATAAGGGTTATAAATATAAATAAATGAAACGAAAAAAATCACAAAACACATTCAGAGTTTAATGGCTAAAGGAGAAAAAGTATAACAGAAAATTAAAAAAAAAATGTTAAAATGTATTGACACAAGGAAGAAGGGTCGAAGTAAAATATGCAATAATGTAAATATAAGATAAATGGTTAGTCAGAACAAAATACAAAATGCTTAGAAGCAGTGGCGTACCTACACAAAATGGCGCCCAGGGCAAATACCGAAACTGCGCCCCCCTTTTTCTTTTTGAAATGTGAACCTCATTTTCTTTTCGGAAATTTTATGCCGGGGAGTGCAAAGATTAAACGTTCAAATAAACTTTAAAAATAACATATAAGACATTTTTGAGTTGATAGGATTTACACATTAAAAATTTTTTAAACAAAATTTTGCTAAATTTTCACAGAAAATTTGGTGCTTTCTTATTTCAGCTCTTAAATATGGCTGAAATAAGAAAATCAATTTTTTTTGTAAGAAACTTTTGGTATATTAGAAAAATATAAATAAAAAGTGCATTCCATTTATCTTGTATTTGAAAAATAATACAAAATTTGTACAAATCTCTTAATCAATCGAAAAAACCCTACACAGATACAAAAAAAAAAATGAAAATATTATATACATTACTTTTTTGCCCATAGACAGTATATAAATACTCTAAACATTGAAGTAAATCTTTTACTATTAAAATCATACAAAAGCCTTAGTGACAAATATATTTAATAATATTCATAATATAATTCATCATATTATTCCATACTTATCTTTAAATATATTAATCAAAATTTACAAGTAATAAAGTTTAATAATGTTTTATCTAGCACCTTATTACAAAGTTGAAATTCATTGCATACGCCTATGCAAGGGAAAAAACGCTGATTCAAACTTGAAATAAAATTATAATGTTATTAATTGGTCTATGACATGTAAAATCGCACTTCCTCATTATTTTAGTAGACATTAGTTATGTGCATAAAAAAAGTTACATTATTTCTGAAAAATTTTGAAGGCTTTAAGGTGTCCGAAATGTTATAAATTAACCTTTCTGGCTTTTAATGAAGCAAAAAGTGTTTATAATCGCAATACTTCAGTACTAAAATCTTTACATATTTAGAAAATTATTTTAAGGTGACTATTGGTAGTTTGATTATTTGATTGTAAAGACAAATTTTAATGTGTTTTTTAATTAATTGGTGATAATAGCGTAACTCAGCGAGGAAAGAAAACGCTTAGGCACATTAGGATTACACTTAGGAAAACATTACGGCAGGAATTGAATTTCTTTTCTTTATGTAATTATTCTCGTTAATTATTAAAGAAATTGCTTTCATTTATCTTGATTTCAACGTCAATACGGACTGATAATTTTTACCAGCAATTGCAAAACTTTATGCGGTCTTTTCTTTCTTTCTCTCTCAGTAATTTTTTTGTTTGTTTGCTTTTGGCAGAACAAATGCATCTAGGTTTTGTGAAATTAAATTTAAAATAAACACTATCGCATTTCACCATATAAATTATGCAAATATTCTTTACTAAGAACAATGTCTGGAGTGCTCTTCACAACGCAAAAAATGGAGACATATTTTCCGCTTTTCACTTTTTGCTGAATGCTGATTGAAAATAGGAATTCCACTTTTGCTAATCATTTATCACGAACTTCTGAAGAAACTGATACCCAGTCAATATGAATTAGGAATACCGTGAGAAACCATCAGAAACCCTGCGGCGATAATCATCCCTAATCATCTTCCCTAATCTTTCATTCCACTGTGAGATTCAAATTTGTGGAAAGATCTTTCTTTTAAACGAGCTTTAGATTTCATTGATAGGCATTTGCGTAATCAAATCTCTGAAACATAATATTACTTATAATTTTGTAACATCTTGAGGTTTCCGAATTATGAAATTGACCGTATCCTTAAGATTTCCCCACACTTTGTTGAAACCATTTCAATTTTTAAGAATCTTGGGAATAAGAGCTTCAAAAAACGGACTTTTCTTCTAAATACAACCAATTGATTCCTTAATTTTACGCCCCCTGACAATTGCACTCAGGGCACGTGCCCCACCTGACCCACCCTAGTTACGCCACTGCTTAGAAGACTTTGTAGTTCTAATGAACTATGTTCATTGTTATCAGAAATTTCAAACATTTTGATTTCGAAATTGTTAGTCTCATGGGCGAACAAATATGTTTTAGTGGTAATATAATAAGATGTAAAGTTTAGAGTAACACATATAAAAAGAAACGACAAACACGGAGAATATACAAGCAAAATTCTAACTATCTTTAGAACACCGAACAGACATGCACTAGCTACAAATGATTCAAGCTTTTCAAACTAAGTATCTAAATTACTATTAATCTATGCTAATAATTCTGAAGGAAAAATCTCGGAGATATTTTAACGAAGTGACGCTTGGTAAATGGAAGGAAGTATCATTTTACGATCTTCTAGGAATAGTTGAAGTTTATTTAATCTTTTAGATATGCTAATAATAGATATTTAGATCATCTATCAAGTCTCTGAAGACTTCCTGTTTTTGTCTTTTGAGCTATGAATTCACTTTTTACAAAATGTTTGAGAAGTTGAAACTTTGTAAAACTCCTGATAATTAAATCAGCTTTCAAAGCTCTAAACTATTTTATTTCATCCATTGATCTTAGAATTTCCTTATAACGAACTTTTAGAGAAATCTGAAACTTAGTGAAGCTCTTAAACATGCTTATGAATGATATTTATAAACTTTAAATATTTTGTTTGTTATTTAAGTGCTAAATTCATCAATAAACGTTGTTGAAATAGACAATAAGAAATGTATGAAATGATTATTTGAGCTTTCAGTTCATCATTAAACGTTGTTGAGATAGCCTATAAGAAATGCATGAACATTATGATTATAAGTAGCTAAATAAAATGTTTTTCACGAAACAATGCCATGGGAATTACTGATTTGTATAAGGGAGTGGTACTAATTTTCTGTTGTTATTCAATACGCAATTTAGAAACTAACCATCTGTTTAAAATGACAGATGTTGAAGTTTTGCCTTCGCTCTGAAAATCTTTAAACTAAGAAATTTAAGGGAAGAACGACTATGGAAGTTATTCGAAAAATATACAGGGAGATCATAAATTATTGGACCCATTTCAAAAATTAATAAAAAAATCCCAATAATGTAACAACTTCGTTTTTTTTTAAATAAGAGGGTAGCTTAAAAAGTTTTTTTTCAGATAGGTAACGGCCTTTACGGCGCACTAAACCCTACGCAATGCAACGCAAGTTTCCAAATAACTACTGTGCAGTAGAAGGCACGCCTGGCACGTCTTTGGTTCTACGAAAGCAAAACAATTGTAACAGTTCAAAGAATTATTATTATTATTAATTATTATAGAATTATCGACAATTTCGATACTCTAACCGAATAATTCTTTGAACTATTACAATTGATTTGCTTTTGTGGAAGCAGAGACGTTCCAAATGTGCCTTCTGCTGCACGGTAGCCATTTAGCTACTTGCGTTGGATTGCTTAGATTTAGTGCGCCGTAACGGCGTGTTACCTATCTGAAAAAAACTTTTGGAGCTATTCTCTCATTAAAAAAAAACAAATGAAGTTGCTACATTATAGGGTTTTTTAAAAATTAATTTTTGAAAATGGGTCCAATAATTAATGTCTACCTTGTATATTTCAGTATTTATCATTTAAGATAGATAACTCACACAGCAGTTTCAGATGAAAGCTGTTAACACATTTAGAGACGCATACGTTAGTCGAAAATTTATATAAAAGTTTATAAGTATTAGTAATGTATAGGAATATTAAGTGACCTAGAACGGCGTAAAAATTTCATCTTAGTTAAAACCGACAGCTAAATAAAAATGGTTTTTTCGGTTTCTATTCAGACTTTTCATTAAACTATAGAAAAATCCTATTTTATAAATATAGAAAATTGAAGAATTTTTCCAGATGATAGATACTAAAACATTCCGCATAAGCCTTTTTAAACGCAATTTTAATATTTTTAATAGATTTATTTCCATAAGAAAAATTATTTTACAGAAAAATGTTTAGTTGACATATAATTGCAATGAATTTTTCAAAAAAAAATTAGATGAATAGCTATAGTCCTATGTTAGATAATATAATTGTTGTTTAAAACTTTTTAGCACAGCATTCTATTAATGTTCATATCAATATTTTAAAACTTAATATTTTTACTAATATATAGATGTTTGAACATAATATTGAATATTTTTTTGCATATTTATTGTTTATCAAATCATTCCATAATATTAACGAATATTTGATTGCAAGTTTCAAAATATGGTCAAAAATTTTTAAAACTTTTATCTTGAACATTTACATTTCCAAATATAATTATTTAAGCAAATCAGTAATTTCTTTCACTTTAAGACCTTCTTATTGGTTATGAAAAGCGATGAAAACATAATATTAGTGCGTTAACGATAGCAAAATTAAAAGAAAAATATATGAAACTTCATTAAGAAAATTTCCTTAATATGTTAAATATCTGCGGGAATTGTGTTCAGACTGTTTCGAAAACTTAATGAGTAAATTCTTGTATCTAATACTTATTCATCTGAATTAGCAAATTGCAGTATCTAATACTGTTTAGAAAAATATTGCAAACTCAGTCACAATGAGTAAATTCTTGTATTTAATTCTTATTCTACTTGCTTAATGAATAAATTCTTGTATCTAATTCTTATTCTCCTTGCCTGATAAGTAAATTCTTGTATCTGATGCTTATGCTTCCTAATTAGTAAATTTTTGTATCTAATACTGTTTCGAAGAATGTTTCCTGCTCAATCACCTGCGTTTCACATGTATTGCCGATAAATGGTTTAATGAGTAATTTCTTGACAACCAACTACTTTAAATGAGCGGACGTATCTCTACAGTTCTATGAAAAGATATTTTTCGTCCGATAAAACTAAATTCTAAAATAAAAAAAAAAAGACACATGCAGAAAAAAATGTTATGAATCTATAATATTGTAATGAAGAAATCTGTAGAAGGTGAAGAAAGGATAGGGATAGGTTATGTTAATGCCAAACATTTGTTAAAAAAGACATTCCAGTTAGTCTAGGGTATGAACGTGCATTGATTAACATGAACACCTTTTGGATATAAGTCGTGTGAACTGTCTTCTGTGAACTGGTGTTCTCTCTGGTGACTGGGAAGAACCTGGGGAGCTAATGGCATTTTCTGGAAGTTTCGACCTGCACAACAATAACAGAACATTTTCTTCAACATTTTCATAAAAACAGCAATCAGGATAACACATGCATAACTTTCTATAAGGTAGCCATTCAGTATAAAATTTTATTCAGACAGCTGAGTTTATTTTGTGTCAAAGGTTTGTATAATTGAATTTCTAGGAAAGGTGAATACTTATAGTGATTGAATAAACATTTCACGTAGGCAACGATCCAAAAGTATAATTCTGATTACCTGTGATATGAAATTTAGTGATATTAGAGCTGTATGCCAAAATTTAAGAATTTGGGAAAAATTCTCAGTTATTCCGGATATAAATTCTTGTTAGTTCATTTATACAAGAATTATATATTTTGTGATCAGAAAACATTCGTGTAAGCAGCATTCACAAATAATAATTTTAATTGTCTTGCGACTTGGATTTGTAGATTTAAGAACCTGGAAAGAGTTCGAGTAACCAGCTTGATTATACGGAAGCTGATTTTACATAATTTTTTTTATAATCACAAATAAGAACTTAATTTACTTGACTTGACTCTACATAGCACAGAAATTCAAATGCATATCACTAAATCTTTGCTTGTTTTCCCGTATTTAAATAATTTAAAATTTATTGATAAAATTACTTTGATGCTACATTTTTGATTTGAAGAAATAAATATTTTAGTAAATATATTTTGATCAAGCAGATTAGGTTTTTTTAGAATTAACTTTTAATTCAAAAAACAGACTCAAAAGTAAAGGATTTTTCCTGTATTTCTAACTCTGGTTTATGTACATGTACATAGCTCTAGTTGAAAAATAAAATAAAAAAATGTAAGGATATTTTAGCATATTTTATTTTCGACTTAAAGATTCATTAATGTTTTTTAAAGTATTAATAACTTAATTTGCTTTTTCATCAAATAAATGAAATTAAGTTTCTCGAAATAAATTATTTAGTTGTAATTAAGCGGTTCTTTTTTCGGGGAAATACGACAATACGTGAAAATTAATTTTGCAAAAATCAACGATGGGATTATTTAGTTACTAAAAACCCGATTTAATAAGAATTTATTTCACAATGTAGATAATCATACGCTTTAATTACCACAATAGTGAAGTTAACACATGGAGTTAACAATTATTAAAAGACATTTTGTCATTGATTTTTTTATTCTAAGATGTTTTTATGCTTATTTATTAAAACGTCTGGGACAAAAAAGTAACTCATATTTCTTCAAAGAACATCGAACTTTATGTTCATTAGAAATGAATTTCATAATTACTCTGAGGCAATGGAACTTCAAAATGGTTTTAGATTCTCGCCTTTCATTAAATGTGTTAATAAGATTAACGTGAATAATTACTTGGGTTTTATCCATAGAAGCTTAAAATTACTTTTAGGAAGTAACTAATTGAAATGGAATGATATTTAACGATGAAGTAGAGAAAAATGTCAAATATAATGGCGCACACAACATTTTTTTAAATTTAAAAACACATATAATATTCTATATATTACGTCAAAACAAATCATTTTTTTAAAAAGAGAAAATTAACGATGTTGGCTTAATTACAAAATGGTGAAAAGCTAAATAAATAAGATCTAAATATGTGAGAATATTTTAAGTTTTACTAAATGTTACATAAGTCGTTTAATTAAAATTTTGTTTACATTTTTATGTGAGCATAAATATAAAATATGAGGTGAAACGAACAGAATAAAATAATATTAAAAAATGCTAGATGGCAGTTTTTTATATTCATGCAAAAAAGCATGCTTTAAAATTCAGTTTTAAATTTTTTTCTTAATTTAGACAAGCATTCGTCCCATTTATAATTTATTTAATTGTCAACAAGATGAAAGTTAATTTTCTAAAACATATGAGAAATGAAATTTCCTTTATGAGCACTGCTTAACTAAAGCGTTTTTTAAAGATTTTCCCGAATCTTAAATTTAATCCTTGACTTCGCAATGTTTTAATTTCTGTATATTTAAGGTATTAAAAATTTAAAGAAATTATTTTAATATCCTGAGTACGAAAATTTACAGTTCCTTAATTAATAGAGCTTCTCTTGCACTTTAAAAGCATTGTCCTTCTTAAAAAATTTAATTTTAGCTTTATGAACATATGCAAAGAAAATTCCACACGCGTTCTGTCGGAAGCCTCGAATTAAATTATTGCATATAAAATGTCGTTTATGCTTCCTTGCAGTTTTTTTTTGTTACTAAATGAATAATGTTGAACAGTTGATTCTTAAGAAAGCTTAAACATTTTATAACAAGAAATGGAAATCTTAAACGACGATTGCTCTAACATGACCTGACACAAAAGTGTCTTCTTATTCAGCTGTTATTCTCGATAAACCAGATACGTTGCTAGCTTTGAAATTTGGTTGAATGAACTGAAATTGAACCGAAATATTCTTCAGAATATTTAAATATATGATAACTCGGAAGATTTTTGAGTGAAGAGAACTGATTCTTTTCTAGAATTATAGCTGCGCTAGAGACTAAGAAATTATGAAGTCGTAGGAAACGTGATAAACCTTATTTGTAGGAGGGTGAGTACACGATCTCTTAACCACTTCCTTACGTGAGGTGCAGATGTCGTACCAGTCGAATTTTTGTCCAGTAAAATTTCTAACAAAATTTCTTTGCGTACGGTCTAGTACAGATGCTGTACCAATAGAATTTTTGCCCAGTAAAATTGCCAGTAGAATTTCTCTGAGTACAGGATGGCATTCTCTCCGTGGAACTAATCTAGTTCTCCTCTAATTACTGTACTGATAGTTTAACTCTCCTGTGATATTGTATTATCCCGTGATGGATAGGTTTATTGCTAATGTGGGAATAAAAGAATAGAAAACATTACGAGCGCCCAATAGGGACTACAGATCATGCCTTCCAATGACTTAAATAGGTAAGCAAGTTCCAATTTCTTAGCAAAATCCCCGTTTTGGCTGAGTATTTTAAAATTTCACATTCCCTTAATCTAAGTACTAAATACTAATAATTTGTCTTTAATAGAAGTATACCAGTTAAGCAAGGCTTTAGAAAGCTAAATAGAGTTACATATGCTCATAAAGCCTCATATAGCTATATAAGGCTTTGAGAACTATAGTGGATCAACTCAGGAATTGTGCTCAACTGAGCTAGGCATCGTATTTTATTAACATTGAAAGTGAATCATTTGACAAGTGCTGATGTCTAGTATAGGCCAGCGAAAACCCTTTCGATCAACTTTGGTTTTGAACGAAAATATGTTTTTTGTGTTAATATCATGCCTTGTTCAGTTAAGTGAAGATTGTGGCTTGGTTCACTCTGGTTCTCAACGCCTCATAAATGTTTAAATGTTCATTGTTGTAATGGAATAATCTTGTTCGAGTAACATTTCAGCAACGTAATGCGACTCATGCTAAGCTGATTTATTAAAATGTATAGCAAAGCCTTTTGAACGCCCACACGTTATGTACCGAGCCCTTCTAGATGGTTTTCCAATAAAGTTAATAAACCAGAATTGAAGAATCTATTAGTAGACGAGAGCTGTAAACTATTATTTACAAATAATGAGTTAATAGAATAGACTGATTAAGTCTCCTTTCTTTAACTTTTGGACAAAACAATAGTGTTATGATGCAAAGTAAACGAAAGAAAAAGGAAATTGTAAGAACTGATATTAATATGTGCTAGCCAACTGATAAAACAGGTGGAAGAACAAAATATTTTATGAGGATTTTACGGCCTGAATCATACTTAGGTACTTTTCATAGCTCGAAAACTGTACGATCACCAGACAATTATTATTTAAAAATAATGAAATGATAGGAAAGATTGATTCAGTCGCACGTTTTTCACTTTTGAACAAAAAACAGCGTTATGATGTAAACGAAATGTAATGTAAACTAAAGGAAATGGTAAAGACTGATATTGATATGTGCTACCCAACAGGCAAAAAAAAAAAAAAAAAAAAGGAAAAAACGACGTATTATATGAGGATTTTACAGCCTGAATCATAGGTATTTTTCATTGCCCGAAAACTGTACGATCACCTCATATAATAATAATATAATCGGTCATTTAGGGAGTTGTTTGTATCACCAAGATATTTTCCTCTATATAAGCCATTTTCAAATATTATTCAGAAAAATAATATCGAAAAGTCAATATACAGTTATTGATTAATTGAGCAAAGATGAGGCATAACAGTTCAGTGCCAATCATAATTTTTGAACAGTTTTTCTTCTTTTTTATCGAATGTCCTATGCTCTTTTTTTGCTGTACGGTGCTAGAATTAATTTAATTGCGTACTAAGAATATTTTCACTGTTACTTTAATTAATTGTTGCTTTAACTTAGACATCCGTCTTCAGTTATTCTGTAAGATGTATAGGTATAACTATTCCAGTATCTGGTAGATAATTTTGTTCGCTCATGCATTTGTTTTCGAATTATGAAAGGCTAGGATTATGAGAAATACATAATTTTGAAGTAAATAAGTCAGAGAGTATTGAATTTAATATCATTAAAGCAATTAATCATTATAGCGTAGCATTTTGATAAGGTATCCAGACGCTAGCAATATGTTTAAAATATAAAAAATAAGCGAGTCTGAGATTATTTTCCGAAATTAAGACATTTTTTACCGCTTAGAAGCGATGTTTTACAAATGTGAGAGGGATTTTAAGATCGAATTTGCTCACGATATTAAATAAATTATTAAATACATTACCTAATCTTATCTAAATTTTTTTTACTCTCTTTTTGAATTTCAAAGAAAAGAATCTGAAAAAGTTTTTGAATAAAAATTCAACATTTTTGGCCGTTAATGTTATTCAGACAAATGTTGAATCTTTGACCATCAACGAAAAATGTCAAACGAGGTATTTACGTTCCTTGTCTTTAATATTTAGCTTATAAAAGGGGATACTTGACTATTGCCCACTTAGATCACACGCTCTGTCTGTTAAATTTTTTAGAGCTAAAAACAATAAACTTTTAGGGAAGAAACAATTGACTACAAATATCTGACACAAGAGTTCTCTGCTTTACTGACAAATACTTACTATGTGCACGATAATCTGCTATCTACAGTACCAAAAAAAACCCAACTCACTACAAGTATCTGTTATAGGAATGCTCTGATTTACTAACAAACTTTTATTGTCTGTTCGATATTCTGTTATCTTCAGTACTGAAAGCAGTTATGTAAATGTTAACCTATTTAAATGCAAATCAAGTTGAGATAATTTTTATAACGAAATACTTAACTAGGACAATGATGTAATTTTGAATAATGAATCTTGAAACGACTATATAGTTTTGAACTGGAAGTTAATTATTTTTTTTTATTACGAATTACTCCTGAACGTAGTTTATTTTACATACAAAATTGTATCAATTTTAAGAACATTATGGAGTTATTGCTTCTGACAAGAGTAAGAACCTTTTCAAGTTCCTTGTTCTAGAAGACATTTTCAAGAGGCAAAAACCAATAATTTTCTGAAATATCAGTATCAAGTTTAGTAACAGCGAAATCTCATCAAATACGTTGTTATTCTTTTTCTTTATCAGGTCAGTAAAACACTAATATGAGAAATCAATACAAAAATATATGAAATAGATTATTCTTTTTATCTAAGTTTCTATACAAGTTTTTCTCTTTTTCCATCTGTTAATTTAAGGAAAAGTTATTCTTCCATTAAATTAAAAATGTATACAAATGAAACAGACACAAAATATTTTAGTAGGAAAAAGTATGTTGAAAGAAAGTATAATTTACTAAACGATATTTCTATCTTCATTTTAGATCTCTCAAATTTTAATTATTAACTTTTATATTTTAAGATAAAAAAGCTTAAATATAAACAGTTTCAAAATTGGTTATAATATTTCATCGCATTTTTCGGTTAATACTAATTTATAGTTTTAAAAACCATTTTTAGGGAAAGATGTTTGCTGATGAAATCGAAACTTTTTTATTCATATGAGAATAAGGTGGCCACCGCTGTGATTTTGGTCTTCCGCATTGCTTAAGATTAGATAAATTACTAATTAAAATTATTGTCAAAATTCCTAGATAATGGAAAAAAAGAAAGATTTAAGAAAAATTCTCTTAAGACATATTTGTGCTTGAAAATGAATAATACAAAAAAAAAGATATTAAACGTTTAGAAGAAAATATTCTCATCAAAAGTTTCAAAAATTCAGTGATTGGTATAATATCTTTATTTTCTTGAATATGTTTATCGAAACGAAGAATAAAATTAACCTACATGACGCTGTTATGCATATTTGCATCATTTCCTTTACTGCCTTTTTAAAATTATTTTGAGTAATTTACTAATTAATTAATACTGTTACGGTTATTAATTAATACTGTTGCAGCGAGGCTTTTATATACTTTCGGGAGACGGCCGAATTTTCTAGAAAAGAGTAGAAATTTCGCGACGATAACTCGCCAAATTTGGCTCCCAAAACCTCGTTTTAAGCCAAAATATGTTTAATTTTAAAGAATTCGTAACAATAAAATAACTGACTCATTATATTTTTGACGTGAGACAGAAAGTTTTTTAGTAAGAAAAATTTATTTTCAACCTTTTAAATTTTGAAATTAATTAATTTTAAATTGAAATTCAAGATCAAAATTAATTTTTTATCTTTTGCCCCCAAATTCCTTATACCTTTTTTTTACATAGATTTACACAACAGTGGCTGAAAAAATAGTCACAGAGTTTAGGATTATGCTATTGGTTCATGCGCAATTCCATTTTCTGGAATCATATATCATTATGAAAAGTCAAATCATAAAGGCCACAATTTTTCCTTTTTCGCTTTAGCTTCAATTGTAATTAATTTCTTTCTTATGCATGTTTACATAAATAATCTTGAATATTTTTTTGCCTCACATAAATTTTCGAAAATCATCTTTAATTCATTTTGTGTGGAAAGTTCTTTCTGAGACTTAATATTAATTATGACTCATATATTTTAATTTGATTTTACAGGTAACAAAAATGTTAGAGGTGAAGTTTTAAAGACTGATAGAATTTCAACTGACCAAACCGAATCAGTGACCTAATAATTTACATTCGATTAACAAAGTGGGCGCTAATCAGCTCGAAGAAGATCGCTGTTATCTCTTAATATAACATTTGTTTTCTAAGATGATTTTATTGTTTTATTTGATCAATGAACAATTATTTAGACACACGAGGGATGTTAATGACGAGCCTGATAATTTTAAACTGCGGCTAAGATGACGAAGAGGCCACTTGAGCCAACCTCTGTCTCTTCAAACTTCCATAACAAGCCCACTTGAGGTCATCTGACTGATAGTGACAGATTCAGAGCCCACTAAATCTATTTGCATGGCGGATTTTCTGTAGATTCGGGTCTTCCAAATCTGAAGCCATTTAAAAATTGTTAGACAAGAATGCACAATGGGAGCAGTTCCTGTGCTGGGTTGAGGAGGTTGCACGGATAATTATTTGATTTATTTTCCCGTGGAAGCAAATCGTTTACTCTTGAGAGTTCCTTACATAAAGGCATGTCTCCTAATATTATGTTTACAGCAGTGATGACCCATTCAGCAGACACTCCTTTACAAGTGGACGTCTTTAAAAACTGTTGGGCAAGAATACAAGATGGAAGCAGTTCCATTTATATGGTGGATTTTTCGTAGATTCGGGTCTAGAATCTGCAATCTTCCAATCCTGAAGCCGTCTAAAAACTGTTAGTCAAGAGTGCACAATAGGAGCAGTTTCTGCGCTGGGTTGAGGAGGTTGCACTGATAATTATCTGGTTTCTTTTCCCGTGGAAGCAAATGTTGACGTTTACCTTTGAGAGTTCCTTACATAAAGTTATATTTCCTCATATTATGTTTACAGCAGTGATGACCCATCAAGTAGAGATTTCTTTATAAGTGGACATCTTTAAAATCTGTTGGACGAGTACAAGATGGGAACAGTTTCTGTGTTGGGTCGAGGAGTATCTGCATGTATAATTAATTCAGATTTCCTTTCTTGCTGAAGCAAATGTTGGCGTTTACCCATTAGAGCTCCTTACATAAAGGTATATCTCCTCATATTATTATATTTATAGCAATGATGACCCGTACAGTAGAAGCTCCTTTACATGTTCTAGAATTTTTCTTTTATCCTTGTAGAAAATGGTCATTTACAAAATGATCAGGGTTTGTATTTTTTAGACTATTTGAAATCTATTGTTGAATTTTCTATAATACACCAGTGACGGAACAACACATCTGCAAAAAATATTTATCTATTTATTATTTTAGGGCTGAAATGTATCATATGTTCAAAAAAGTTCTTTTAACTTATGTTAAACAAAATTTCTTTCATTCATTGTATGAGGTTAGTTTTTTGAATTGTAACAATATTAAATAAACAGTTTTCTATCTCTGTTCATTCTAGATGTGTTTAAAAGACATATTTAAAGACATTAGCGTATCGACAAGGTTATTTAGCAAACAAATATAAATCGCTCCTAATTAAAGCTAAAGGACCGGTAAAAAAGTCTTTCATTTCTCTTATTATGAAAAACAGTTTGTGTTTCTCAGAAAAACTGATTTATAACAAGAAAAATAAAATCATGTTTGTAGCATGTACTAAATCGAAAGTATTTCTTTCGCTCGAATTTTAAAACGAAATGGTAAGAAGTATAGTTTGGGTTGGGGAGAGAGGAAAAAGAAAGACAATTTAAGAAAGAGTGATATTTATGTTTTTCCTATACAGTAAAACTTCGATTAACCGTCACTCGTTTATCCGCCAGTTTCTGTTATCCGTCATCATCATTATATAGTATTACAATACATTTCTGTACATTACTACTCTTATATCGAAGTTTATATTGATCTTTTCGTAAAATTAAATACAATATGAATGTATTGTTCACTTTTAAAGGATTTTATTTAAATTTTCATCCCAGGACAGCAATGAAATTATGTTACTGTACATACGTATCAAGAGATTTCTGTTATCCGTCTATTCGCATATCCGTCACAGCCCTGATCCGGACGGTGACGGTTAATCGAAGTTTTACTGTAATTAGGGATGGGCTGTGCCCTCTGTAGGTCTAAAGGCACCATTTCCTCCATATTTAAGCGATTTTTTTTTGCCATGGCTTCTTACCAATTCTGAGCGCAGATTCAAGCTATTGAATGTTGTGTTTCATGCAACACGTGCCTTTAATTTCTTCTCGCATTGGTGATTTAAGGAGCAACAATAAGTTTTCGTACTTTACTTGTTGTTACAGGAATCGCCTAAAAATGGTTTAACATGTATTTGCATAAGATCATTTCAAAATTTTACCGCAAAAGTAGCTTTTATGGAAGAATATAAACAATAATAAATTTTGAATTTTACTTAAGCTTATAGTCATATCCAGAGGTTAATAAGTTGCTTTAAAAATTAGAAAAAAATATGATCGAATAAATCTTAGAAAACATTCAGTTTCTGAACTATTAGTCGGAAAAAGTTCACAAATATTAAGGAATAAAAAATATATAAAACATAAGAATTTTTAAATATACTCGGGGACTGTTATAGCTCTGTAGTCCGTATGAACGAGAATATCTTAGTACTATCTTACTAACTTAGTATCTTAGTATATATACAACATATCTTAGAATTTTAAGTTAATTTTAGGAAATTGTTATAATGCCGAATGCAACTTCGAGGAAGTATTTAATATATTTCTATATACAGCATTCCATACTTATTGCTGTTATTGGTTGCCAAAATATAGCATTTAATTATACATATAATAAAATATCAGTGCCGGACCATGACTTTTTGAAGTTGTGATATCTGAATTGCTAAAATTAAAATCTTTTGTCTGGCGATTAAAATTTTTAGGCGTTGAAATTTCGACATCAGAATATTACGCAAGCTTCATCCGCTATTACAAGTTAACGATATCTTGTTTTTCGAAGAACCATGAGTGGAACAATGTGTGCTATTTCTTATTTAAGTTTGCTTGTTCAGAAAGTTTTAATTTAGCTTGATAACCTGCTGTTTTACATTTAGACCTGTAGACATATTTGCATGTATTGGAAAATCAGATTTTTGAGCTATTTCTTTGAGGCTCTGAAATTCCAATCTCACTAGTTTATTCTGCAGTGGATTTTTTTCTTTTTGTTTAATTTTTATGTTTCAGTTCATTTACTTTTATTCGAGTTCCATATTTTAATTTTCATTTAGACTGATATGGCAAAAAATTACTCGATTTTGTTCTTATTGTAAGAAAATATGAATTATTCTGGGGAGAATCTATATGAAAGTTTTAACAAATTTATGTTCCAAATATTCTTTAATAGGAATGAATCTTATTAAAAAGAAAACGAAACAATGATTATCACTTTGAATACTTATACTACATAGGGAACTAAATTCGGAATTGCTTTCATGGATGCCCTAAATAACAGGAATCCGTGACATTTAGACGATAGGACTGTTAGCCGACATATCCTTCAGACGATAGGTATAAATGAATCATATTTAATAAAAACGAAACAAAGTTTATCGCTTTGAGTATTTATACCACAAAGGGAACTAAATTCCGAATTACTTTCGTAGATGCCCTAAATAACTGGGATCCATGACATATAACCGATAGGACTGTTAACCGACATGTCCTTCAGATGATAGGTACGTATGTAAATATATAAAATATGCTCTCCTCTGTGAAATGATAGTCATTTAACTTTTTAATACATATAATTTAAATTTAATAATCTTTATTTTTAAATGTAATCGTTAATTTAATGTTATAATTGGCAGTTTTCGAATATTCACAGAACTGTTTGCCTCATATTTATAAAATTCAGGCAATCCGACATCACGACATTTTGCTTTCTATTACTGTTCACCCGTATTGGATTCAATGTCCTCCATTTAAGTACGATACGTCAAAGAGGCAAATAATTACTATTTATCATTTATATATATTTCTATTATGCTATAATTAAACAATTAATATTATAATTATTTTGTAGGTAATTACAATTATAAAAATTCTTAAATCTAATTGTAAAGTTACGAAATATGCTTTAATATAACAGTTCTTTACGAATTGTAAAGGACTTGTTGGTTTAATGTCCTGTCGATTAAGTAAACGCTACCGAAAAAAAATGGTATGTGACCTTTTTTATATTTTTATAATACCACTTCCTCTTACAAACTCGGAAAACACACTACCAGTTTTCGAATGTTTATAAAACTTGGTGTCAAATATTTACAAAATTCAGGGAGCCCAACTTCACTGAATTTCGTCTTTAAATAGCAATTACATCCTATTTCCTCTATTGACATATGATTCGGGGCCAAACTGGCGAATAATTAATAGTTATGATATATATATCCCTAATCAAGCAATCAAAATTACAATTATTATACAGATAATTGTAATCATAAAAATTCTTAAATCTCATTGCGAAAATCCAGAAATAAACATCAATATACAAGTCAAATGAATATCACGAACACTAAAAGACACGTGCGCTTAATCCTGTCGGGTGTACGTCAGTGTGTGTCAAGTGTACGTCATCTCAAAAGAAAAAAAAACACATTTTTTTGTTGTCCTTGTAATTCCACTTCCTTTCAAAAGATTCTAAAACACACAAATAGGGATATTTGATATCAATAATGATTTGCAAAACATATGGGTAGCAAAATGATTATAGGGAAAAGAAAGAAAGAAAAAAAAACTCGTCATCGTTATCGATTTACTGTGAAAGACAGTTCAAGGTTTCCTCTTGATGTCATTAAAAGAACGTAAAACATTTAATTTCTTCGCCTAAAACAGCTCTCTTTAATAAGATGAAAATTAAAACCCGGCTTATCTTTACTACATTCATGAATTAAAATTTTTAGCGTTTAAGAAACGTTTAACTATCCAACCTAATTTTTGCCTTTTGTATTATTAACTCAAAGTTAAAATAAAAAGCAAAATTGGTGCTTACCTTATTTTTTGTAGTAATAGAAGAAATTAATTTTAGTTATCATGCAGTAGATACTCTTATTGGTATAAGTTGTTGAATCTTCAATTAATTGTCACATTTTGAAAGAAAGGTCTTGAAATGCATTTCAATAAATTCAATTCGAAATGAAATTTTCATTTTGTTGTGAGGTAACGCACTTATCTTAATAGTTAATTTTTTAAAAGGAACGATTTTATCAATAGTTTAACAAATTCAAAAACATTCGATTTTCAATTCCTTTACGATTAGTGATTGCATTCTAGTAGTTTTCTACTTTAAATCGTAGAAGATTCAAACAATGTATATCAGAAATTCCCTTCAACCAAAGGAAACACGTAAACGAAGCAAGCGAAGCATAAGGATATCATCGAAAGCACACCTCAGTGACATGGAATTAAGAACGGGCAATACTAAACCAATTTCAGACAGCTTCTACTTCATTACAATGCATGTCTTCCTGTTCCTGTAGTTGATGCACGGATGGACTATTCCGGTCCAAACTTCTGAGTTACCTTTATAGATAAAGTTATTTAGGCAGTTCCAAACATAAACAGCTAAAGAGTGTTTTGACATTGAAAATATAAAATTGCATGAGAATTGAGAATTTTGAATTCGACGGGGTAAAGTAGACCAAGAAATCCGATGGAGAGAAAACTACTTTCTAAAAATTATGAAGAGAACGAGGATTGAATCATCTGAAGAGCTGAGTTTCATTGCTTCGCCGAATGAAGTTTGATACAGACTCAAATAACTCTTTATCTCAATGAAGAGTGAAATAAGGCAATCAGTAGACAGACTGTTAAGTCTTAGCTTCATTATATCTGCTGCAGACCCACACGAATTCCACTCTAGAGAACACCCCGCATACAGAATACAGTGGATATAATGGGCTATTAAAACGAATATCATGAAGTGATAAATATCTACTCAGATTACGCCCAGCTAATGGGAAATTTAGATGTGATAACATCAATCCATAAGCAATGATTCTGCATGCGAATTGAAGCTGCTCACATAATGGTTCCTCATTAACAGGCGGGATGTCTTCTCTTGAGGTTCATAATGACTTTTGCTACATGTTTTGACATCCTCAGTAGAGATTTGCTTGGTTACTGTCTGCATTCTTTTGTGTTTTCTCTTCATCTCGATGATAACGGAATGTTGCAAAAGAACAATTACTCCTTTTAGTTTTCGTATTAATACCGTATTTAATCGCTTTTTTTCAGTAAAGAATTTTTCATGTATGACTCGAATCCCATTAACACCTTTGGGGTACCACAGAATCATCTGTAAAGGCACACCATTCATTTATGACGAATAATGTTGGTTCACTAACAGTTGCAAGAGTACTTTGAAAACGTTTTATAACACTTTCATGTGCCCATCACCTGCATACCTTGTTGTGCTCTAGCTATGAACAAAGCTTGAGCGCTATAAAATTCATTACTTAGCAGATGTATTTAAATTATTGGCACTGGAATGTATTTGGAAAAAGAATTATCAACCGATATTCTTTATTTCTGGATTGATCATTCAAATGAATCAAAGAATAAATATTTGAAATGAACGGGTAATTTTCATTAAAACTATAACAAATATGAATTTGATGATTAGTTTAATTTGTTCTGATCTCTTGCTTTAGAATTATAGAGTGAAGAAAAAAGAAGGCACGGTTAGACCACACTTAAAGTATGCAAATTAGAGGAACTTAGATAAGAAAGAAATATACCAGCGTACTATGCGCCATGATTATATGTTTTATAAGGAATAAATTAAATATGTTGTTTATATGAATTTGTATTTACAAATTGAGATAACAATAAAATTGCATAAAAGATGATTATTGATTTCCTTTAAGGTGAAATAGAATTATCAAATCCAAATAATAAATAAAAACATGATAGACTGTATATTTTTCTTAGAATTATAAAACTTTGAATCACCAATCAACTAGGCATTTATTTCAACTTGAACTTTGAAAATCATGATTTTCAATTTTGAACTATTTAATTTAAAGTTCCCATTCATTTGATTTTCTCAGTATTTAATCCTTTGATTTGAATTATGATCATAGTACTACGTATCTCTTTAATAAAATAAATAGTTATCATTACTAATACATAATTACATAAGTATTGTTTGCTTTTAGGCGATGAACTTGAGGAAAATGGCTAATATTGCTTATCTTATAGCAGTAAATTGAAGTTCAGAATCTCATCTTCATCTGAAGTTATGAAAGATAAATTTACTTGTCGAAAAGACCAAAACAACATTGTAACTCAGTTACGACGCACTGAAAAAAAATATTTAAATAATCTGATATCATGTCTGTCTGCATCAAAATGAACTGAAAGAATATTGAAGTCGTGACTTAGAGTAGGGTCAACTTCTCCTTCGACTGCTGAACCCAACCCTGCTCAGTGATTCATATTTGAAACAGTACCCTTATTACCTTTTTTTCAATTAATTTTGAATATTTTAGTAATTGATTAATAAAACTATTACATAGTACACTTTTGGCATGAAGTGCGAAAATTTTTAGTAAAGAAATTTTAATTAAACAATTAAATATTTAATTAAAATTAGTTAATCAAAAATATATGTGTGAAAATCAAATTCATTTATTTTATTGCATTCCCTTCACTTATTTATACAGATTTACTCAACTTTTAATAAAAATAGAAAATAATAGGGAAAATATGTTAAATTCCTCACTCATGTTTTCTTGAAACATGTCCTCTTTGATGGGCAATAAGTATTTATTCCATAATGATTAATTAAAGATGCATCGCTTATTTTATATATGATACTGATAATAAGTATTTTAGGGTGTCTCAAAGAAAACTTTAAAAAAAAACCTTTGCTCCTCATGGTTTTTCTTATTCCTTTTGGTCCTAATAGAAAGTATATGAAGTTTCAGCCCTCTATATTAACTTTAGGGTTTGCCTGTAAAGCCCTGAAATTTGTGAAAAAGCTCCTAAAATGTCATATTTTTAGAATTTTTTAAGAAATTTTATATGGTTTCTAATGTGTTAAAACTGGTTTATATTTGTTCCAATGGACATGTTTAGTTTCAATATAAACACAAATAAGTATTAACTGTACCATTAGCCACTTGGGGAAAAAAGCATAAAATGGTTAAAATTTGCAATAATTCTGCATTGTTGCTTTTTGGAAACATCATACCACAATTAATGCATGTTCATAATAAAATCTGAAAAATTTACTAAAATTTTAAAGAAGGATATAAAAATGAATGCAGTGATGAGTTAAAATCTACAATTTTAATTGACAATTTAACGCGTAGCATTAAAAAAAGATTTAATACATTAATCAATTGTCCAAATAGCTTGTAAAAATTCCAATAACTGTCAAATAATCTCATGTCATCACTTTAACTACTTTAAATTTCATTCAAAACTGTGTTCTTAAAGCAAGAATTTTCTTTCTTACTTTTTTCTACAAACTGAAATAGATTTTGAGTATATTCTTCATTTTTGGTTCTCGCAGCATCCTAATGAATGAAATCTTCCATTAGTTTTGCCCCTCGTTCGACGGTTTTATTTACTACTTTTAAGTTTTTGATAAAGTTTTAATTTCTTTGAATGTGAAATCTTCTTCCCAGGCCTGAGGATTGTTTTTCAACCAGGCTTCATTTTGGTTCAACAAAAGAAAAGTCAACCATGACTACGTTCCAACCAATTGATGCAGTTTTGTGGTATGATTGAAAAGAGAAAAAACGTCGTCACCAAGGGGAAGTGATTTTTCATCAGCTTTGTGTTTCATTAAGGATGCTCCAAATTTCTTCTTTTCAAAGTCTGGCACTTTCTTAGAAAATAAAGAAAATGCTACTGCTTCTTCTGTTAAGTACCACAAATGCCTACTAAAAATTAAACCCCAAGGGTCGAATTTCTCGTATGTTCAGGGACTGCGACACATTCTCTGCGGTCAGTGACTACAAGGAATGTGCCGGGATTGCCATAATAGTATTGAGAGAACTCTCATCGGGGAATAAATTGACAAATGCCTGGGTCATTTCACACAGCCAGGTGAATGTATACAATATGAATGTTTACTTTACTCGGCAAAGATATATGCTTTTGGTAAACAATTTAAATTTGACAATAGTAAATCCAAAATTTGCATCAAATATGTTTGTTCAACGATTTGATTTTTGTTAAGGTTTGGTTGAATGCCCAAAATGCTACAGATGCTCCTGAAAATGATCTGATGCTTTGGAAGTCCCTGAATCTGTGCGAGAAATACGAACCTGGGGTTCTCAAAGCTGGTCTTTTAACGTTCAGTAGACATTTGTGGTATTTGACAGAAGAAGCAGTAACATATTTTTTATTTTCTAAGAAAGTGTCAGACTCTGAAAAGAAGATATCAGAATCCTTAATAAAATACAAAGCTAATGAAAAATCACTTCCCACTGGTGTCCCCATTTTTTGTTTTCAATTATACCGCAAAACAGCATCAATTGGTTGGACTGAAGTCATGGTTGATTTTTCATTTATTGAAACAAGATGGATCCTGGTTGAAAAATAATCCTCGGGTCTGGGAAGAAGATTTCACGTTCAAAGAAATGAAAACTTTCAACAAGACCTTAAAAGTAGTAAATGACACAGCCGAATGGGGTGCAAAACTAATGGAAAATTTCAGTTATTAGGATGCTGCAATAACCAAAAATGAAGAATATACTCAAAATCTACTTCAATTTGTTGAAAAAGTAAGAAAGAAAATCCTTGCTTTAAGAAGTCAGTTTTGAATGAAATTTAAAGTAGTAGTAGTAGTAGTTGAAATTTAAAGTGATGACATGACATTATTTGACAGTTATTAGAATTTTTACAAGCTATTTGGACAATTGATTAATGTATTAAATCCTTTTTTTTAATGCTACGTGTTAAACTCTCAATTAAAATTGTAGATTTTAACTTATCACTGCATTCATTTTTATATCCTTCTTTAAAATTTTAGTAATTTTTTCAGATTTTATTGTGAACATGCATTAATTGTGGTATGGTGTTTCCAAAAAGCAACAATGCAGAATTATTGCAAATTTTAACCATTTTATGCTTTTTTCCCCAAGTGGCTAATGGTACACTTAATACTTATTTGTGTTTATATTGAAACTAAACATGTCCATTGAAACAAATATAAACCAGTTTTAACACATTAGAAACCATATAAAATTTCTTAAAAAATTCTAAAAATATGACACTTTAGGATCTTTTTTACCAATTTCAGGGCTTTACAGGCGAACCCTAAAGTTAATTTAGAGGGCTGAAACTTCATATGCTTTCTATTAGGACCAAAAGGAATGGGAAAAACCCTGAGTTTTTTTGGAGACATCTTAAAGTATTTATTCCATAATGATTAATTAAATGTGTCTTGTTTTATATATGATACTGATAATAAGTATTTATTGCATAATGATTAATTAGAAAGGCATCGCTTCTTTTATATATGAAACTGAATTTGGCGCATAATTTTAAGTATATTGTTTTATGGAAAAATTGTGATTCACATCAATCAAATTCACAATTTTTAATTATATCAAAAAACAAATTTTAATAGTTTCATAATTAAATCAAACAAATTTGGAGGAAAGCTGAGAAGTGAAAACATTAATCTTCTATCCAAAAGAAACTTCCCTAATAATTATAGCGTAAAATATCCAGGTGTTTTTTTCGCAGTTTGCATGAAAAGTAGTCATAAATTAGTTTAGCAGGATTATTTAACTATGGTATATTAAGCCTTTTAAGCACGCTCAGGTGAGTTGTAATTCAAAGGATTTTATTTGTGGCTTTACCTCAATAAAATATCATGATACATATTATCTCAGTAAAAAAATTAAATAATAAAAAAATATTTTCTCAATAAAAATATTGCAATTCATAGCACGTGTAAAAATTAAAATAATTTAGTTTGACAATATTGATTAAAGATGTATAAAGCATTTTTGTAAGATAGATAATACGAGATGAAAGGTGCAAGTAGAAGAGGAGTCACAAGAGTTAGAAAGTGCAAATCTGATATAAAGCAAGTGTTGCAAAGAGAAAAAAATGGATCGCGTAAAAATTAATAAAATGAGGATTTACAAATGTATTCAGTTCAGAAAAAGTTAAGATTTTAAAAATTCTATTCTCCATAATTTTTTAATGTTTTTATTAAAAATTGTATGTATAATTGTAAAACAAGAGTTCTTAAATTATGGTTTTTTTGCTACGAGGCGATAATCATATAAGTTATTATATCAGATTCTTTAGCATTAATAAGCAAAAGCAAATAAAAAACTGTTTGCATTTAGAACATTTTACTAAAATTTATTGATCAATTACATTATATCACAGTTTAATTATCATCAATTAAAGTTACATTTACTCATTTTTATTAACATCAATTAAAGTTATATTTAATCATTTCAAGCATAAAATGAGTATATGTAACTTACTAAATGTAACTTAGCATCAATTAAAGTTACATTTACTCATTTTAAGCGTAAAATGAGTATAAGTAATTTAGTAAAGGTAAATTAGCATCAATTAAAGTTACATTTGCTGATTTTATTTCTTTAAATCTATGCAAAATTAGGGTTACGAAAATTTTTTAGCATAAAAAGGAAGTAGTGATCCTATTTTACCAAAGACGAGGGGCCACGAATGAATTAAGTTTAAAAAGTCCTGTTATGAAGGAAATGAATAAATTTAATGTATCTTTTTGCACCTCCATATGCAGTTTATTAAGGATTGTTGCACACTTTATTGAATTAACAAATGGGAAACTTCTGACATATGTTAAAAGACTTGCAAGAAAACTGAATGCTTAAACTATATATGATTATTTTGAATTTTCAGAAACGCACATGGAATTTTAATAAGAAATAGTCAACGAGTCTTAAAAATGATAGTTTTCGATGATAGTTTGATTCATCTTTCGAATGCAATGAAATTTTCAAATAAAAATATGTGAAAATCAAAGATTGCTAAAAATCTACAAAAGAGAAAAATGTGTTGAAACTTTAGCTAGTTTGCAAAGAAAAGATTGAGCAAGGACTTTTCAAGTTTCATATCGCGAAATGCCCAAAATATTAATTTTGTTCACACATTCTGAGATCAAACACAATAATAATAAAAGAGAAATATTTGTAGCATAAGTATCTTGCTATAAGTCTCAGATAAATTCAGAATTCAGGTATCTTAAATTTTAGTCTTAATTATTACTATAAACTCAAGCTATTATTAAATAAATAGTAAAAATGAATTAAATAATAGAAAAGGTCAGTTGGAAATAAGCAATGGGAACATTTAAAAAGAAGGACGACATAGAGAGAGAACAAGAACAAAATGTTTTTATATCAATAATATGCTTGTTTACCTTTTATAATTAAAAATAAAATGTCTAGGTAGATTGTTGATAAAAGATATGAAAGTTGAGCTGAGCTTGCTTGAATACGAGTCGTTCGTTTCAGTTGATCCTTGTTCAGGTAAACTGAAAGCACATAATATTTAAAATGTATCTTTAATAAAAAAGATCTGATGCTTTAAAACTTGAAAATATCACAAGAGAATTACAAGAAAAAACTCTCCCTCCAATCTTTTTTTTTGTAAAAAACAAAGAGGAAAAGAGATTATATTTTGCTTTATTAAAGAGGCTCAAAATGCAAAGTCTCTGAAGACGGGCGCTCTTGTATTTTTTTGAACAAAATACAAAATATAAAAAAGGGAAGAATTTTGGTAGTGCCTCTTCATAAGAATTTCAAGTAAGCGGAAGAGGTTCGTTAGGAAAACGCTTCCTGCTCATTTAACCGAAGAAAGAAAGCTCTTCGAGTAACGAATGCAGAATATACACATTTTAAAGACCAAAAAAGAGTTCAAATTCTCCCTAAAATTTCTTGAAATTTTTTTGCGTTAAAGAATATTTAATTCCCTCAAACATTGCACTAGTTTTTATTTCCTTTCATGAAATAGCTATTCAGAGAATATAATATTAAAAAAGCTAAATTCACAAATGTACGCGATTTTTATTAAATAAAAATACTAAAGTGTGTTTAATGTGCATTCTACATCTAAGCGATCTCTGAAATCATATTCTCCTTAGTACTAAAGTTATTTTAGTTTTTTTTTTGTCTTGGAATGCCCAAGTATTGTCTTTAATGTTGGGAATTTTTAGAAAATTGACTGAGTAACTGTAAACAAATTATTTAATATAAACAGTACATTAGTTTTTATTTCTTTTTATTAAAAAATCCAAATTCACAACTATACACGATTTGTTCCAAGTAAAAGTAATAAACTGTGTGATGTGCATTCTATATTCATAGCATTAAAGTGATTTCAGTCTTTTATTTATTTTGAAATGACGCAGGTGATAAATGCCTTTTAATGTTGAAGAATGTCAAATTAAAAATGACACGCGATTTTTGCCAAGGAAAATATTAAAATGTTCACTTCCTAAGTAATTGCTGCACATCTTATTCTCCTTAGCTTTAGAGTTATTATAGCCTTATGCTTTATTTGTTTCTATTTTCATTTAAAACTTTTATTTTATCAACTTTATTTGTATTTGTCTGTATTTCTTCTGAAATGGCCAAGGTAATATCTTTTATAATTAGGAAGTTCCAGAAAATTATTCGAGTAACTACGAAAAATTATATGCGTCGTTATAAACCAGGAGATCTTAAACTGTATATCCCAATGTCAAATTGGTCGCTTGCCTTTATTTTAGAGTCGTAACACTGAGTGCTTCTACCTTATTCTGTAATGCAGAGACAAAACTTAGAGAGCAAAATTAATACAGAAAATTAACTTGATGTGTGGAATTTCATTTAAGTTTCACAAGTAAACGTAATCAACTAAATTTTTTTCATCGTACCCTTCGTAAGTGCGTCATTTTTGTACTGATATGTAGACTTGGGTTAGCGAAAAAATTTTTATCTTACATGGGGTCACGAAATATTCTTGTAGTCAAAATGAAGTCGGAAGAAGAAAGAATTTTTAAAAAAAGCTTGTCATAAACCGTTGTAAAATTTCATCTAACATGCATGTGTGTGTGTGTAACAAACGTGCTTAACATGAATTTTTTTTTCTAACTCAAAAAGTAAGCTGAGACTTTTAATTTTGGTGAATTTTTTAAACGACATTTTGTTCAAGTGTTTCTTCCTTTTTCGCTCGAAGTGAATTTCAGAAAAAAAATGAAATTATGTAAGTAACACATTTTTTTACCTTAAATGATTTAGACTATTACATGGTCTTTTTATTTAACAGCATTTCTGACATATTTACCCTCTTCTTTAAATTTTTTTTCGTACGTCAAGTGAATTATGCATTTAATAACAACCTTTTATCAACCATCTTAAAAAATACTGTAACATTTGAAATATATCCTTATGCACCTGTCTTTTAATCTTGAACTTAAAGTTTTGAAGCATTATTTTTATTAATTAAAACTGCTTGGAAACGCTTAGTAATGAAAACAGTTATGTCAGGAAATGCTCTTTTGGAATTTAACTTAAAATATGGTAGTATAATGCTTTCAAAATTCATAAAATTTATACGTTTGACATTTAATGCGATTTCGTTATAGAATGTTTTGCAGTTTCCTTTTAGTTATACAACACGAATCTTTAACCTTTAAATGCATGATTTTTTCATATTTTGTTAAGAAAAATTTCAATTAGTTAAAAAGTTCTAGATGACGGTGAAAATGAAGAAAAATCCATCTCAGCTCTATTTTATGTATGTATATGTATGTAGTTATTCAATGATGTTTATTATAAAAACATCGAAAAGATCTTAGTTTTATTTTAATATATTTATTTTAGAAGAAAAAGGGAAAGGGAGAGAAAAAGAAATAAAAGCATTTTGTAGCGTTTGTCTACAATATACATTTCATAGTTGATAAATATAAAGCTATAACTGAAACGAGCAGTCCAAAAAAATTGCTTAAATTTTAACGAAAGATTGGATTTCAAATTCTAAAATATACTGAAGAAAAAAAATTACAAGTAGATTAACATATTCATAAGCAAATTTCAAAACAGCGATTGATTTTCTTCCCTTGAAGACAGCGCAGTTTAGCTAAGAAGAAAACGAATTATTATCAAACCATTTTAAACTTGAAATTTTTGGTGACAAATTCTATTATGGTGAGGATAGGTAATCATGGCCATATATTCCCTCCTAACTCCCCACCCTTGCCTAGTTTGTGGCTAAGTAGTTTGAGGGGCAGGTATTAACTGAAATTAAAAAGGTCTATTTGAGCGAAATGGGTGGTCGTCACTGTTTCCCGTTTTTCTTATAACCGGAATGAGAGATTTGGGAGAGGGTGGTTGGATGACAGAGATACTGAAGATTGAACGACGCTGAGGTCGGATGTACTGGAGAGTTTTCGGGGTTGTCAGGTGAGAACAGAATTTCAACAGCGCTGAGGTTGGAGTGGAAATTTCTAGATTTAGAGTACGATTGCGTAGATAGATTCACTTCTAAACGATAACACCAATCGTTTATCTGCACCCAGGCATTCGTAATTCTATAGCAAACATTTTGGGAACTGTCTTGTAAATAGATGCATAATCAAGAATAATTTATAACGAACTATCGGAAAGCTTCTTTCAGTGCAAATTGAAGAAAAGAGCCACGTTATCTTGGTAATAAGATACCATACTGTCGTAACAGACTTTTTATTCGATTGCAGATTTTCTATATGTTTTTATTGGAAGAAAATCGTAACTGTCATAAACACTCATTCTAGTTTCCAGGATATAGCTCAGGATTTAGGCTAGGGTCACTTAAATCATGCGCATAAATCTAAATTCCAGAATTCTATACTTAAGCAATAACTAATTAACAATTAATGCTCTAGAAAAGCTAAGTAATATAAACAAATGCTTTAATATGAATATTGGAGAAAATATGCAAATATGTAGAATAATTTACCTTTTCCTTGAACGTCAAAGTATATTTTTAAACTGAAAATATCTTTCAAAAAATTGTAAACAAGGATTTTTATATACAATTCCTATATACAGATCCAAAAATTTATTTTATTAATGTTCTTATCTTCAAACTCTATTAAATATTCTGACAAATGCAGCTCTTTATTAATCCAATTTTATTTTTATTTACTGTTCTCAACTTTCGTGTTCTGATAATTTCGCAGAATTCGACAGTAATGAAATTCGAACAGGATTTAAATATTCAATGAAGACTGTAATACCGTTTCTTTTTAATTTTCAAGTCCTTTACAATATAAGTTGATTAATAATAACTAATTTCTAGAGAATAACAGACAATAATAAGTTTCTTCGAATCAGAATTACTGCAGAAACATTAAAGTTTAAATATCATAAGGTTGATGACTATTAAAATAACAAAATAAATTAATAATAATAAGAGGTTGAAATAAATAAATAATAAGTTGATATATTTTATAGAAGATTATGTATGTAAGTATTGATGTGAACTTGAAAAATACTTTACTGTTCGTACAAAATTTAAACTGCACTGAATCTTCTTACATTAGTATTTTAAAATTCATTTTTAAAAGCGTATAAACATATTTATAGAAAATTATTAAAAGAAATGAACGTATTCGTAAAAAAATATAGGAACCACTTACTTTCATTAATTATTAAGACAGTCAATACTGGTGAAAAAAAATGATAAAAAATTGTCAGTGGAGTGCATTTTTATATGTTGTAGACAAGAATTATTTCCACTTACTGTAATTTATTTTGTTTTTTAAATATTAGAGTTTGAATCAATAAATAAGTTTGGGAAATTATAGTATAAATGTTATTTTAAAGAATATAGAAAAAGGGGAAAGAACCGGAAAGTATTTATTTTATATGTTATCAATTATATTTTTTATGGCAATAAAATGTAATGCAAAGAAGTAAACAAATACTGATATTGAACGAATTTTCTCTTTAAGCTATTTATATCCTTGATGAGAATGGAGTATAATGGTACGAAATTTTTTAAATTTATTTTCATTGAAGAGCATCTTTTTATGGTTTTAATATTTTGCATTTTAGATGAATGGCTTTTATTCAAGGATTAGTGCAAGGACTGCTCCTAAATGAGAGCGAAAGATTAAAAAAAAAATATTGAAACTACATTCAATGGAATGAAGCTTTCAAAAACAATATGCATATTTAAAGTTAAATAAATGAAAAAAGGAATGACGAGAAATAAAACAAAATTAAGGGAGTGAGATCAGTGAAAGGATGGGAAATTAAAAAAGAATCTTTTATGTTGTATGTACAATTGCATAGAAAGGATTTGCTCCGACAGAAAAGAAACCAAATAATACATGATATTCGATCAATTTATGATACATATGAGAATAAAGAATTAATAAAAACAAATATATTTTTTCTCAAGGAAGGAAAACAAAACTATAAAAGAAAAGAAGGTAGTATAATTGATAAAAGACAAAGGGTATTGTGAAATTCGAAATGAAAGTAAAAACACTTTATTATAAAAAACGCTTTATCAATAGATAAGACATTTCATTCACAGTCTTTTCTTCATTTTTAATATGAAGAAATTAATTCAATCGATGCTTTAATTGGACCGAGTCTATTTCTATATATTGTAGATTCGTCTGTTTCTGTATTCGACTATTTTCTCAGCATTAGAATTATAAATCTACCCAATGAAATCCACTCATGCTTACGTGACCCCGATCAAATGTTCCTCGCCAATTATAATTTGGAATCCATACGCATCTTCCAATTTGAAAAAAAGACTCGACGTTGCAACTGAGGGTAAACCAACATTTATAGTTATATCAAATGCTCTGCTACTTTTGTCTTACGACTGAAACATCACTTGAATACAAACCTTTATAGTTTTGAACTGCTCTCTACACATAAGTATGCATACTTTTCAAAATGAAATAGTTGCCGTTATCAAAATATTGGCAACATTTGGGATTTATTAGACTTTAATTATATTTTGGAGGTTTAAAGTTAATTAAGACGTTTATACTATACACAGCATTGACATTTTATCTGCCATTTGCGTGTACACCAAAGCATTTTAACTATGCAGTTAATTATTCATAGCTGTCTTCTTTTTGAGAGTTGTTAATTACACCTGAGAAAGAGCAGTTCTAAACATAATTACGTTATTTCAAGTTGTGGTTAGATCAGCAAAAATCAAGCTATTTCAGAGTTCACTCACCAAATAGTTGAAGTTTAGATTAGATTCACGACGATTTCTTCAAGTTTGTAAGACACATTTGCAAACATAGCCTCTAAATAGTGATTTAAAAAATTATGCAGTCAGGAGGTTAATGGATTACCAGTCATTTTTATATCGATTCATAACTTCTATAAATGACTTAATTTTAACTTATAAGTATAAAAATTACATAATTCGATGCACGAGCGGAGCTCGGGTAAAATTGCTACTGAGAAATTTCACTTGCATATACTTTTTAACGATTAACACATCAATTATGCAAGAATTAACATAAGAAGAATTCACCTTAAAACTATTGCTGTGATATTTGAACCATTTTAATTACGCTTATCTGATTCCCATATGTTTCACCGAAGCCATCGAAAAGAATCTTACGGCTTCTAGATCTAAACTTGGATGTTTTGAAATCAATATTATATTTGAAGAGGGCTGAGAAAATCCGCAAATCAATTAATGAATATGAATCGTTTATTTATATAATACCTATAACTAAATGTTTTCATTTGAAACAATCAAAATTGTTTTTAGCTCTTTTGTGACACGTATGTTGTCCAGAAGCTCCTTGGGCTTCTGGAAGTATTTCCCATTAGTCCTACGAAGTTCTGTGAAGGAGTTTTCATGTACAGAAACATAATGTCGCTAGTGTATGTTTCTGCACTGCTTTTTTTCTACTGAGTTGTTTCACCTTATTTGATAGTTAAGGATATTTCTGCATTGATTTCAGAAAATATCGTGTAATTTCACTAAAAGCTTGATTGATTTATAAACCTAAATTGCAAAACTTTTATTTTTTTTAACATAATTACTCATTGAAAACTGTGGACGAGTTTTCTGTTTTTTTTATTTGCGGTAAAGTATTTTTTTCTGCCGGGCACATCTACTTCCGGTGATAATGTTAAGTCAATGGAAATCTCAAAATTTCAACTCTCTGTTTGAAGATATTAATTAATGTTTAAAGTGGTGTTTTTCAATGTTATGCCTTAAGATTACTTTGAAAATATTAAATTTAATGTTCCTATCGTTGTAGCGCTCAATGTTTACTTAAAATAGGAGCCTAATTTTGTGGAAATGTTGCCATAATTATTCTTTATCGCTCTTTTGGCGACTTCCAAGGTTTGTTTGGTGGTTAAACTTTTAACCACACGATTTAGATAATCACTGACTGTTAAATTTTTAACCAAACGATTTAGCTAATTCCAATCGTTCCATTTAGAATTTACATGCTTTAAGAACCTTTTCTAACCGATTTAAAAAGAAAGGATTACACAAACTCAAAGAACACGGAATTCAACGTTTTGTGTTCTAAAGAAAGTACTGATTGGAACTTGGCGCTTGATACAGTTTCCAAATGGATTTGGCGATTGCTTAAATCGGAAGGTTACAGGAAAACGGTCTGTGAATCCGAAATAAACAAACCAGAAAACTCGTCCATTGGGGCACATATGCCCCAATGGTCACGACGGATGGGACATACATGTCCCGGTCGGTGGGATATAGTAATGGTAGGGGTTGAATTACCACCTGCCGATGACGGGTCTTACCTCTGTCTGAGGTGTCGCCACATGAGCAGGTCGTAATGGGGGCTATTATACGGGGACCACCGTGCCTGATTAATTGTCGCGGCGGCCTGGATCATTCGTGTTGGATCCGCATGCCTAGGCTGGTCGGAGTAATTCGTTTGTGATTGTGATATCTCCCGCTCCTGAGCCAGGGGATATTTTTTTTTCTAAAAATAAAACACCTTCGTTTCGGCATTCCAGTGTGACGAACTCTTAGTTCATGTTTCCACAATTGTTGTGGCGTCGAAAAAAAGAAACTAAACTTGTCCCGAAAATTTTAAAACAAGGAAATGAAAGATATTCACCCAAATTTGAATTTTCTAGAAATTTTGGAAATATCATAGGGTGATATTTGCTACATTTCCCATTCTCCTCTGAACTATATTATTCCTTCTCGAAAAGAAGTAATGTAAAAACTAACGAATGCAGGCATCCTTTTTGTCCCAAAGGCGAAATGGCATCTAAGTACTCCGATTGAAAATCCCTACCATTTTCGAACGAACAATAAAGAGAAACAATGTTAGGGATGATGATGAAAAAAAATATTCTAGAGAATTCTTTTTCGAATACCTTTTGAGACGTATTATGAAAGAGCATTTCCAGAGGAGAACTTGGGAACGCTGTTGTGCTTCGCGTAAAGAAAAGAAAAAGTACTGGAAACGGTAGCTAAAAATATATTGCTTGCATTCTCATTTAAATTTTCCTCTGGTTGTGTGTGGTGTGGGTCGAAAGAATGAGAATGATAAAATATTTTCATGAGCAAATCCTATCAAAGGGATATGAAAAGGAAATTGGAATCCTATTGCAGTCGAAATCTATGACAACTTTAAGAGTTCGGCAGAGAAAACAAACAAAAATGCGTCATTGTAAATCAGATACGTTAATAGAAGGAAAAGGTATAGAAAAATTGTAAACCTAAACCTGTGCCTCTTTTTGATTGATGTGCTTTACATCATGAAATCGAAAATCAATAATCAGAATCCCTTCACAAGATTTATTAAAAGATTTTGAAGAATCTATCTAAAATTCATCTGTTTTACTTCAGAAGCTGAAACTATACTAGAGAGTGTAGCATAATTTGTTAAGATAACAAGTGTTAAGGGGCTGCCGAATTTGGACTACTTAAATTTTTTTAAAATATATATTGATAGAATTGTATGTTTAATAAAAAATTTTGTAGAATTTTTTTATAGTTTATTTATCTTCGAAATAATGTAATTAGCGTTTTAAGAAATACACTTTAAAATCGAAAAAAATGGCATTAAAACACGTGTCATCAGTCCAATTAAGGAAAGTGGCTTCTGAAATTTTAGCCTGAAATTCTTCAAACATAATTAAAGCAAAAGTATTTTTGTTTCTAAAATTCATATCAGTACACAATATATGAAACCAGATATTACATTTTATGCACTGTATCATTTCACTTCCTTTTTTTTCACCGCATATGATAACCAGCAGGAGTGGCCTCCCCAAAACTTTCTCGTCTCGTCTAACACGGGTGGGGAAAAATACACCAAACGCCAGAAACGAATTTCATCCCCTAACACCAGGTGGGGAAAATGCGCTAATCGTTCGCTCTTTTTCTTTCGTCGTAGAATGGCGAAGAAATCGAATATGCAATTTGAACGCCTTTTTTTCAACCGATTGAAACAAAAATTGGGCACGAATCTACAATTAATGTTAGCAGACCTCATACCAATTTTTATTTATCTAAGTCATAGGATTTAGAAGTTATTGTGTTAAAAAGCATGCGATTATACAGACCGACAGACTATCAAATCTTTGACAGATTTGGTCCAAATTTTGATACGCACCTACATTCTTGATGATAAAACTGTGTACCAAATTTCTTCTATCTAGCTATTTAAGTTTTTGAGTTATCGTGTTCACATGAACACTGATAGACAGACAGACTTCCCGTGGACGGAATTTGTCCAAACTTTGACAGAAACCTACAAATTATGTGTAAAGATAGCGTGCCAAATTTCATCGCTCTTGCTCTAATAGTGTTCGAGTTATCGTGTTCACAGACAGACAGACAGAATTCCAAAATTGCGTTTTTCGGACTCAGGGAGGTATAAAACGTGGAGAATTATCAAAATCTCGAGTTCGAATTTTTTGACGATTACAATACTTTCTCTTTTATACTTTGTATACGAGAAAGTAAAAAGCGCGTAGTCTTAGTTTTTGTTCTTTTTGAACCAACATTTGATGTCTTTAGCGTCCTTTTATTTTTGTTTTGGCTTGTTCCACTCACAATTTATGAGGACTACTAGTGATTATAACTGCTTTCTGAGCTACTCCTCTAGTTCAAGAGTAGTACTGATTTAAACCGTTCAATTTAGGTTTGTTTGTGTCTGCCTAATTTAGGTGCTTGTAAGCTGAGCTACTTTTAGGCAACAACAACAAAGAAATTCACCTAACCTTATCTGGAAACTATTTTATTAAAATTCTAGTAAATTGTGGTCAAACAAGTTCCCTCTCTTAGGATATAATAACTTAATTCCCGTTTACTTTAAAATAGCGTATGGACTTTAAAATTTGTGTTAAAATGTTTAATTGATGCTGTCCAAAAGTAAACACTAGTTCTCTAACTGCAACCATGTAGCGCCTTCTTTTAAAAAATGATTCCATAAACCACATTTACAGCGATGCAACATAAGTTGCCTATTTTACGGCTTAAATATTTAACAAAATTGAGGTTACGATACCAGTCCAATCTAGGCGACTGTCTAAATTCCACAACTCTCCCCTATTATTTTGTTCCATAATTATTTTTTATTTGCTATGAAGAATCTTTCTAAAAATTATTTGACCTGCTTGAGAAACTGAAACATAACGAACAATTCTCAATAACTCGTGAAGAAAACAAGTGTCATCGTTTTGTTTTAGTTAACGCCTTTTTTTGCTTCTGTTTAGACAGATTTGAAGAATCCATTTAAAAATCATATTTTTTTCAGAAACCGAAGCTGTACAAGACAGCCCAATTTATTAAGATAAGTGTTGTTACTATTCTCGTTTTTAACATATCTTTTTAATAACTATTCTTATTTTTTTACTTTGATCGATTTATCTAAAAATTATTTATTTGTCTCAGGTAACTAAAATGGAATGAAAATTTCCAGCATAACTCGTGAGAATAACAAGTGTTATCGTTTTGTTATAGTTAATTCTTTTTTTTCTGTTATTTGTTCCAGTTAAAATTTCAGGAATCTGCCTAAAAATCCTCTAGCTTACTTCAGTAGCGAAAACTCTGCGAGAGAGTCTAGCAAAAGATAAGAAGTGTTATTATTTTTTTTAGCTAACTATCTAGTTTTTACTTTGAAGAATCTTTCTAAATATTATCTGACATTCTTCGGAATCTGAAATAGAGTCAAACCAAGTGGCATTTCAGTTATGTGACAAAGATAAACTGCGCATGTCATCTAATATCCAAGTGCACGTTCCCTTGAGAGAGTCTAGCAAAAGTTAAGAAGTGTTATTATCTTGTTTTAGCTAACTATCTAGTTTTTACTTGGAAGAATCTGTCTAAATATTATCTGACATTCTTCGGAATCTGAAATGGGGTGAATCCAAGTGACATTGCAGTTATATGGCAAAGATAACTGCTCAAGTCATCTAACATCCAAATGCACGTTTCCTTGATGTCACGTATATAATACTCTTCCAAGATTAAAAATCTAAATTGTCGCGCCCTACTTTTCCTGTTTCACTTGAATATGAGTGGACTCTATTTTACGAAAGAGGTCGACATATTTTGTTCTTATCATATTGTTACTGTTAAGTTTCAGTAAATTTTTTATTTCATTGTAGATGTTTGTTGAAAAAAACTATAAGAAAACAGCGTCATAAAACCGTTATAAAATTTGAGCTTTAACTTATTCTGCAGTGTATTTTTGCTGCAAGATACCTACAAATGAAATTGATCTAATCATAAACACACGCCTCAATACCCAACCCACACAGTTACAGAAATGTTTTTTACCTATATTAAGATTACTTGTCCAATCTTTTACTTAAATCAAGAATCTTTATACGCTCTTTTACTTGTATAAGGAATATTCATCCAATTTCATGAAAAGATATTTTATTATTCAAAATGACAGCAGCAGAATGAGAGATGTTTTCAATTTTTGATGAAAAGTCGACTTAGGTGCTTCAAAAAGAATCTTTCAAATATTCTTTGATTTATTCCAGAAGGCGGAAATTTACGAAATAGTCTATCATAATTTGTTACTGTAAAAACGGCTCTTGTTAGTTAATTTTTTGATTTATTCCAAGCTATTAATATCAAAAATTAATCAATAATGATTTCATTAAATAATTATAGAATTTCATCTTTAGAGCTTTCTCCCATGCGTTTTAATTCAAACATCGCCTCCGGCTCTAATTTTTAACGAATGAAATTCAATTTATCACAGGCTCGCGTGTTTCATTAAGCAATTATAGAAGTTATTTTTGAATATATTAAGAATCTTTATACAAACATTTTCTCTCAGTTTTAATCCAAATTAATTAAAATACTAATTTCCTATAATGTTCCTTTCAGCATAAGATTGAATATTACAGTGATATTTCAGTAATTATTTCCTGTTTTTTTAAGTTAGTTATCTCATATAGTATTTGCTCATTTAAACAGAACTCTTATAACAGAACTCAAAAGTAGTGTTATCGATTTTTAGTTAATTAATGACTGCAAAATCATTGCTGTAAAAAGTATATTTAACAGAGCTTATTTTATATCATAGTTCTTGTTCGGGAGAGTTGACTTTCTTGCACGTATGCGAATTAAATTTAGTTTATCGAATCTAATTTGTGAGAGTTACATTCTCCTTAGGTTGATATGCTTATTTTATTGAAAGTCGTTGAACATTTTTGAGTTTCCATTAAAAAGCGAGTAAAAATTGAATTTCCATTCCATTTTTTAGACATTAAAAAAGTAGTCTTAATATCTTACGTTGTTAAATGCTTTACAAATGCTGTTTTAAAAATTTAATATCTTTTATTAATCGAGTAATATCGGTCATACTGGCACAAATCGAAAAAATACGAATTTTGAGTTATGACCATTCCCAACATTGTAAAATCGTCTTCTTTGCGGCATAGCAGAATTCCTATGAATCTTTAATCCATTAATTAAGCGTTCGATTCCTTTATTTCAACGAACCAACGAAATCTCTAAACACATTTATTTCAAAACTTCATTTGTCGAGTTGTACTAGTATTACAGCAGTTGAACGATGTGTTGAATGCTGTTGTTTTACTCTGGTTATTACATAACTTTAGGATGGAGGAAATAAAAAGTTTGAATCTGAACTTAATAAAGACATTTGGCCCAAAGAGATTATTTATTGAAAAAATATAATGAGGGAAATGACATAAATCCTAACGAGAAGTTTAAACACCCCAGGATATTTACAATTTTGGGGACTTCAATAAGCCTTCAGAACATATACAGGAAGTTTCAAAAGTCTTCATCTGATTTCAGATTGCTGTAACTTCATAAGTTAAACATAGGTAAATGACCATCTTTTTTTGTTTCACAGTCGTTAGATATCTTCCGGGTGCGCCTGGAAGGCATGGTGAATTTCTGTCATTAGCTGTCAGTCTTTCGTAATTGTTGTATCAGGTGCACAGGGGCTAAAGATTTGATACTTCAGTCGTGGCCACTTTCCCCCCTGGTCTGAATATGCTATACACCTCTGTTGACGTTATACACTTTTACGTTACACACTTTTTTGATAAGGAACGTGGTTATGTACCACCTTAGCTAGCAAATCCATCCGAGCTTAAAACTTGCATCACAGTTTCCATAAATGAATCGAAATACCTAAAAACGAATACAGCTAGAAAATACGACAATTTTTAAGCTAAAAGTAGGAGTAATAATATTTTTACTATTAAATAGTTTAAAAAATACAATGCAAAAGTAATGAAGAGTTCAGTAATTTTTAGGAAAAAAGTAGTAATAATTAGAATTAAAAATTAATTGTCAAAAGTAATTTTAATAAATGAGTAAGTAGAAGTGGCTTTGAGAGGATTGACCTCGAAGGTTAGGGGACTTACACGTTAACGAACGCTGGCAACCCGACAGACACGGTGGACCCAAGATACGGCTGAATTTGGCTGACGAAAACAATTTACCAAAATTAATTCGATTTACAAACGATATTTTAACATTATATTGATAGGAAATTCAAGGGGCCAAAGAAGAAATTTTAATTACCGATGGATTCTATAAAGGTTAGAATTAGCCAAGATCCCCTGTACAAATTTAAAGAATAATAAGCATTTTCTGATTATTTGTGAATAAAGCAGGCTATTTAAAAAACAGCTAGCAGAATAAACGACAAAAAGTTTAAATTAAATTGCTAAAAATGTTATTTATTTGAATACGATTACTGATTTATAGTTCCATAAAAATATATACACTTAAATATTAAGCCTAGAGAAAAAAAATTGAAATGGCTTTGGCAAAACCTGATATGGATCGTAAACTTATAATGCAGCATTGTCAAATTTCTCGTATTTCTCCAAAAGATATACGATTTTGCTGTTCTTATGAGTACTTTCCTGCTTGATAAACTTCGCAGTTTAGTTCTACTGCAGCCATAAATCGAGGATTCCCCCGCACGCAACTTGAGTTCTTCAAGCACCGGTAATTTACAATGAAATATAAAGTTCGCTTCCAAGCTCCGTCATTTTCTGGAATGGCCCTAGAAGTCAACTTTGTTCATTAGAGATGAACATTTTGCTGCATTTTCGTTTTCGAACGGGAAGTAGAAAATATTCATTTTGTGGAGAGTAGTGGAAAATTTTTTTGTCTCTTGCCACGACGTGTGTTATTTTCGAAAGTTTTCAAGTATGTAATTCTCAAAAAGGTTCATATCGGGGCGAGTCGCCGAATTTGGACCACCTGGATATTTTTTAATGTACAGATTTAGAGTTGAATTTTAATGAAACACAATAGTATAATGTTTTTGCCATTTATTTATCTTCAAAACAGTTTAATTCATTTCTTTTATGAAATACACTTTATAGTAGGAAAAAATAGCTTAAAAAATTGTGTCATCGATCCAATCAGGGAAACTGGTTGCCCAGATAGGACCACCAATTTCTTTAAGCAAATTAAAATAAAAATACTTTTTTGTTTTCAAATTCATACCAGCACGCACTGCAGAATCCAAGTTTGACATTTTATGCCCTGTATTCACATCCTCTTCTCCCTTTGTTCCCTCACGCGTAACTTCAATTTTTGCTCTTTTCGAACAAATATTTGATGGCTTTAGTGTCCTTTTATTGTTTTTTTCCTCAGACTCGTTCCACTTCTAATTTATGAGGACGGCTAGTGGTGAAAACTGCTTTATGATATATTCCAGTAGTTTAAGGCAGTGATTTCTTTGATTTAGACAGTCCAATTCAGGCAACTGTTCGTGATCTAATCTAGGCAACTTTTTGATAACAAAAACAACAAAATTCCCAAATTCTTATTTTTAAACTATTTTAATAAAGTTGATACTCTAATTTGTAGCCAAACGAATTTCCTATCTGAGGTTATAATAACTTATTTTCCTACTTACTTTAAAACAGCGTAAGGGCTTTTGTTAAAATAATTAATTAATGATACCTAAATCTAAACATTTGTTCTCTAACTATAACTACGAAGAGCTTTCTCTTTAAAATGCTTTCATACACCCTATTTACATCGTTACAACATAATTTGCCCATTTTACGGCCCAAATAATTAAGAGAATTAAAGATATGATACCTGTCCAATCTAGGTGCGGGCCCAAATTTGGCGACTCTGTGCTATATATTGTAAGCAATGTGTGTAATGACATGAATTGCGTATTTGCAATGATATCATGAGAATATGTTTTATTAATAAAGAGCAAACTGAAAGGATAGTGGGATAAGATTGAAGTAGATATATAAATCTTTACTTTAAAAATACTAATTTCTTCAACTCTTCTTAATTTTTTTTCTCTTTCGTGATGATTGTACCAAGAAAGTTATTTTAGAAATGCGTCATATATATGCTTTGTGTGTGCCATGTGTGTAATCGCGTAAATCACATATTTATAACAATATTTTAAGGCTATCTACGAATATCATCTATTAATATAAAGCAAAACTGAAAGGATAGTCATTGAAATAGGCAATTCTTAGGATTTAAAATCTATTTTAGGAAATTGATGAAATTCGATATGCCTTATCATTATATGTGTGATTTGTATAAACATTTATGTGTAACAATCTAAAACATACAATCAAAAATTATAAAAGTAACTATATTAGTTACTTTTATAGTTTTTTAAAATTGTTTTATGAGTGCTTCCTTAAAAATACAAATAATTACAGCAGTCAGAATTTAAAAATGTTGGCCCTGGAGATCAAAACTCACTATAAAGTGGAAACTTGATAAAAAATTATTCACTCGAGTTTATCTTTAGAAACGAGTAGTTTTTTAATACCAATAGCTATAACAGTCAAATTTTAAAACTGTTGGCTCTAGAGATTAAAACTCACTACCGAGTGGAAACCTGATAAAAAAATTTTGTACTTGAATTTAATTGTAGCTACACGTATTTTTTTCAGTACCTATAATTAAAGCAGTCAAAATTTAAAACTGTTGACCCTAGAGCTTAAAACCCAATATCGATTGGAAGCATGGTAAAAAATAATGCATTTGAATTTACCCCGAGCTACTCGTATATAATATATTGATCTACAAGTACTTACATATTTTTCAATAAGCAGAGAAATACATAATCTTCCACTCCAGAGAGTAACAGAAAACGGATCAATTTTTTTGATTGGCCTTTTAGAAACTTAATACTGAGTGCAAATTTATGATGCTGTTATCTTAAGTTCGTTATGCTTTCAAAATTATAAATGATTTTTAAGTTTTGATATGCAGGTACTGCTCGCTAAACCGACTTAACAAGTGCATGCTAATTTTCCAAACACAACAAAGAGAAAGTATTGTAATCTTCAAAACATTCGACCACGAGGTTTTAATGAATTTCCACGTTTTACACCTACCTGAGTTAACAAAAATAAGTCTACCTATCTGTGAACATGGTAACTTAAAATCGGGTTAGCTATGCAAATGAAATTTGATATGTGGTCTTTACAATAAAAATGTAAATTTGTATAAAATTTCAGACGAAATCCGTGAAAGGGAAGTCTGTCTATCGGTCCATGCGTTAGCATGTGAACACGATAACTTTTGATATGTGGTCTTTCCAAAAAATTGCAAACCTGCATAAAATTTTAGACGAAATCGTGAAAGGGAAGTCTGCCTATCGATCCGTTCGTTAGCATGTAAACACGATAAATAAAAAATGCAACGAGGTCAATAATTAAAATTTAATTTGTCGATTTGACCTAAAAATTGTAAATCTTTGCTAAATTTTGGATAAAATCGGTCGAAGGATAAATTGTCTGTCTATCTATCTATTCGCGCGTATGTGAACGTGATAGCTCAAAAACACAACAAGCTAGACAGATGAATTTTAGCTTATGATCTTTACATCAAAATATGTATCAAGACCTGCATCAAATTTTGGACCCAGTAGGTCAACGGGAAGAGATCCAAAATGCATTATCGCTTCTATTCTCTATACTACGAAGCTAAACACAAAATGCGCCATAAGCGTACCAGAAAGTGGAGGGGAGAGCATTCCTGTTGGTTAGCAATATCCTGGTTCCTTTCAGTTTCTAAATGTTTTAGTATTCTGAATCTGCATCCTTTGTAGCGGATTCGAATCAAAGGATTCGGACTTCGACTCTGACCACCGTGCTGCTGATGTTCGTTTTGCCTACCTCGTCGTAATTGTAAACTAGCTCGTGGCAACTTGAGGATTTACCGCCAGCGGAGTATATGAAGACGTTCAAACGAGAACTCTTGCTCTCTTTTGTCTTTTTCTTTCCAGGTTGTTTACACCCGGTTCCTTCGGTGACTGATGTTTTCTTCACCCTTGTTTTGGAGTCCATGGGCTTACCCTAACATCTTGAATCGTCATGACATACCGTTTTTAATATTGTTGTTCGTATTAAATAAATTGTTTTATTCATCCAGCAGCGCCTTCTGATGTATGCAACATACACCCCGCTTCCGCCACACTTTCTCCTCTTTTGTATTGTCTTATCTATTTAATGTATTATTATCTTTTCTGCTTTGAGACCACAGGGTAACCACCTTACAGATGGTCTGATGCCCTGCGTTTGTATAGCCTTTTGAGACCCGCATCCATTTTAATGGACATGTTTGTGTTTTATTTACAAAAACGTTGCATTCCATTCAAAGTCCTTAAATCCCGATGTCAAATGCTTTGGATAGTCCCATACAACATCTATATTAATTACATTCGTTAATTATTTTAATTAATTAGTTAATTAATTATATTAATCAATATGTAATTGATAAATTAATCAATATAGATTGTTATACAATCCTATCTCGTTTTTTGTGAAAATTGGTCGAAAATTATATCATTGGGTCTCAAGAGGATAGAATAATAAATGTATAGGATTACTCCCCTTAGGGACCTTTAGGCCCTCTTTTTCCTTTCCCCAACGTTCAAAAACAAATATTTTTGTATTGATTTTAATTTAATCTCTATATAAGCAGTTTTTAAGTAGCAAATTTTGAGAATTTTCAAATAATATATAACAAAAATAACTAGCTGATAAGAGAAAAAAAAATATGTGAATTAAACAAACTTTCCGTGATTGGTAAATGTATCATACATAATTCTTTTTACCTACGGAGAGTTAGCAGTTTCAACATTTCAAATGAATAATTTTCTTCGAAAATGTACATACGATATAAATTACTCAGCGAGAAAGGAAGAATTTCGTCCATGTTACTTTCTGAAACTGGTGTTAACGCCAGCTGCTCAGAAAAAACTAACCCACTTTCTCCGAAAAGATTCAATGATATCAGAGTTAGCTAAGTACCAATCCGAGAATCCTAGTTCAATTAGTTATACAGATAGGGCTTATCTCGAGCTATTATGATTGTATTACTTGTTTTAGGGAAGTGCCTTCCGAAAAGACAGAGGAATATCTCTTGGATTGTTCGAGCTCTCTCCTCTAACGAAATCAAGAACTTGGAACAAGAAGCTAACTCGACGGGAATTCGTAAGGAAAAGATAAAGATTTATCTCTTTGGATAAAATTCACCAGTTAAATATTTCAGTTAAAATGTATAATCTTAGATTTGTCTCTTTGGGAAGTACTAACTGATTAGCTATAAATTTTAGTTAACCCATTATCTGCCATTGTCCCTTTTTGGGACGCTTGTTTTCTAATTATTTTCACCTAAACAGTGCAATTTTTAGCTTTGATTGTCGCATCTGAATGTTTAGCTGATTGCTATAAAAGGTACAAATCTAATAAAAATTATTTTTTCTAATTAAAAAGATAATTAATTATAATCTAGAGTTAATTAATCAGTTTAATTAAAAAAAAATTCAGAAATAGTGTTTTCTGTCATATTTCATTCATATTATCATATTAATGTAATTTTTTTTGAAAAAGTGAAATAATAGAGTTTTGGCAGATAATGGGTTCAGATGAATAATTTTAAATTTGTCTCTAAGTAAAGAATTTACAAATCGAGTTCAATTTTAATTAAAATGGGTAAATTTAAATGTCTGTTGTAAATGAAAATGCATGTAAGAAAAGATACAGGAATATCTCTTGGATTGTTCGATCTCTCTCCTCTAACGAAATCATGAAGGAACAAGAAGCTAACTCGATGGATATTCGTAAGGAAAAGACGATTCATCTCTGTGGATAGAATTCATCGGTTGAATATAACTTTCAGTTAAAATATATAATCTTAGATATGTCTCTGTGAACTATTTACTCGTTGCTTAGGAATTTTAGTTCAGATGAATAATTTTAAATTTGTCTCTAAGTAAAGAATTTACCAATCAAGTTCAATTTTAATTAAAACGGGTAAATTTAAATGTCTGTTGTAAATGAAAATGCATGTAGGAAAAGATACAGGAATATCTCTTGGATTGTTCGAGCCCTCTCCTCTAACGAAATCAAGAACTTGAAACAAGAAATGAACTCAAATGGAATTCGTAAGGAATAGAGGCAGATTTATCTCTGGATAGAATTCACCGGTTGAATATAAATTTTTGTTAAGATGGATAATCTTACATTTGTCGCTATGCAAAGAATTTACTGATAGAATTAAATTTAAATTAAAATAGGTAAACTTAAATGTCTGTTGTAAATGAAAATGCATGTAATTAAAATGGCTTGTAGAAATTTCAATAATTTATCGTTCTTTCTATATTTTTTTTCACCAAATAATATGCATTTCTCTAAAACATGCAACATATATATATTTTACTGACTGTTGGATTATGCCTGAATGCGCTATCTTTAAACACGACTTTACACAAAATTCCACAACTTCCTGACTTATGTGGATATTTTAACATAATTATCAGAGAATGTACGAATACAATCTATTTGTTAATTTTTTAAATGAAAATACTATAGACTATCTGTGCACTGGGAAGCAATCTAGAATATTCCTTTTGTATGTTTTGAGAAATAATGATACCTACACTCAATTGTATTAAGTAATCTAAAATTTATTGATTGCTAATGAAAGGCAAACGTAGAGTTGATAGATTTTAAACCATTTTGATCAAAATGTTTTGGCTATTATATTTAAAATCGTTTTCCCGTTATACGTAAAGAATCTCCCACCTGGGGGCACCACGAGTTCGTAGATGAGAAGCCGCAGGATAAGTAAGCGGGTTCTCGCTTCTGAACGTGGGTACAGTAATGATGGTGTGGCTCTTAGGGCCCATCACCGATGTCGGGTCGCACTCCTGTAATGGGGGGGATCGCCGCATATGCCACTCGTAGTAGGGGCTATGATGCGGGGGCCACAGTATACGATTCTTATAGTGACGGCCGGTTATTCATTTGTTCCCGTATGGCTTAGCGCTGGGTTACACCTGTGTGATTTTCCGTAAATAAAAAATGATTTTTTGGTTCAAAAAATGATGTAATGAAATATCAAATATATTTCGAAAATTTTATTTGTTTGAAGTTTTAAGAAATTCTATTGCATCTGAAGAGTTTTATGAAAAAGATATTTCAGCTTGAACATCTTTGAATAAAAAATGAAATGAAATTAATTAAAAATGTTTCCCAAATTGTTACAAACATTATAAATAATGAATCTCGTAATCTTTATGGCGTGTATTGACTATTTCCCTGAATAAATGTTTTCCAAATTTTTTTTAACCATTATAAATAGTAAGTATCATAATTTTTATTCTGTGTATTCACTGTTTACCTGACTAAAAATGTTTTTCAACTTTTTTGAAACATTATAAATAATAAGTCGCGTACTTTTTATTCTGTGTATTGACTTCCATTTTAATGCTGATTTGACTAAAAATGTATATAAAAAGTTTATAATTTGCACAGGGTTCAGCAAAAGTTTTAGACTACTTAGAAATTCTGAAATATTTGCTTTGCGTAAAGAAAAACAGACATAGACGTTTAAACATTATAATTATATTATATGATTTTGATAGTGAAATTAAAATATTACTTTGTTCCTCTTCAGAAATTTATTGGTTGAAGTGAAAGGTAAAAATATTACAGTTTTGTCAGTATTTTTTAAGTTTGATGTACATAGAAAACTTCTCAAACGAGGAATTATTTCCTTACATTATTGAAAAAAAAATCATTTACAAGCCTAAAAACATTGTTTTAAATAGGGTAAAATAATTTTCTAGAAATATTTAAAAGCAAATTAATATGTCTCTATATCCGAGGCAAGCAAACTTTCGAAATAGTTTGAGTTATACGGCTTACGTAACCATAAAACAACATATTTTATCATGTTTAATTCCAACAAAATTTTTCTTAATGGTAAATATTAAACAAAGTCTATTTCCGACAGAAAGGTAAAAAAGTTGGTAATTAATTTTTAGTGGCCTAAATCTGTCAGAAATGCTTGTCATAATAGTATATTTTCCCCAATCTCATAGTTAATATCGGTATTGTCGTGGTTTCTAAACCCCAGAGAACGCGCGCCTCCTTAACAAACGCTAAAACGCGCGGGGGTTATAGAATGACCCCAAACTGAAATTCAACCCTGCTCTGTTAAAAAAATTGTAATTTTAGTTAGAAAAATGACGCTTTTGACTTTTAGACATTAAGAATACCTTGCTTAACACAAATAAAATATACTCCATTATTATCCACTAATAGAGCACGGATTGATAGAGGGTCCGTTTTTCTTGCATCGCTTTCACGTGAAAAGTTTGGTGCGCATTCTTCGATAAATATATTTGTGAACTCTACAATTAACTGTATCGTGTTATCGTGAATGAATAACTCCCAACTCTTCACAGGGCTTGTCGCATCTTTCGCTGGTCTTTTTGTTCAAGGTAAGCGCGACACAATATTATGACAACGATTACGAATATGCTGCCTAAATTTTGTTTTCCTCTTCTATACGCTATCTTTTGATGAAAACCATTCCAAGTTATTTATATCTTCATTTCCAAGATCTCCGTCCTCTTCAGAATCCGTATCATACTCTCTGAAACTTTCATGATCTGAAAAATTATCTTCTAATACTTCCTCGAGGTCCATTGTCAAAGTTTGGATATTTATGAGTTTCAACTTCAGCAAGAAGTTTACGCAAACGCTCCATTTCTTTTTCGTATGGAGTCGGCATTGCGAGAAACAGGTAAATACATCAATCCGTCAAGGAAAACAACGAGCTGAAATAACTAGTCTGTGGAACAAAACGGGAAGACGCGACGTCATTCAATAACCCCAGTAAGAGATTAAACGTGTATTAGAGGGACGAAGAATTCCGAAAATACTTTCTAAATACTCAGAAAATGCAGAGGGAGTGACTAACTCAGCTACTGATAGGAAAGGAATTAACAGTTGGCTAGTTTTCTAGAAATTGGAGATTTCCTAGGGCTTGGGGTCATAAAATGCCCCCGTGCCTCGTCTCGGGTTAATCCCTATGCATTAATGCATGTATAATTTACTATAACCTCTAAGTAAAAATAATTACGGCAAAACTATCGGTAAAGTTTTGTCTAATAATATTTTAACTCTCATGTCGTCATGCTTTTTATGAAAGCCAGGCAAGATGTGCTTATTTTAACATGCTATTGTCGTGCGTTCTTTATTCTATATGGCAGTTAATAGTATGCATGTATCATTTGCGATGACCTGTAAGTAAAAATAATAACGGTAAAACATATCGGTAAAGTTTTCTCTGTTAATATTTTAACTGTCATATCATCATATTTTATATGACAGCCAGACAAGACGCATTTCTTTTAACATGATCGATATGAAAAAGCTCGCAAAAGATCTGTCACAAAAATTACGCCCAGTGTCTTTCCAAGAATCTGTTTTTATCATTATTAGTACTGACTGGTCAGCTTATGTTCATGGCTGCCTTCATCCAAGAGACCAGGAAGTTTCTTGTAACATTTACAGGAAATATTATTTACATGCAATAAAATAATAATAATTTTAAACGCTGAAACACATGCATGAAATTAATTCACAAATATGTCGACGAATCTAATAATAAAGAAAATGTTATCCTTTTGTACCCAGAAATAAATTCAGTTTAACCTCTTGAAATTCCGCATTATTTTCACGATCCGCTGTCAAGATGGGATTTCTTTATAAAAGACAATTTTGCTTATATTTTCATGCAAGTTTAAAATAGTTTCTCTGTAAAAGAAGTGATTGATGGCTTTATGCATCTGAAAATAGGAGTCTACTGGGATGCATTTATCTCACCACACTATCTGGAATCTTACCAATTTTTTTTAAAGAAATTCATTTCGTAAACATGATGTATGCGTTGTGTTTCAATGTCATCAAAATCATGGCTGTTCAATCTTCAATTTTTTGATATTGTTTAGAAGAAGAGAAGAGTAAAATTGTTTATGTTTATTACAAAGACGTTGAAATTAAACAATACCAAGTTTTTGAAACAAAATTGCAGAGAAAGTAGAGACAAATGGGGAAGATATTAGAATAAGTGGATAAAATACAATCGACAGTATAGGTGGATAAAATACAATCGACAGTATAGGTGGATAAAATACAATCGACAGCATAAGTGGAAAAAATAATATCGACAGTATAACGAAGTATATGTTAAACAATGTTTTTGATCAAATGAATGATAATAGTTTCGTGAATGATAAATTTCGTTTTAACTGCTTAGTAAACAGTCTTCATAATTTATATCAATTTTCAATGCAATAAATCATTGAAAATAATTGCACTTTTATGAGGTTAATATTTATTCCATATATTATATGTATGAATATATATTGATGAAAACATAGTTTAGCTGCATATTTCAGTACTTGACTCTTATTAGTTTTTTCATTTGAAATCATTGAAAAATATTTTTTAAAATTCACTCGTAATCTTAGTATTTTGACAAGGTGTTTTTTCCGTTCGCTTAGTACTCTTTAAATCTGATGGAAAAATAGTAAAGTACAAAGAAGTCAATTAAAATAGCAAAGTACTTTTTCACTTTAAATTTACAGAATACTTTGAAATCATTATCAATCGATAAAATTGAAGATAGCCTGGAAAGACAGAGCAAGTTATGAAAAAATATATACAATAAATGTTTGAAAATAAATAGTAAGGTGGAAATTGCCTTAGCTGAAAATAATTTTATGAACAAAAACAAACAAACAAAAAAGATTTTTGGCGACTAAAAAAACTGATACATATCTGAAAAATATCTCATCATAATTATCTGAAGGATTGTTTTAATTTTTGTTAATTACTTAATAAATTACAAAAGAATTTATAGGTGAAAAATAAATTAAATTGCAAAGAATGAATTAATGTTTTAGATATATTAGTAGATCCTAGTTTCTAACTCTTTTATGAGCTGATATCGGACAAATATTGTAAAAAAAGTACTTGCGAGCCTCAAAAGAATACAAATTAAAAAATCTTTGAGAAATATTTCAACAAAAATATATATTTATGTACTACAAATATCATGTTAAATTTCCTACCTACTGAATTCATGAATTAATTATATATGCATTTTATTGAGAATTTTTACATGAAACAACTTGCTTCTACTGAGTGGGCTGTTATCCTGTTTAGGGTGAGTAGAGTACCGTTTTGATGTTGAAAATTTATGCCAATTCGGAGAAAGATTTAAGACTTACTTTAAGCGAAAACCCTTTCAAATTAATTGGGTTTTCTTCCCGTATAATTTTATCAATAAACCTTGCCATTTCATATTTAGATAAAGCCGTTCTACAGAAAATAACCTTTAATTTTAAGATTAGCATTAACATTTAAGCTTTTCTACAGAAAATAACATTAAATCTGAATAGCAACGCTATTCAAATTTAATAATATTTTATTATACATTTAAAAAGATTTAAACATTATGGTCCCTCCAAATATCTAACAAACATTAAATAAAACCGTCTTTAAATATCTTTCCATCGATGAAATTTTATGATTTTCCCATATATTGCACAAAAACAGAAATAAAGCGATTTCCCAAAGAAAGCAATAACGGTTTGTATTATTTTTCAATTTTTATTAATTTTTTGAGATATGTGATAAGCTTTATTTCGTTAACTCAAGGAATTTTATACAAAACATATGCAACTTATCATGTTCACACAATATATTTTGAAAAAAATTAGAAAGATAATGTGGAAAGATTTGTAAGAGAAGACATATATTTTTAAAATTGAGTTTCAAAGATGCTTATTTACATTGCTGGCATAGATTACTGTATTTTAGATTAGCACTGCAAGAATTTAAACAAAAAAATCTTATATTAAATGAAGTTACAAAATTAAAGCAGTGAAACTAATATTTTGAAAAAAAATATTTAAAGACTAAAAGCGTTGTGGAAGTGAGATTAATTCTAGGGCATTACTTACCTACTGTCATCCACGCATACAGTATCCAAAACACAAGCAGCGTATTGTAGGGCTTTTTGCAGAACACTAACAGGTACTTCTCCATGTTGAAGATGATGAGCCAACTCTCGGAGTCTGCAAATATAATTTGCCCAAATTAAATTTTTTTATTGAAAACAAAATTTATGTACAGTGAAATTTCGATTAACCGTCACTCGTTTAACCGTCAGTTTGTATTAGCCGTCATCGTCTAAAAAGCAAAAAGTAACTTAGGTTTATAGTTTTACCATACATTTCTGTACGTTATTACTTGCTCCATACCTATCCAACTGCTTAAAGAATCAGCCATTCTGATCCCAGCTGCAGGGGTATGGAGTGTTGTTCTGTACGTTACTTGTCAGTTCACATTGATCGTTTTGTAAAATTAAATACAACATGTATGTATTATTCACTTTTAAAGGACTTTATTTTCATTTTCGTTCCAAGACAGCAGTGAAATCACGTTACTGTACATATATATTAAGATATTTCTAATATCTCTCACAGGCCTGGTCGCGACGGTGATGGTTAATCGAAGTTCTAGCGTATAGCATTATTTTTATTGATATGAACTTAAAGCAAAACGGTCCTTGAGAAATGTTCCTAATGAGCCAATATTTTTTACCTTCTTTTGCGCAATTCATTTAAATTCACTTATTTTATGCTTGTAAAGATGGAATTTTGTAATCAGTTTTTCACTCGCTTCCTGATGCGCTAGAGTTTTGAAATTTTGTGCACTTCACAAAATATGTACAGATGTCGCAGCAATATCTCGTATTGAAAGCTGTAGATAAATGATCTTTAAAGAAAACAAAACGGAAAGTTATATTTTTATTTAGGACAAATATTTTTTGAATGCAACCTATGATACTAAAATTCGAAACATTTCATACTAATGGTTGACATGGTTGATATAGATTGTTTTAGCAGAGAGTTCGTTGCTTATACTTAAGAAAAGAAGTTTTCTTTAATATTTTTCTTAACCGTTATCTTTTAGAAGTATTTTTGGATGCATTTTATTTATATTTTTACAGAACTGTAAGCCTGCAAGAATAAATGAAGTACAGAATCAAATCGTTTTGCATGCCAATATATAAAGTTACGGAAAATTATCTGCATAACGAACGCCATTTTGTTTCTACTGTCTAGAAATAGTGTTAGTTAAAAATTAAACGAGAATAGTATTTTTGTCCCAGCTATGTTGAACATAGTCATGTTTGATTTGTTTTAAACTAGACTATTATGAAATTTAATCCTAAGTTCTTTTGATTTGTGCGGATAATATACGAATTCTATGACAAAACACTTGAGCTTGGTTTAGCGATAATACAGCTTGTCCGAGAGGGATCTTTATTATTTTAAAAATTGATAAAAAAATATTAAAAGGTGGAATGAAATGCAGTTTTCAACAAAAGAATGAAGAAATCTAACAGTTTTTTTACCAACAATAGTCTGAGGTAGATGACGCTAATTATTTCGAAGCTGTAATAATAAAAGAAAATGGCGACCGCTCAGGAGAAAGCGCAGTATGTATTGTGGTTAGCAGGAACTAAATCACTGAAAACTGTGCAAAGAAAGTTTCGCCTGATGTACCGTTGCAGTCCACTAATTCTGCCTTCAATTTATGCATGCATTTCGAAGTTTAAAGACGCAGGAAATGTTAAAAAAACACTTGGTAGGAAATCGAGTACAGACTGGACATTCTTCGTGCTACTAAAGAAGCTCACATAGAGCTGTACTGAATGTGCTGTAAAAAACTGTTCGATTTTTTTAATCTCTTGCCGCAAACTGCATTTCATTTCACCTTTGCTTATCGTTGTTATTAATGTTTAGAATAATAAAGAACTTTCTAGGACACCCTCTATAAGTTCCAGAGACAAAATATAAAATCATAATGTAAGATGTTTGATGGAAAAACATAAACTTGGGAACGAAGTTAAAACTGATAGTAAAATCATAGGTAAATATTTTGGAATTAATTTAGTTTCTGCTACGTTAAAGAAAAACCATGAGCTATCGGCTTGATTTACAGAGCGGAATTCGGAAATTTTTTGTTCGTTGGGCCAGACTTAATTTCCGCTTCATGATCGACATTGGGGCGAGGAGAAAATTCTCCTTCTCAATATATATAGAGAGAGGGAGTTTTCCGAACTTCCTTCACAAGAAGCAATATCGAGATTCCCTTCAGCAAATTGTCGGCATGTTCCGACCCATAGAGACTGCTATGTCAATAGGCCTTCCCTAACTCCTATCAATATTTATTCAATATGTTAGGTGAATGGGATCATTACTTTCTTAATTTGGACTTTGGAAGTAGTAGAAGATGGAAAAAGGGATTCATTGATTTGCTTTGGACTAGATCAGAGTTAAGCATCATTGCTATATTTGCCATGGAATGTACTGCTTAATCTTCTGTATAGCATTTTACCTATTTCTGATGATGCAAAATTGTTATTATGAACGAACGTTGTTTTCTCAATAATGGCAAAATGATCTCCTAGTAGACTCATTTCTTCCCAGACAGATCCGTTTCTAAGTAAATCCACAAATAGCGGATAAAATGTCAATGATTTTATTCATTTAGCTGTTGTTTAAATGTATAAATTTGAATTTGGAAAACAGCACAAGATGAGAAAAAGGATTCGTTGATTTGTTTTGGATAACATCAGAGATTAGCACCATTGATTTACAATTTGCAATAGAATGTACTGGCCGATCTTCTGTAGTTTACCTATAATAATGCAAACATTTTCCCTTCTTTTTACACCGAGTGGACTCGGCTTTTCTCAATTGAGGGAAAATAGCAGAAGAAGAAAGAAGGTAAAAGGAAAGGAAAGTTATAAAAGATGGAAAATAGATTCGCTGACTGACATTAGACAAAATCATATACAATTACTTTTGACTTTCTTGCTATGGACGGCACGGCCTAATATTTTGTATAAAATATCATCTACATAGAATGCTGTGAAATTGTTTTCCCTTATTTTAATTATATGTATGCTTAGATTTTCCATTAGAGGTTCGCATCCCCTATCCACTTAGAAGTAGATCCATATATCATGAAATTAGAACTTCAAAAATTAAGTTAAAAATTATAAAAAATAAATATTAATAAAACCATAATAAAAATGACAACAATACACCTTTTATGCGCTCTAACGCAGCAGCATTAAGTGATTTCATCATCAGAATATTCAAAGAATTTTATAAACAGAAATAAACTTATTAACAAACAGAAATTATCAAATAATTAAAACACAAAAAAGCAAATTAGAACGAAAAATACAATTAGAATGAAAGCAAAATGGAAGAAAATTGGAAAAGAACCAAAATGGCGATTCTTCCTCAGAGGCCACACGCCATTGTAGCTCTAAAACAGGACAAAAATTTTCTGAATAAAGGAATGATCATTAGTCAAAAACTATTCCTTTATGTGGCCTGAATTTTGTCCAACATCTGAAAATAGAATAAAAGGATAAAAGAAAAACATAACAGATACCTTTACAACAGAAACAATAATGAGACAGAAACCAAAATGCAAAAAGTCATCCTCTTTCAAAACAGACGCTCTAAACAAGGAAAGCCAAATAACATCAAGAAACGAGCCCCTAGCTCCATCTATGTAGAAGAATTCTCCAGCAGAACAGAAATTCTTAAAACTATTTTTTAATAATTTATTAACTTTTGGGAAATAACCAGGATATCCGTTATCTTTTAATACATTTTTAAAATTATCTAAAGCCTTAACAAAAGTATATTGGTTATTACAAATATTTTTAATCCTATTAATTTGAGAAAATATAGAATTTTTAAAAATTTTAAATTGAAGACATGTATGGAAATTGCAGAGTGTAATAGCTTTGAACTTAAAATCTTTTCGTTTATCATAAATTCCGACAGAGACTCCTGAATTTATAATTTTAATTTCCAGATCCAAAAAATTACATTTGTTCACTTCATTATTAGTTTTATTTAATTTAAGCTCCTCTGGATAGCAGTTAAAAATGGAATTAACATTATCATAATTAAACAATAAAAGGTCATCAATAAAACGGAATCCGAACACAAGTTCATTCGTAATTAACTCTCTCTCAAAAGAATGAATGATCCATATATCATGACCTAGAGTTAATTATTATATCCATATCGATGTTGTTTCTAAGATGGTGACCGTGCACGATCTTTATTTCAATGAAATTCAAAACAATGTTGTGAAATCCAGAGATAACAGATGTAAAATATATTGAAAGAAAGGAAGTCACATACGATAGGAAAATTGAAAATTTACGTACTCTAGCTTATTCGATTAACTTGAAGCGATAAATTTTTTTGTGCGATGATGAAGGCAGACAATATTTTTAGAAACAAACTTTAATAAATGTGTGTGAAAACAGTAGTCTTGAAATTAAAAAAAATATGTCAATTTTCAGTAAGGGCCTCTGGTAGTAATAATTATAATATTACTAATCATTTTTCTTGCTAGTTTAATGGATAATTATTGCTAATCATTGCGAGGTAACTGACAAGGTAGAAGTCAGGTAACCAAGGATAATGTTCATGACCTTACAATGAAAATGAGACACCAGTGGCGCAGTGAGCGTAGTTTAGTTTTAGTTATATTAACGTCACGTTTTAAAGCAACATGAAGGCTGTTTTGGGACAGACCTCTTAATTTTGAACTGAGGTCACATGACGAGGACGAAAACTGAGCTGGCGTCCACCTCTCCAAACTTCCGCATCACGCCAGCGGAAGAACGTTTGGCTACTAGTTAGGATTTAGCGTGCAACAGACCCCATACAAGGCGGATATTCAGTGGAGTTGGATTTAGAACCTGGCACCCTCCGGCCCCGACGCCGAGACCTTACCACTAGGCAACCGCGACCCGTGGCATAGCGAGAGTAACCATAAATGTAATGGCAGGTCGCATACTCTCCATCCAATAAATGTAATGACATGGAGAGTAACCATAAATGCCATAGCATCCAGGTAACACTGAATGACCGAGCTGCCGCGACAGCAACATGGGCACTGTGGCCTGTCACCTAATGGTTATCACCGGCTTAGGCACATACCCCTACCGCAAGAGGTCACCCCGTCATCCCAGAAATGTGGTCAACACAATCACACGTTCATTATTACTTCTCCCTTACTTCTCCGGCGACTTCTCATCCATGAGCTCGTGGTGACACCCCAGTCCTCCCGGGGAAAGCGTAACGAGGGGTAAATAGCTCCTAGAGCATAGTATTTGTTTCGTTACTGGTGATAATTACATGCACAAACTTTTAAGATAAACTAAAATATTTGTTTTCACGGAGCCCCTGAAGACTGGCGCAAGGACATCAATACCCCACCCCATTTATCTTTTTTGAGTAGATCATATTTGAGTTTTCAAAATAAATATTTAATCAAAAGTATCCGGTAGTTACTAATTTACAATTTTATGCATATATTTTATATTCGGTTAATCATAATGTTTAACGTCAACAAAATATCATAGGCTGATACAAATGCATTTGTCTTTATCTATTATGATTTCATTCAGACTCCAATTTCAGTAAGGAAGAATTCTTCCGAGACATTTTGTTTTATTCTGGTGGTATTTAGATAAGTTCCGATAAATACGAAATATCGCGTGTGACGCATAAGAAACAAAGGTCGTTTCTGTGCCATCGTAGTACTGTAAATAAGGAAAGTTAAGGGTTCTGAACTCAAAGACTATCGAAAAAATGATCAAGGTTAATGTTAAAGATTCGCTACGCAATAGAGCTTAATTTGTGTAATATTTGAATAAAGAACAATTAATTTAATTAAGACATGAGATTTTCCAATTTCTAATATATCCATTTTCTTTATATTTTCCTGGAAAGACGTCGCTCATTATAATGTTTACATCATTATCAAAATATAATAGTATGAGTCATTAATTTAATATAGTATAATCGTTGAGGAGACTTTGTCATTATTTTAACAAATTTGAAACTCTTAGATAAGGGCTTTGTACATCGAAACAATCAAAGGATATTATCAATAAGAAATTTTAAAGCAATTTAATCATGTAATCACCATAGAAAATACATATATATTTTACACCTAATCGATTATATTAGATAAATGTTACATTTCTAAATTTCTTTCATTTGATCATTGATCATTTTAAGGTCATTGATTGATTGAGGTCATCGTTCACACAACTAGTGATTCTTTTCAAGTAATTGATCGATTTAGGTAATCGTTAAATTAAATTTGCTATAGCTACAGTAATCTCCGTTGATACATTCAGATGATACCTGCCTCCGTTACCCAAGAAAATTAGATTCAAATGTGGAAAAGTTTCTATGGAAAGCAAAAAAGGAACGTAAATAAATTGAAATTCACAATAAGGTACACTGATTGAATTAATAAATAAACTTTAATATTCGAAGAAAAAAGAAAATGAGCGAGTATTAAGGTTTTATGACATATGAGACAGGTATGACTAAGCTGCGCTAGCGGAAAAATGCTTCTACAGAAAGCAAAAGACAAGTGTAAAGAAACTGAAGCTCACAATAAGATACAGGGCGGAATTTGGACTACCTAGACATTTTTTAATTTACAGTGATGAAAAATTAATTTTAATGAATCATAAATAGTAGAATTTTTTTATTTATCTTCAGAACAGTGCAATTAACATTTTATGAAATACGCTTTAAATTAGGAAAAATCAGCTTATAAAAATGTATCATTCGTCCAATCAAGAAAACAGTTGCCTGGACCACTGGATGCCCAGATTGAGCAACCAATTTCTTTAAGCAAATTAAAACAAAAGTGTTTTTGGATTCTCAAATTCACACCAGCACATGATGCATAAAAGCAAGTATTACATTTTATGCACAATATCACTTCGTCTCTCTCCTTTTCTTCCCTCGCAAATGATATGAATGATACGTATCCTAATTTTTTATACTTTTTAATCCTGGATTTGATGGCTTTAGTGTCCTTTTATTGTTTTTTTGCATTGACATTCCAATTTATGAGTACTATTAGCTGTGATAAACTGCTTTCTGAGCTATTCCTGTAGTTTACGATAATAACTCCATTGATTTAAATGGTAAAATTCAGGCAACCGTTTGTGGTCCAATCTAGTCAATTTTTGGATAACAGAAACAACAAAAAATTCCTCTATTCTTATTTTAAAACTATTTTAATAAAGTTGATAGTGTAATTTGTAACCAAATTTTCTATTTGAGGATATATTAAAAAATTTCCTTCTTAACTTAGAACAGTTGGCCTTTTGTCTTTTGTTAAAATAATCGATTGCTGATGTCTAAATCTAAACACTTGTTCTCTAACTGTAACCAAGTAGCGCTTTCTCTTTAAAATGATATCATGCACACCATTTTTATAGTTACAACATAATCTGCCTATTTTACAGCCCAAATATTTAATAGAATTGATGATACCGGTCCAATCTTGGCGTCTGTCCCTTACTGCTTGAAATAATAAAGAAATATTAATATTAGAAAAAAATGAGTGAGTATAGGGTATTTTGGTGCAATAGCAGGTATGACTAAGCTGTGCTAGTGGAAATAAAAGAGAAACAAAATGTTTCTATGAAAAGCAAAAGATAAATGAAAGAAAGTGAAGCTCACAATAAGATATACTTCTCGATTTAACAAATTATTAATATTTGAAAAAAATGAGGGAGCATAGAGTTTTGTGGCACAGGAGCCATGTGTGACTAAGTTGCGCTATCTTTAAAAAGAGAAGCAAAGTGCTTTTATGGAAAGCAAAAGATGTAAAGTAACTGAAGTTCACAATAAGATATATTGCTTGAATTAATAAAGAAATATTAAAATTCGCAAAAAAGAATGAGTGAATTAAGATGAGGGTTTTTATAACTTGCTAGAGCCAGATATAACTATACTGCGCCAACAACAACTACAAAAAAATAGGAACGTAATATTAAATCAGAAAGAAGTAATCATGCAACAAATTCTTTTGATAGGATTTAGTTAATTGGAGCAGAACTTACAAAGCTGATGATGCCGCAGAACACCATGTTACTGCAGCATGCAATATAGTGACAACAATAATACAGAGAATGTGTTATTGAATTGTTTTGTGCGCAAGTTCCTTTATAGCGTGCATGTACTTGAAATTCAGTCGAGATGCCTCAGGATATCTCGCTGTCCCTATTCCAGTTGGACGGCATTTAGATGAAAGGATGGCTGCCTCTTGGTGATGTGGGGGGAATGAGGTCTGTTGAACAAGCCAATAAACAAAGAAAAAGAATGGCCTTCTAGCCACGACCGGAGATGAAAGAGAACAAGCAAACATAGGGGTTGAGCTCGATAGAGGGGTTATAGAATATTGAGGTATTCTCGGATAGAGGAAAGATGGCTATGAATATGATATTCCGTTAAGTCCAAATTTTCTACTCATAGGTTATCTCATATTCCAAAGACAATACTCAATGTCCAATGAATGCAACTGTTTTATATCTGTTTTACATAATTTTACAGAGTGTTTAAACTTTGCTTCGTTTTCAAATATTCTTCAGATGCTTTATCCTAATTTGAGCGATTTGCTTTCTGTAATTCTTCCTTTTTAACTTTTTAGTTTCTTAACTGACATAGTTATATTTAAGCTCATTGTTTCATTCGTCGGCTGGAATCTTATTCCGACATCGGTAGTGTCACGATGACTTAAATATTGCTCCGTTTCTAATTTTGAATCTATGGACAATGTTTTAGAATAGTCCTTCGCACATATTTATCAATTTCTGTTTTATGTATTTTATTGAATTTTCATATATATCATTCATATTTGTATCATTTTAAAGTTACTCCGACATTGGCAGTGTCACTATGACTCAAATATTCCTACGTTTTTTTATTTTGAATCTCTGGGCATTGTCTGGAATAGTTCTTCGTACACATTTGTCAATTTTTGTTTCATGTATTTCATCGAATTTTCATATATATTATTTATATTTGTATCTTTTCAAAATTAAGTTAGGAGCTGCATAGTGAAAAGTGTCTTTTTTACACCATAAAACTCTAACTAAACCAAACCAAACGAAAACAAAAGACAGTTGAAAATCAGCGATGATTATATGACCAAAACCTTCCTTTCTTTATGAGAACTTGTAGAACTGCTTGTAAAGTCACACATTTTCTGTACGAGAACACTGCTAATGTTTCGTATATACCAGCTGCTGTTAGACTGCCGAAATACTTTTAATATCTATGCACGTGGTTAAAACCCTCCTAGCGGCGAAGACGGCTTTTTACGTTTTCCATGTTCAGTTCAAAAGCAGGTAATTCTCATTTGTATGCATATTTTCTTAAACAACCATGGATAAACTATTCTTAAGATTTCAGAGATGCGATTAAATACAAAAAAGTACGGTTCATTCACTTTAAAGCCTAATATTTCTAACGTGAAAGCTATAAGATCTAATTAATTTGAAGCTCGAAGGGTTTAATAAGCGTATAATTGTTTATAATTTATCAGAGAGGGTAACTTCTAAACATATGTCGTTATTTAGGGATAACTTATCAATTAAGTAATCTAATCAAGGTATGAGAAAAGGAAGAATCTCCTTATCTCCAATTACTATAGACTTTACGAGTAGTGATACAAAAAAGTTTGAGAAGAAGAAAAAAGAAAGGGAGAATATGTATTATTTTCTGAAATTTCATGCTTACCCTGAACATGGCTACAAGATGGGAATGCTAAAACATGGCTACAAGATGGGAATTTACTTCAAGAAAGAGAAATTTAGGTTGGGCTATGTTAGTTAAGAATATGTCGTACTAATTAATAGGTAATCGCGATATGTCTTAAAATTGTTCTCTGAAAATGAAATTGATCAATTTACTATCGAACTGAATACAAGTGCCGATGATGCCTCCAGCAATATACAGATAAAGAAAAAGAATTTTTTAATTTAGACGATTGTAAGCTGATATTTAGGTAAATACCTTCACAGCGTTAAGAGACTGTGATATTGTTATTGAAAAATGTGCTAAGAATATTTTAAGAATAAAACTGAAGTGTGTTTTTTATTTTGTCATCAAACAATTGAAAAACAAGGCAAACAGAGGTGCAAAAGCTATTCTACAAGAATAAATTTCACAACTTCTAGGTCTCGCGTGAAACGAAATGATTAGAGATGTTAAAAGTTCACATTTTGCTGAAGTTTATTTTCATTCTACTTCTATATATTCATTGCAACGTGGTTGGTTCCTGTATTTTTTAAGATAATTCAGTTTAGAAAACTTTGGATTGTGAAGACAAAATGGAAAAATGAAGGAAGTAGCTTGAGGAAAATCTTAGTGGCCATTTTGGTCTCATCAATCATATTGAAACTGATGAAATTATCCTCATATAACCTTCACTCCAATTAGTTTGTTTATAAAGAAGAGTGATTTTTTATTACATTTTCGAATTGGGCCATTAATACAGGGTGCCCGAGAATGATCTGTATTATTCTAAATATTAATACCAAAAATACGAAAAGGGGAAATGAAATGGAATTTGGGGCAAAAAATGAAGATATCTAGCAGTTTTTTACAGTACATGCAGTGTAGCTCTACGGGAGCTCCGTTCATATTTTGTTATCCTTTTTAAGAATAATGAAGATCTTTCTCGGACACCCTGTAGAAAAAATATTAAGGAAAGATACATTTATTTGGAGATGAAAACTTTCAAAATAATGCTATTGCTCCATATCATTGTCATTATTATGCCGAACAGGCGGGAAATAATCTTTTTTCCTACCAGGATCTGTTGTTTCAAAAGATTATGGTACTGGAAGATGGTTCAAATGATTGTTTCGCACACATTTCCCTTAATACGACAGAAATCAAGATTTGTAAGAACACGGAAAGAACTAGGATTACAACATATTTATTAGAAGACCAAATTTCCAGGAATCAATTCGAGAAAGAGAAAGAAAAATAAAAAAACAAAATTAGAAAGACAGGCAATACACTGAAACGATGACATGCTAGGCAAAGGAAAGAGGCATAAAAGAAAAATCCTCGGAACAACTTGTTTTATCGAAAGCAAGTAAAGTGAAAGGACGTGATGTTTCTGATTTGAAATAAATTGACATTCTGCTGCAGCAGAATGTAATTTCTGTGGCGAAATTCCCCAGAATGCGTCAAGTTTGAACCTAGCTTATTTGCTCTTTCACCTGTTCAAACAGTCGTTCATTGAAGAGAAGTGTGGCTGCGATTTCATCCGGCAGCTAATGTATCAGATAGGAGACGTGAATAATTTTTCGTTTCCAGAAATGGTCAAGAATGAATGCCATGACTCGTCTTTACATTGTGAAATGTCGAGGCAAAAATTTCTGCTGAAACCCTCATCACTCTCACAAATGCATTATCGCATACTTTTATTTAGCTGCAATTTTTGTAATTGATTTTCACTAACTTCCTTATGTAGCAAATATATGATATTTTGTAAAGTTGTGTGTTCCTGGTGTCAAAAATGTTAACATTTTTAGAACTTAACTATCACGTTCTCCTTTTTATTTAATCGAATCTTTTTAATCAAACTTTTATACCATACTAGAGGCACTATTTGAGGCTAGTGAATTTGAGAAAAAATTGAATACAAGATTCCACTATAATTGAAAGATCCAGGGTGAAAACGATGGGATTGCATTTTTTTCTTTCTGAGTTTAAAGTTTCATCGCTATTCGTTGGTTCAACGGATGCAGTTTTATGATATCTGTTTGAAAACGGGTAGGACGATAAAATTCCATCAGAATTGTGCATTTCAAATGTTGGACAACTGGGGTAAACGACGTTACAAGTAGAGAAAAAAATTGTACTTCAAATAAATTCGTAACATTGAAAAGATAATTTTTTGAATTTTTAGATGGTGTAAAAATCATTTTTATGGTAAAATATTTCCAAAAGTTATCAAGGAAAAACGCCAAATTTTCTTAATTTTTTAAATTAAAATTTAAAAAATACAGTCCCGAGTACATAGTCCTTCCCTCTCATCCAAAGTATGTTTGTACCAAATTCGTAGCTCTAGGTCCAGTGGTCTGCCTTGCAGAGCGCCAAAGGAAGGAGATATTCTCCTTTTTTATTAGTAGAGATATAAATATGCTACAGCTGTTTTTTTAAATAAATCTTTGACTCATCATGATTTGCTGTATTGACTCACTACTTAATTAAAATAAAAATAATGATTATTTATTAAAATAACGATTATATATTAAAATAATGATTATATATTAAAATAATGATTATTTATTAAAATAAATGTTAAATATTGTTAGCCACGTGTCCAGGAGACAAGAAACTTTGTTTTTCGTTTCCTGAAAAATTTAAAAAAATTGGAACCTCATCGTTTTTTCCTTGGGCCCTTCATTCAGGATCATGAAATATGAAATTATTAAGGACTAAAAAGTGGAAAAATAAAAAGGTTTTAGGAAAACGCTTTTATTTGTGTACTTATAATTTTTTAAATAAAAAATCTGGTGGTCAAAACAAAAATATAAAAGCGAGAGGTTTTGAAAACAATATGAGAAGGAAATAAAGCCACAATGAAAATTATAAGGAAGGAAATTCATAAACATTCATTAAAAATTAAAAGTTTATTATAATTGTGACTAAAATTCCAATTTTCTTAGAGTATTTCTATTAGGGCCTCCACTGATGAAAGCGTATTTTTAAAATTCGATTTATGTTATTTTTAATTTTTTCTTATCAACGTAACTTCCCACCAAATTCATAAATTTTTAAGGTTGGCTTAAGTTCTTGCCAAATTTTTCGCTGAAACAAAAACCTAGATGTTCCTGTTTTTTATTTCAAACCATCACGAAGTGTCTTGACTTGATAACTAATTATTAATTAATTAATTAACAAAACATTAATGTTATCCAATAAGCTGAATGAATTTCTGTTCTTAAATTAATGTCAACCTCAAAGTCATTTTATTATACCACTACTAGAAAAAAATAAAAAGGGTTAAGGTACTTTCTGTAAAAACAAAGTAAGTTTTACTCCAGAATAAACAGTTTTACTTACAGATTAATCATAGAAATTCGTTTTTATCATGGGTATGATAGCAAAACTTATTTGCTTATTTCCGAAATATTTTCCATAGATACAAAAGTACTTTTAAAAACTTTCGAAGATAGCGGTGAAACTTCTAACAAAGAATTCAATAAAATAGTCTCTTTGTTTAAAAAGATCTTAACCACGCACAAGATTGAACGACTTCATGTTCTTGAAGCCCAATGTCCCAAAAGGGACATAGAGACAGGATCCTGATATCCCAACAGTGGATACAAAATTACTAAAGTAAGACAAGTGGAAACTAATTTCTTCTTTCAGTCAAATATTTATTTGAAACCAACTTTAATATTCATTATACCTTTCGTTATATTATAGATTTTGGTTAATCTTTGGATTCTTTTTTCAGTATTTTACACGCTATTGTTTATTGTAACTTCTTATATATTTGTAAATTTCAAGTTTGCGAAGATGGAATTTTTGTAACTGATTTTCACTCCCTTCTTGATGAACTGGAGCTCAGAAATTTGATACAGTTGTGTGTTTCTGATGAAAATACAATATTTAATATTTTCAGAAGTTAATTATCAGTTAATAGATAAATTTTTATTAAAAGTTTAATTCCATTTAAGAGGCGCCTTCTGGTAACTAATTTGAGAAAATGATTACGCCTTCCTTAACATTTATAACAATGAATTATAAATCAAAGAATAAAAGTAGGAAAAAATTAAAATACAAAATTTCTAACTTTTAGTATACTAATGTAAATGTGTTTTTAAAAACTGTTTCTATTCAAGTTATTGATTCTTCCACTGAGAAATGATAAACTGTAGCTTCCGCAGCGAAGTATATAAAAATGAAAGGAAATTCATAAGCATTCATTAAAAATCAAAAATATAATATAAACGTGATTAAAATTTCAATTTACTCAGGATATTTCATTTTCCTCCAGATTTTTAGTTACAAATATTTTCTACTTTTTAGCATCCTAATAAAAGCGTGTTTCTAAACATTTTTTTTAAAAAAAATTATTATTTAAAGATTTAATTTTCTTTACCTGTTAGTTGTAATGATACATTTAAGCTTTCAGGTTATATATTATTCCTTAGATTACAGATTTTTACAGCTGAAACGCAGATGAGTAAAAATTATAAAATCATAAAATTAAAATTTTTTGATATTTTTATGAAATGTTTTTAGTTAAAAATTATTTTATAATTTCAAAGAAACTTTACTTTTGTTGTCATAAATATTTCATCTATAGTACTAGGATCAATACCTATAGCAGAAAAGTCTAGTAAGATCTAATTTGGTGCATTCGACCCTTCTTAATATTGTTACCACGATGAAAACAATGTAGCGGGAAAATAAGTCTTATCAGACGAATGTCGACGAGTTAGTCAAGCTATGTGAAAAGACTTGTCAGAATGCTGTGTTGTAGGAAGGGTGTGGCAATATTTGTTATCATCTTATATGGATACCGCGTCATCAGAATGCCATGCTGAAGAAAGAATTGACTGTTCATAATGTTCAGTTGTTTCATGATGGACATTTATAGATTTAAAACCATTTTCTGATATTTATAACGTTGCTCAAAATATTCAGGCCAGCCGATCTGCTTCATGACAGTTGCGTAGCAAAAGGTGAGGCAAAGGGGGTATAGATGGTCCAGGCGCCAGAGAGAATATTAGTGCGTTTAAGTTAGTTTATAAAATCAAGTATGAAGAGGGGTGCGAAATAATATTTCCATGCCTCGGGCCCCATTCACCTTTGTTAAGTCACTGAGGGGCGGAAAAATCACCTTGCATTCCGCCTTCTCTTACCGTCGCCACGCATCCTCCGGGGAGGGGGCACTGAGAGTTTACGGATCAGAAGCCGCCGGATAAGTAAGCATATTTTCGCTTCCCCTGGAGGTATAGTAATGGTGAGGGTTGAGTTACCTCCCTCCAGTGATAGTACGTATCTCCTACGGGAGGGGTTGGGCCGTGGCCGATGATGGCTACTAGGACTCCGGCCTCAGTACTCGAGCTATTGCAGTGGCTGTCATTCAAGACTCCGGATGCATCGGCAGAGCGGTGGTAATACGGTTACCCTCGCTATGCACGTCACCGAGGTGGGGGTGGGCATCACGAGTACGTGGATGAGGAGTTGCCGGATAAATAAGCGGTTTCTCGCTTCTCTGGTGCGCATAATAATAGTGTGGGTTGAGTTACCCTTCACCGATGACGATACGTACCTCCTTCTGTAGGAGCCGGGCCGTAGCCGGTGATGGTAATTAGGACTCCGACCTCAATATCCAAGCTGTAGCAGCGATCGTTCTTCAGGTGATCCGGATGCCTAGGCTGGGTGGGGGTAGCTCGACTTAAGGTTACTCTCGCTACGCCACTGGATGCTGACCAGACTACGAATAGAGGGTTACCTATTTTAACATCCAATGCAAGTGTTTTTTAAGTGCAGTGACGTAGTGACTGGTAGGCAAGGGGAGTATGTAGAATCATAGAGACAATGGAGGCAAAATATAAGTGTGTATTTGTCACCTTTTAAACATAAATATGATGAGGGGGTGAAGAAATTATTATACGCTGGGCGCCACTTACCCTCTCTATGCCACTACTTTATGAAACATTAACACTCTCTCTGGAAGCTGGAAACATATTGTTAAGTGATGCAAAGTTGACATTAGCATCCCTATTCTAATACCGCACAAGGCCATCGAAACGGAAAATGATAACGGGCAAATAGAACCCTTGAGGCAGACAGATTATTTAGTATGGGGTTACTTAATGCTTACTATACTCATTTATTCCTGGATTGCAAGTTTATGGGACAGCATCTTCATCCTATGAGAGTATAACTTATTAAGCCGCAGTGTCAGAAGTGTTGAATGACATTCTCCCTGTAACGCTTGGCCCTTCCAGCTCTGCAAGGGGTGGAGGTAATGGCCACTTACGAAGGCTCGCCCAGTGAGAAGATCATAGTTGTGCGCTACTTTGAAGGACTGATTGCCTGTTGTACCTTTCAGACAGCTATCATTAATAGTTCATTGGACCGGAAACTTCCTCGCAGCCATCCAAATATCAAGGAAGAGTTTTTTTTCTGTGACATATATCTAATCAATCCTTAACTCTTGCTTCGATGAACGCAGAAATCGTATATTATTTATTCTGCACAATTTCGTTGGTGACACTCTAAAGACGCAAATATATTTGTGAGACGAACGGTTTGAGAACATCTTGAGAGCAGCTTGCTCGCAGGTGTGGACGGGATTTTTGGTTCGTGAACCGAACCAAATGCTGTCGACTTTTCGGCGACCACAAAGGCATTCGTAGTTCACGTTGGGACGCGTTCGAGTGTAGTTTGTCGTTCCCTGCGGACCTCCAACGGAGCTGCAAGGTCAAATATGCAAAGCATGGCGTGTTCGAAAGAGCGTTTAAAGAATCCCCACTATTGGCGAAAGACAAGTTATGATTGATGGTTCAAGGTGGGTTCGCTCCTTTCCAATGGTTCGCGGTTAGTTATTTGTGAAAATAATTTCAACGAACGGCTTACGAACCGTTCGGTTTGCAAGAGTATATACGGCTGATTAGTAATTTTTCTTTTTATCGAAAGTATTTGGATGTATTCGCAAGATTTCTGTATAAGGAGGAATCAAAAATAGTTTACAGTTTTGAGAATTGCAGAATTGAAAAATCGACCAAGGGTGGAAAATTATTCCTCATAGCATTTGATGTCACATTATTATTAAAAAGCATATATTTTGTGTCAAATTTAAAGAATTTCTTTGATTTTCGACGAAAGCAATATCTTTTACAACTTTCTCGACTTCTCTGCGCTCTGCAAATTAATCCTTTTTGAGGAAAACTTCAGTTTCGTAGGTTAAATAGTAAGTCTAAACTCTAATAGTAAGTCTAATGAGAAGTTGAATTAATAAAAATTATGTTTCTCAAAGTATATAAGCCCTTTCAGAAGTAATAGCTGCTATCATATTGTAGTATGCTTTATTTGAAATCAATTATTTTATAAAGTGTTCATGAAAGCTATAACTTTGATAGAGATTTAAAGGATTCATTACGGGGTTTTTGAGAATTTTGTTTATGTTTCTTTTAAGCATTCCACTAAAATTTAAAATTAATTACAAGCCGGCAGCTTAGCCAGACTTTCTTTAGTGACATGACTTAAATTTTGCCTTTGAGAGTATTTTTTAAAAACGTCATTATCTTTCCAGAGGGCCATTTTTTTCTAGTAACGGAATATTAAAATGTTTTTGGTACTGAGAATGATTTAAAAAAAAGAAACTAATTTACCTTATTAGATAAAATTAATTTTATTTGTTTATTAATTTGTTTCATTATTAAGTAATATCAAGACACTTCGTTATGGTTTGAGTTATAAAATTGAAACATCTAGTTTTTTGTTTCATCGAAAAATTTCACGAGAACTTCCGCGAATTTTATTTCCCGGGTTAGGTATTGCCTAACTTAAAATAATACTAATAACAATTCATTGTTAATTAATATTTTTAAAACCACATTATGTGGTCAAATCATTTCTTAATATTCTATTATAGTTTTTGAAATTATTAAGAGATAGCAACTCTAACCAGAGGTACTAAAATAGCTTACCATGGACATTTAAAAATTGATGAATTTGTTGGTAACTATATTTCTACGTCCTTAGAAAGGGTTAAAATTGTCTTCATAAGATATTCCTGAAACATAGTACACGTCCTCTCAACAAACAGTGAACAATGGTAATTTAGAAAATATGATTTAAAATTATATTGATTCAAGTATAGAGGATTTAAAATGAATTGAAAGAGCCATAACGCTCCCACACTAATTATGATTTTAACCAATTCGATACCAAAGTGATTAAAATGGAATCCCCAACTGATCTCACCGATGCACTCAAGAGATTACAGTACGTCTTGTCGAAACAGTAACGTTCAGTCTATATTCGAAGAACCCGAAATTTACAGTCGATTGCAAGTGTCTTCAACGAATAAGTAAATTTTAATTGCACAACACTGAAATCAGACAGCGAGTTGAATAACTGAAATGATTAATTTTGGAATAATTTCGCTCTTATCTTTAGAAACAGTACATGTGTATGTTATGTTTATGCATTGTTAGAAACAAATTTAAGAACGGTGATAGAATATGCAATATATTTAGAGAAATATTTCAGTTGACATTTTTACAAAAACAATGAAGTTTCTTTTTCTATCCCGATAGTCACCTCCTATTCCAACAAGAAAAAGATACCCATTTACGCTTTATTATTATTCATAAAGCTTTCTTATTATGCTTTGTTATTATTTATCGTATAATGATATTTAGATTAAGTGCAGACGAGATTTTATATCCTCTTTAGACGGAAATTTTGAAGGAAAACCTCTTCCACTAATTTCAGATTTAAAGATAAATTTTGTAGCCACTTTACAGTGTTATCAGGTTTTGTCTTTTTTCATCTCTACTAATAATAAAGGAGAATGTGTGTCTATGTGTTGGCGCTCTGCAGGGCACACCGCTCGAGCTAGAGCTACGAAATTTGGTACAAACATAATTTGGAGAGTGGGAATGTGCACCTCGGAGCCATTTTTTGAAATTTTAATTAATTAAAAATTAAGCGAAATTTCGGCGTTTATCTTTGCTAACTTTTGAAAATATTAAAGCACAAAAATTATTTTTACACCAATGGAAGTGCAAAACATTACCTTTTCAATGATATCAATTAAATTGTCGTACGCCTTTTTCTCTAATTTTAATAAATTTTTAAAAATAATTGGTAATTTTGGTATAATTTACAGTAATACTTTTCATTGTTGCAACGCAAATCAAAACGTTTTCATTGTTAAAACATATATTTATTTGCGTACTTCTCTTCCATTGTTGAAAACTAAGGTAATATTTTTTTATGTTTAATGATATGTTTCAATCAGCATATTTTCATTCAGCTAACATGCTGTTGGAAGTAAAATGTGCCGCGCCATTTTAAAGTGAAAATCAAATGCATATTTTCAAGAGGAATAAGAGAGTGAAGATGATGCCATTGTATGATAGATGACACAGACAGTTACTGGAGTCCATTAAGGACGTTCATGCAGACAACGAACAGAATAGGTGGAAGGCTACTGAAAGAACATGAGTAAAATGTCTATCACGATTTGGAATTTAAAATTACTTTGTTAAGGGAACCATGAATATCAATTTATACACAAGAGATTGAATTGAAATTATATTCCAGGCGAACAAGCTGGTCACCGAAGGCGGCTAGTCAGTAATAAACTTATCAATTATATATACACATGGGATGATACAAAGAATATAAGGGTAAAAATATCTAACGGGTGATTAGAAACCCCACAGATTAACTATGCGAGGGGAGTAAAACTTTAATTATTCAGGTTTAATTTTAGATCGAATTACGTCCGATAGTCACCTCCTATTCCAACAAGAAAAAAAAACTGTTTACGCTTTATTTTTATTCAAAAAGTATTATTATTAGTGGTTATTTTGGAACCGACTTTTGAGCCATGGTCAGATAGAAAGGACGAAACCTGAGCCAGAACCTCCTCTCCAAACTTCCGAACTGCACCAGAGGAAGGGCGTCAGACCTTCGATGGATTTAATGTGAACAAGCCCTATGCACGGCAGATCTTCCTTAGCATCCTGTCTCAAGCCTGCTACCCTGTATCGATCAAGCGGTCTGTAGCGATTTGGAAGTACATCAATTTTTACCAGGCCGCACGCAGAGAAAAATAAAGGTACAGCAAGTACAGATTACAGCAGAAGGAAATGGTTAACGACATTTTTGAACGATTGCATAGCCTTAAGTGCTGATAATTTGCCATTAATTAACGATAATCAACCATTTAATAAATGGGAGCCTTTTTTGCAGAACGTTTTATTAAATAAGTAACTTTATCCTATACATATAGTGCTCTTGCTTCAAAAATCATTCCACATTTGTTAGTGAGTTAAGATGATGTGCATTACATTTTTGGTAGCTGGTGATCATGCTGCAGTGAAAACACTTCAAAAATTTCTTCAGGAAACTGACAAGCGTAAAAGCACTTTTTATATCTATCCTAAGCTGTCATTGTGTGAGGAGATATGCCCTTATTTCAGTATGTATCCTGGTTCTTCATTAACGGACATACGTCACCTCTACTACATTTCTAAATATAAATAATGTTCTTTCATTTATCAGTTGTTTTGAATCCAGATCTATCAGCTGAAGACCATACAGAACCTACATTTTATCATCTCACTCATGTTTCATATTTTACCAACTACCTTTACAGGCTTTTGGAAGAGACATGCTCTGTTTGGAGATATTTTCTACCTGGAATTCTAATTTCATATTCTCTGATACAGAGTTAGATATGTTATCCTCACAAATTATAATTGGGCCTTGTTGAAATGAAGCTTTCTTTATTATGTTATTAACAGCCGGGACACTCTTTTGAAAAGAGGAAGTCGGAAGATTGGGACACTCCTTTTGAAAAACAGAAATTATTACTCTGTATTCGAAATTTTGATTCTCTTTCCTGTGACCAGTATATTCTTAGCTATTAGAATGATAGTGCTTTCTATACTTTTTTTACATCGATTACTTTTATGGAATTATTACTTTATTTACATTACTTACTTTAACTGCTTATTTTGATTTTTTAACCACTATGGAAGGAGCAGCAGGCGTACAAAAGTAGTTAAACATGAAAAAATTATTTTGTATCAACATTCTATATGCCAGAAGGGAGCCTATTAGATACTGGAAAAGTATAGTGTTTATAACGAATGCAGCTCAGCTTTTTTCAATTGCATTTTTAAATGAATTTATAATCTTGATATATATTTTTAAAGCATCAACAAGATAAGCCTTCAGTAGTAAGTTATATATTCAAAAGAAAAATTCAGATATAATTTTACAGGATAATACCGGAATATACTTAGACTGAACAAATTTCCTGAAGCTGGCCAGAGGACGCGAGATTGCGCTGCTACAAAAAATTCGATAAGACCCAGTGTCCACTTGTTTGCTGTTCATCGATTTTATGTCGAGAATCATTTCCAAGAAATTTCCTGTTAAAAGTCTAAAGCGTTCGTTGTGAGGGATATGGGCCTGGTGGGAGATTTTTGTATCTGACCAACTGTTGGATGCCAATGATACCATCCACCGGCTATTAATAGGGCAAAAGAAGAAAACTTTCCAGAGGCATCATAATTCCTCAAGATGACACAAAGTGCAATTTCTGCTTCAAGATAACTACCGAGAGTAGATTATGTATTGTTATATAGCACGTTCTATTGCTTAGATCATATATTTGCACCCTACCCACTATTTTTAGAACTTACAATTGCTTAGTGACTATGTTTTCTATTCATCATATGCATATGATAATACCATCGGCTATTCCTAGGGCAAAAGATAAAAAAAACATCCCAGATGCATCATAATTCATCAAGATAACACAAAAGTCGTGCAATTTCATCTTCAAGATAACTACTGAGCGTAAGTTATGGACTTTTCCATTGTACTTCCTATCGCTTAAATCATCTATTTACAAACTATCCACTATTTTTAGAACTTACAATTGCTTAGTCATTATGTTATATATTCCTCAGAACTTGTGTTTGCAGTCAAGTGTCTGATTTTAGAATTTACATTAGTTTTAGTGGTTTTTTTATTGCCTAGTTGGTTTGCCACAGTAATTATTCACATTGCAAAATGAAGGAAATGCTTCGAAAAAGAAACTAGATTATTTTTTTTCAAAAATCGAATTCCAAATACATAGCAATGAACAAATATTTAAAAACAAAACATTTACTGTGTGAGATAATTAGCTTTATTTTTGTTACCAAAAACTATAGTAAACTGAAAAAGTAATGCTGTTTTTTGTAATAATATTTTCGTGTATAAGTCTTATAAAAGTCGTTCCTTCACTCAGGAAAAACCCAAGCGTTTATTTTTCATTACGCAAGAAATAATTAAATAACATTTAAAATACCCTGGAGTAACATTATTAACTTATTCGGTAAATAATGTACCGTCTTCCTTTAAATATAAGGTATGGAATGTAGTAACTAAATAGGAATAATGACATATTTAATACATGGCCTAATGAGTTATTCTTTAAGCGCTCAGTTATTTTGATCTAATAGGTTTAAAACCTTAAAAATCATTCTTTAAAGTGAATAATTGGATTGAACGCAATCGTTTCAACAAGTCTCTGAAATTTTAACATTTTATCCATCGCAGTTTAAGAAATTATAGACATAAGCGTGAAGTATCTGCTTTTGAACTGAACATGATAAACGGAAAAATACGGCTCAAGCGCTTAGAGGGTTAAAAGCTTGTAATTACATTTCTACTAACTAAGCTTTCATTATTGCATCTTGTACATAGAGAATTATTACTTCAAAGTTTCAGCCACTCTTTTAAAGCTATTGTTTGACAGTATTTGAATTTTGGATCTTGTAATGATTATGTTCTTAGCCTTCTGAATGTTGGCCTTTGTTTATCAATTAATCTCTAAATTAACCCTAGGCGTTAAGATACATTTTTCAAATATGGCGAATGATCATTCAATTTAATTAATTTAACTAACTAACTTAATAATTTAGCTAGTTAATCAATTTGAATTAACTTTAGAGGAAAATTCAGCTAAAATTCCAAAGATTGAAGCCTTATACGAAGACGAGCATATAAACACACTCTTTCGTTTATTCTAAAGTTGACCAGAGGGTAGGAGATAGCGCTGCCACAAGAAATTCGATAATACGGAATGGCCACCTGTTTACTGTTCATCGACTTTGTCAGGGGAACTACTTCCAGAAAATCTCCTGTTAGGGGTCCAGAGCGTCCGTTGTCAAGGGTATGGTCTCTTGGGAGATTCTTGTATCTGGCCAAACGTTGGATGCTAATGATAGTACCACTGGCTATTCCTAGGATGGAAGGAGAAAACATCCCAAAGGCATCATCATTCATCAAGATAACACAAAAGTCGTGCAATTTCTTCTCCAAGATAACTAGCGGACGCAGGATGTGGAGTGTTACATTGTCTTTCCTATTCTTGTATTTACAGATTACCTTCTATTTCAAGAGGTTAGAATATATTTATTATTGTGTTTCTATTGATTGGTTAGTTTGTATTTTAAATTTCAACTGTGTAGCACAAAGCAACTTCGTTGGGTAAGAGGCAAATTATTTTTCTAAAATGGGATTCATGTTGAATATTAATTAACATACTTTTAAAATGCAAATATTCACTGAAGAGAAGTAAGAAGGTTCAAAAAGGTTTAATTTTATTAAAAATTACGGATCTAAAACATTTTTTAATACAGTTTTCACTGTTTTAAAAGAAGAAAATTGATCGTAGTATTGTAGAGTTGCAAAAACCTTTGGGAATCAGTTTTGTTAAATTCATTCCCACACTCAGACAAAAACTAAGTATGATTTTTTGATGCAAATAGAGCATTATTAAATATGTTTGAAATAAACTGCACTAAAAATATTTACAAATTCACTCATTAATTTTTTTGTTTCTCCCTCAGAATCTGTGGAACGTGGTTAAAAAAACTGATGATAGACCTAGCAGCAAATAAAATGTAATCAAGTTTTTGCATCTTAAAATTTATAAATTGTCTGCCACTATCGAAAATCAAAGCAATCGATAATCACCAGGAATTGCAAAGGCTTTTTCAACTAAAATAAGCTTGGAAACTGTGTAGAAAGAATTTACTAAAGTAAATTTGAACATTTTTATTAAATTTACTTCAAAATGCCAGTCGAAAACCTCGTGTGGAAATAAATGTTAAAGGCGAAAGCTAATCTTTGATTGCAAGCATTAGAGAAAGGTACATGCATATATGCGTTATAATTTCTTACAAAGACATAATATATTTTGCAGAAATTTTTTAGGTTATTTCAGAAATTAGATATTATTAGGTATTCTAAATTCAGCATTTTTAATAATATATTAATTTTTACTTTTCCTCCTAAGTAAGTTATTTTAAGCTAGAAATGGCATGAAGATAAAAACAGTCATTTTCCACTAAATTTTTATTCAGTATTAAAGAAGTGAATAGATCAAAATTATAGAAAGTCATCAAGATCTCATGAAAACTTTTTTTGAAGGCAGCGAGAATAAATTAAAGAAATCCTTTTTAAGTTTTCCTAACTGGAATAATTACTTGAATTAATTAAAAAAATCATTTAGGCCTTATTTTCATTCTAACGGGAGTCGTCTTTTGCTCAATAAATATATAGTACAATCTTACAGTTATAGTGAAATACAGCTTACGATTTTCGAAAATATTCTTTTCAGTTAATTTACGTGGTAATTTTTTGGATGAAACATTACCTGCATCGTCAATTCTTTTTGAAGATTGGGCAGTAAAAAAATATACTAAATATACTTTTTAAGGTTTCCTAATTGGAATAAATACTTGACTTAATTTTTTTTAAAATAATTTAGACCTTATTTTTATTTTAACAGGAGTCGTTCTTTGTTGTTTTTGTATACTCAATAAATATACAGTAAAATTTTATAGATACAGTTAAACAGTTTCTAATCTAGAAAATATTCTTTTCAGCTAATTTATGTGGTAATTTTTTGGATGAAACATTCCCTGCATTGCCAATTCTTTTTGAAGATTAGACAGTAAAGAAAAAAAAATACTAAAATCTAGAATTAGAGTGTTTGTGTACAAAATCCAATTATGATAAAGGAGACCAAGTATTTTAAATTCTGTTTAAAATGAAAAAAAGTAGTGAATTCAAGTTAATATCTTTAATGTGAATTTTATTTCTTGAAGACTGTATGTTACCTCTTTTATTTTCTCAAATACTCAAATATTTTATGCGAGTACGGAAACAAAAATTAATTCTAAGGAAATAATACGAAATAAAAATTGTGTGCCATCTTTATAAATTCCGCATTTCTCGTATGGACTATCCAAAAGAACAATCTGGATTTCTGATCTTAATTGCTACTTATTTTTTGAAAAATAGGTATTCTTCCTCCTCCACGCATATTTCGAGATATAATTTCCTTCTTGAAAAAGTTTATTGTTTCTCCTAGAGCGTATTTTAATAAGAATGCTTTCTTCCGAAAGGATTCGCTCAAGTGATTACCGTTTTGGATGAAACGATTTCAGTTTGTCTTGGGAATTGTCATAGTGTAAGACACATACTAACTAATAAATTTTTAGAAGCAACGTAACCTAATTCTGTAAAGCTCTTTATACTACGTAGCGGAAACAGAAGAAAAAGTTACAAATAATAAAACCCTTTTTCAAAATGTCTTGGAATCTTTATATCACATGAAAAGGAATGTTAATTGAACGTAATAGAATTTGAAACAATATAGCAGTTGCATTAAAAAGTTAATAATAAATAATAAAATAATGAAGGTACATAAAAAGGAATGATAATTGGCCATAGTAGAATTTGAAAAATTTAGCAATTTCTTTTAAGTTGTAACTATATTTCAATTTGCCAGAAGATTAACTAAAAATATTGAAACAAACGTTAATTGTATATAGCAGAATGATAAGAACTTATTCCGCCATTGACTTAGGGGCTAAGGCATGGTACGCCTGAGGAACATGAATCAGAAGAAGAGGGTTATGTGTTCGATCCTCTGGCTGTGCTATTAGATAGTATTGTACAAAACTGGCAGACAGGCGCGCGCTTTTGTAAAGAGTTCCTCGCTGCGTTCGGAGTGGCTGTTAAAGGTTTTTCTGGTTTTCATCCGAATGAAAGACAAATGAGGGCTAGTTTCCTTGAAATTCCTCTAGGAAGACAGCCTACCCCCATATACTAAACCAAACCATTTCCTCAGGTATTCCAAGGTCACTTTGATCGAGTGAATCTTTTCCTCTTTATGGACTTGGCAGACTAAATAGGATTACAGCTATCAGCACCATGATGAGGTTATATGAAAAGAGATGCTAATTTGCCTTAGTAAATAGTTAACCCTCTGACTGCGTATCTCGCGATTTCCGCGGGTTAGAAACAAGTCTATTTTCTGGTGCATCCTGCGATTTTCACAGGCTAATGTGTTTACTTAGTACTTTTATAGCGTTGGATCATATTATACTAATAAGGCTTTGCATATGAATAACAACTCGCTTGGCTAAACGGTATTTGAACACTTTTGAGAACGTTGCATCTGAATAGTGATTTTAAAAAAATACACAGTCAGAGGGGAATATAAAATATGAAACAACACAACAGCTACATTAGAAATACCATTATTAACTTATTTATCCATAATTTGACATCTATATATTAAGAAAACCCCAGATACTTAAAACTAGAATGATGAACATCTTAAAATATCAATTATTATTATTAATCCACCGGGAAGGAAACGATCTGATAAGGTTTATGGTTATACAAGACCCTCTCAGCGAAAATTTATCAACTGAAATGAGGTTAAGTAACACGGAGTCTATTCCTACTTACATGATACACGTCAAACGCTCCACGCCACTTAAAGTTTGGAATTCATTGTGGATCATGTAGAAGGAAAAAGAGTTTGACGTCACTACACATCACCAGAAAACGTGCAGTTTGTTGTCATTTGACGTACACCAAACATTTTTACGTGACATCACATTAATTAACTCCCTTCTAAGATTTCGTTTATTGAGTTTCTCACGAACACTAACGGAACACTTCATTTATTGGAGAAAGAAGTATTGAATTTTGAACCAAATAATCAAATAAAAAAGACTCAAAATTTATTTACTTGATCTTGCCCTCCAGAAATCTTTAATTCATATTCCCCTTAACGAATTTTACTCATTTGTCTGCTAGATGTTATCATAAGCAAATGAAGGTGGTAGAAAAAATTAAGCGGTTTTTGGTTAAGTGTTTACCTTTAATTCTTCCCACGTTCCGAAGACTTAATTTTCTTGTACCACCAACGCACTTGTGTCAGACACAGAAATTTCTCATTTTGAGCTAAAATAATCCCATAAAAAAGACTCTACTTACTGAATCTTATTCGTCAGAATTCTCTAATTTATCTTCTCTCCCCCCCACACCCCGTGAATCCTACTGATGTACCAGATTGGTGTTATCACATGTAAAATGGAAATTGGATGAAAAAAAAAATTAAACGATTTTCTGTTAAGTGTTTGTCTTCAATTCTTCTCAAACTCAGAAGTTTCCTAATTTCCTGCACTGCTCTCCACTCATTATCGATTATTCCTCCTTCCCCCTCGAAAGCTGTGGTAAGTGACGACCCCAACATGATGACACCCTGATCGCTCTACCACTTGGGGGGTGTCTGCGAGAAAAGTGCCAATATTCCAGAGGGGATGAAAAAAAGGCATTAGTAGCTAATGAAAATGCTCATGATGAGAGGATGAATTTCAGCAAAACTTACTGCATAAACTCAAGGGATATGATTGTTTATAAGCAAATAGATAATAATCTAGCAGTGAGGCGGTTTATAAGCTTGGAATTTAAGTTTCACTGATAAACATTGATTCTAGAATGACAGTCTATTTTATTTTGCTTTATATTTTATATTTGATAGGCTTGTGTAATATTGATGCCTCATACTCATATCCTCAATCAGCATTGAATGTGATTAGTTAATCATTGTGAGTTAATAATATCACGGAAATTTGGAAATAATGAGAAATGAAGTTATTAAACAGGTATGATGAATTTGATCTTCTGACTTCATTCAGAATATTATTCATAGACATTATTGCTTATCAGCAGATCGGTAATAATCTACCCTCCAATGACGGTTTGAAGGGCATGTTTGACTGATAAACATTGATTTTATATAGAACGGTAATCTATTTAATCTGGCTTATATTTTATGTTTAACCCTTTAACTGTGTTTGTGGTTTATAAACAACATGTATAAGAAAGTACCCGCTGTTAAAGGGTTAATAGGCTTGTGTAGTATTTTCGTACCACGTACATGTTCTTGGTCAATCAATGTGATTCAATATTGTGAATTTTACAAAGAAGACGGACTCATTAGATGGGTGTGATGAATTTCATAGACTTAATTCCTTATACCTAATTAAAATATATATTAAAGTCCTTATAGCTAATCATGAGGAGGTAGAATTTCAGCTGAACTTAATGATTAAAATCCTGGCATTATTTTGAAATTTGATTACTAGTCATGTAATAAGTAATTTTAACTATTAATAATATTTTATAATGTTTATACTTTAAAAATCAAATCTGCTTACGAGAAATTGTTTCTTGAATGATGCTTTATTTATTTTATGATTAACTATATTTAAGTTCATGCTAAATACAATGAACTTAGATAATATTAAAGCTACTTCATGTTTCTGTGTAAGCAATAGGAATTCTTAAGTTAATATTTTTTTGCTTTACTTGAATTTAAAAAAATGAAGTAAACCGATATCAGAACACGTCTTGCTTCAGAAAGATTTAGACTTTGACTCACAGACTTAATATTTTTTTATGTGGTCTATTCTTAAAATAAATCGATTTTGTGAAATACTCGTGAATTCTTTCCTTACATGATAAGTGAATACATAATTTATTTTTTCTTTTTATTTGGCCAGATAGAAAAAAGGATAGCGTTATTTGCAGGTACTGTACCTACGAATAATTCGTTATTTGCAGGGTTCTGTACGTACGAATAAAACATTATTTGCAGGTAATGTAACTACGAACGATACATTATTTGTATGTAATGTAGCAATAGATAAAACATTGCTTACAGGTATTTTCCATTCTTTTACTTTGCTTACTCGTGAATTTTAGATGACAGTACACTATTTTAATATTTTTAGGGTTTAATTGTCAGTTAATCTGTAAATTCAATTAAACTTTTCCATACGGGTGGCGCCACCTGTTAGTGAATTTTAGAAAAAAATCATAATACTTTTTTCTACTTTTTAGTCTTTAATATGTAACGCATTTTGTTTGTAACAATGAATTATACATTAATGACTAAAATGCAGATAATAAATAAAATAAAAAAATTCTACTTTTTTAGTATACTAATAAAAGTGTGTTTTTAAAAACTACTTTTAATCTTTTTAATTTAGAACATTTGCAATTATTTTAAGGAAATTAGAATAAAAGTTATTTTAAATCTGTCTGATAATAATTTAAGTTTCGAAAAAAAGAGTAAAATTAAAGAAAATACTAAATAAAAATATTATCCGAAAAAAACCCCTCCAGTGTTAGTTACAAGCTCTGCGGCGAGGAGAACATCCGTCGGATTGAACACATGTTCTACTGAACCTAAAGGCAGTGCTCTATCAACCGGACTTCTGCTCACTCAAACGTAGATACATACTTTTAGCTCTGTTATTTGTTAGAACTTTAAATTGCAGTTAATTTAGTCCTCTTTTCAAAGACAATTTACATTTTTCCAATGGTGTTTAAAGAAGATTTATGCTATTGACTTTGGATCTCCGTTAACTGCAAGGAGTTGTTTAGAATTTCTTGACAGCTAATAATACATCTTTTATGTTATAGAGCTATTCAGAACTAGAAATTTGATTTTTGATAAAATACACTGGCCTCCAAAAGCTAAGGTACAACCGGTTTCTTGCATCTAATTTGCAAATGAATGAATGTAGAAACAACAAAATTTGGAGGAAATGTGCACTGAACAGTTATTTATTGAATGCGACATAGAAATTTACATAAGTTAAATGCAAAAATGATTTACAACAAAAAAAAAGCACCCTTGGTGGAAAAGTCCATTCTTGGAGAAAAAGTACATCACAGTTTTATGTGGTAAAATGTCATAGAAACATTACAAAAATGGGTTCTAATAAGGAATGTGTCCACCCCTAACTTGAATGCATTGGCGGCATCTACTTTCCATGCTGTCAATTTAGTTGTCGGACACCGAAGTGGGAAGCGAAGACCAGACACGGAGTAAGCCTTGTACTAGTTCATCTAACGACCTTGGAGGAGGAATTAAAGCAGCAACTTGTCTGCCAAGATAGTCCCAAAGATGTTCTATCGGATTCAGGTCTGCAGACTGAGCTGGCCATTCCATTCGCTCCAAACCGTGACCCTCAAGATAGTCCTCAACAACCACAACTCGGTGAGGTCGTGCATTATCATCCATTAGAATGAAATCGTTACCAATAGCACCGGCATATGGGCGGACATATGGATCAAGGATCTCATCCCGATATCTCACACCAGTCAGTTCCTCCATGGAACACATGCAGGTCAGTATGACCACCGAGTGAGATCCCTGCCCAAACCATGATTCCACCACCTCTGTAACTGTGTCTTTCAAGAGTGTTGGACTGATGGTATCTGGTACGTTGTTCTCTCCAGATCCTGAACGTCAGACGTCCTGAATCGCTCTCCAGTGTGAATCTGGACTCGTCTGCGAAGAGTACAGAAGCCAATTGCTGTCTGGTGCAGGAAACGTGTTCTTTTGCCCAACATAAGCGGGCCCTTCTCTGTCGTCCGTTGAGGGGGACACACACAACTGGTCGCCTTGCATAGAGACCTGCATTGTGAAGGCTTTCTTCGCACCGTAGTAGCGGAGATTCTCCTCCCTGATGCTACAAAGTGGTCTGCAACGAGCTGCGGCACAGTAGTGCTTCTTCTCCTTCGGGCCGAAAGAGCTAGAAAACGGTCTTCTGCAGGTGTTGTAACTCGTGGTCGGCCTGAAACATGTATTCTGGACACAGAATCTTCGGATTGATATTGATCCCATTTCGTTGGACCACACTGCGAGACACATTGAGACGTCTAGCAGCATCAGCCTGTGACAACCCCATTTCCATCCATACGACCGCTCGCCACCTTAACGAATCAGGCAAACGACTTCTCCTAGACATTGCTAGACTCTACTGGCTATTGTCAACGAAACTGCCAACAACAGATGAAAACCAACAAAACTTACACACGAAATTACGAATGCTTGATATTTGCATATTTTTCTCTCACTCATATATACCTGTTCCTTTCTATAAAATAAACTATCGTTTTCGCATAAGTGTTTTTAAAGTTCGTTATTGTCATTTATGTAAACTATGAATTTTATTGTTACTGCCATTTTTTTATGGTGAGCTTCGAAAAACATGTTGTACCTTAACTTTTGGAGGCCAGTGTACGTGAGGTGAAATTTCATCAACAAACGCTCCAAAAAATATTTTGTTTACCGAAGAGTAAATAAGAATCATGGGAAAGCAGACAACAGAAGCCAAAAGCATCTCGGGTGTTTCCTCTGAAATACTGAAAAATCTCGCAAAATAACATTACATTTCGTAATCGCAAGCTTAGAAAGAATAATCTTGCAGAAAAAAAGGGAAAATAAACTCACCAAAAAAAAGGCCTATAGAATGATTTTGAATTTAACAGTACCTGCAAATAACGTTTTATCCGCAGGTACAGTACCTGCAAATAACGTTTTATCCGCAGGTACAGTACCTGCAAATAATCAGTTCCAAAAAAATCCCAATTTTTACACTGACTACTCTTTATTAAATGCTGGTTGGTCATAAGTTTTAGAGTCCATTTCAGGATTGAATAAAAGTAGAACACTATTAAATGCTTAATGCTTTCTATGCAAGGACATTCAAACATTTTTATTTAGTAATATTTTGAAATTTTAATAAGTTTGACATATGCTCGATTGGTCACATGTAAAATATCCTATCGGTTTGCAATCTCGTTCATGTCAATTTTCTCGAAGCCTTTCAACTCTAATTCCCCAATGATTTCTGTAATCGTTAATCAGTGTTTTAGCATATGAGAAGGCAGCGTCAAACTTCGACCAAGAATGGCAGAAAACAGTCGCGAATACCCTCGTCACCAAGCAAAAAATTCGTAGGATAGTGAAATTTATCAGTGAAAACAGAGATCTCTTCCGATCTCCCTAGCCTTCAACTTTCCAGCAAGCTCAACCAACAAGCTCCAAATGACCAGAACTCCCCTCTCCTCAAAAGAAAAACAACAACTAAAGCCTCCTTCCAAAACTTGTGAGAAATATGTTTGAGATTGTGTCTCCAGTGAGTGCCTAAAAAATCAAGAGCTTCTCATTCAACAACAGAGAAAAGAACGCTTATACGAAACTGTATAATAGTATATATTTCTGTACTGTATATAGTGTAAATATCTGTTTTTTACTTTCTCGTATACGAAGTATACAAAGAGAAAGTATTGTAATCTTCAGAAATTTCGAACTCGAGATTTTGATGATTTTCCACGTTTTAGACCTCCTCGAGTCCGAAAAACAAAATTTTGAAATTATGTCTGTTTGTCTGTGAACATGATAACTCAAAAACTATTAGAGCTAGAGCAATGAAATTTAGTGTGTTATCTATAAACATAATTTGTAGATTTCTATAAAATTTTAGACAAAATCCGCCCACGGAAAGTCTGTCTGTCTGTCTTCATGTGAACACGATACCTCAAAAACTTAAAATATCTAGACAGAAAAAATTTCGCACACAGCTTTATCATCAAGAATGTAGATGCGTATGAAATTTTGGGCCAAATCTGTCAAAGGGTTGACTGTCTGTCGGTCTGTATAATCGCATACTTTTTAACATGATAACTTCTAAACCCTATGACTCAGATAAATAAAAATTGGTATGAGGTCTGCTAACATTAATTGTAGATTCGTGCCCAATTTTCGTTTCAATCGGTTGAAAAAAGACGTTCAAATCACATATTTGGTTTTTTCGCCAATCTACGACTCAAAAAAAAAAAAAAGCGCGAACGATATGCGCGCTTTCCTCACCTGGTGTTAGGGAATGGAATTCTTTTGTGGGGTTTGGAGTATTTTTTCCCCACCCGTGTTACACAAGACGAGAAAATTTTGGAGAGGCCACTCTCTTTGGTTTTGTCTTAAATAAAATTCCCGTGTTTTGCCCATCAAGCCGTTCAGTGACCGTAATGGTCACGTGTAAGGGGGTAAGAGACGGCGTTCTGTTCTGTGATCATTAATATCGCGAGCTTTTGTTGCACACACACGGTCTTTGACAAGCCCCCGTCCCCCCCCCCAAAAAAAATAAGGGGATAATGTCGAGGGAGATCGAACAGTCTTCTCGACTAATCCATCGTTCCGGAAATTTTTCCTGCAGGTAGTCTCGGACAATAGAACCCCAATGTATCATAGAAAAAACTATCAAAACTACTTTCTTATTTAGAAGAAAAAAGCGGTTGCTATGTTCTTTTATTCAACTTTGAAATGTGCTCAATAATTTCTGATCACCCTGCATTTAAAGCAATTAAGAAGATTTTATTGACTTCTGATTCTGTAAGCTGTATAATAACGAAAATAGCAACCCTAACTCTGTGCAATTACTGGTCTTTTATATAAGTACATAAATTTATGGTATTGGTTATTAGAGCAAGAATTATGCTAGCAAAACAGTATCGTTTTGTTAATCCAGATTTATAATTGTGACATTTATCTAGATCACAGAGGAATGTCAGATCTTCACCATAATGAAAACATGGCTAATTATTTGAAAATCTATTAAAATGTTGTTTTCGAATCGAAAGGGCTTTATCTCAACTGCTACAGACAAAAGTTTACATTTTACCAGCGCAAACTCTAAGAAAGAATCGTTTATGAAGACAGCATACATATTAAACTTTTAATAATGAATTTCAAAGCAGACGAGATCTTCAAAGGTTGAAGGTAAATGCTTTCACTACATTCAACACATCTATTAATATGAATGTATGCGATGTTTTGAAGGCATACTTTGAAACAAATAAGCTCAATTTTAATAATACATAAGAATTTATAAATAAGCTTTTCTTAAGAAAACGTACAGTACCGGAGGTAAATATTAAACACTTTGTTTGACTTTCATGTTATTCTAATCCATGTATAGAAGTCAAATTTATTATGAAGCAAAGTAAAGAAATCTATTCTTGTTGAATAAGTCTAATCTTTGAAATATTACAATATTCCGAAAAATATGTATATGCACGTATATTTAATTCATTTGTTATAATACGAAATTTTCGAGAAAAGACAAGGAGTGTGTAATTTTACAATGAAATGCTACTAATTTATTTTAGCTGGCATATGATTATTTGAGGAAAGAAAGAGAGTAAAATTTTTAAATTGAAAAATATATGTGGTTTTGGATTAAATTCTAAAGTATATTTATATGCATAAGAAGCCATGATTCTAGCAATAATAAGCGTTTCAGTAATTCAAGCTTATTTCTCATTTTTTCTGAATTTGCATTTAGTAGTGCATTAAAAGTTTTTGATATTTTATTTCGTCTCCTCTGTACTCCTCTTGAACTCCTCTTTGTACTCCTCTTGACATTGTTATTACTTTTAAAGGGTTTGTATATCTCACATATATAATAACAAATATTATCGAACATATATATTTAAATATGCATAGACAGCTTCAATTTGATATTTAATTTGTTTCCTAGATTCAAGACACATAAAAATTACAGTCTAAATAATAATAATAATTATTAACTAATAATTATTATTTATGAAATATTTTATTATGCTTATAATAATTCTATTTTTATTTTTAGTTTCCTACCTAGAATCAATTACACTTGAAAAAGTACTTGATTTATAATTTAATGAGTAAACACTGAACTCTCGTAAACATATAGAAAAGAAAACCCACCCATTAAAAGGCAATAATTATACCGCATAAACCTTTCTTCTAGTTCTTTACATATCAAGATATTTATGATATCATGGAACACTCGAAAAGATATGGAAAAGAAAATCCACCTATGAGAGACTATAATATTACATAAACCCTTTTCTTTCTTTTTTTGTATAAGTATCAATAAATTTATAAATTCTAATATCATCGACGTCTCATTTTATTATCCCGATAATAACTTTTACTTAACATTTAGTTTATTTCCTATATTCAAGACAGAAAAAAAGTACTCGAGTTCTGAATTTGTTCGGAAAACACTGAGCACTAGAAAAGAGATCGAAAAGAAAATCCACCCATGAAAAAATCCTTTACAGTTTGTGAGGCCAAGTCAACTGTAAAAAGAGGCAGCATCGTAATTGTAAAAAAAATAGAAAGACGTTAATGACCTTTCTGCAGCTTTGTTGCAAGCTTCCATGGTGTCCACTGGTGGAAGTCTATTTTCCGCTTGGTCCAAACTGTCACTTTCTTGTGCTTTGGATCTCAACAGCTGTCCTCCTCGGGGGTTCATTCGACGGACTACGACAGCCTCCCCTCCATTTTCCACGGTCCCTCCTCCGCCTTCCGAGTTCCCTGCAACTGAAATAAAACTATACAGCTCCCGAAGGAAATGGAACAATCCGCAAAAAGAAATAACCTTTTCCATCTTTTGACAGTTTATAAAAATATCCATTGTCATTAGTCTGGTTCTAAAAAGTTTCATAAATTAATCTTCAATCAAGTTATATGAATTTTATGCATTTTTTCCTATAAAAAATTTCGTAGATTTACATTTAATGAATGTATATGAATTGAGTATTTTATGCATTTGTTTCCATAAAAAATTTCATATATTTACATTTAATGAATTTATATGAATTCAGTATTTGATGCATTTGTTTCCATAAAAACTTCATAGATTTACATACTTTGTGTGAATAAAAGTACGAATTTATTTTATATGCATGGTTCGCTTTTTTATTATATTTTGCATACATGAATCCTTTGAAAGCATCTTTAATTCGACTTAAAAAAATAAAATTTTTGTTTTCGAAATCCTTTAATTCAGAAACAAATAATCCAAATTTGTGTTTTGCTTCAAAATTCAACAATTACGAAACATTAAACTCGATATTAAATTCGGAAAAATTTTAAATTTAAATTTAGAATTAATTTCAATAATAAAATTCAGCTTTCATTGCGCAGGGCGGTTTTGCATTTCATAATCCAGAATCTTATTCTATAATTACTCATAATCACATTATATATTACAGAATCACATTCCTTTAGACATCACTTAGAAACCTACCTTTTTCCCTACCCACATCAGCAGAAGTGTGTTATACTAATGCTACACACTTAAGGAAGGACTGTGTGTATGGAAGGTATTTACAGAGATAAAACATACACTTGTACACAGATGATTTTAGAAACTTTTGAAACGATATATTTTATCACATACGTAAATAGGTAAATCAATAATACAACAAATTGAATCCTGTAATCAGCTGATTACTTTAATGTGGTAATGACAAACATATGGTTACAAACTAAATGCTTCTGAATCATGCCGGTAGGAGAGAAATCCTTACTCTTTGGTTAATCGAAGCATTAAATGAATATTTTTATTTACGCTACAGCTGAGAATCCTGCGATTTACGAGTGTTGGAAGTCACTCTATTTTCTTCAGCATTCCTCGAATTCAACGGGCTAGTGTGTTTACCTTTTATTATTAGATGTATAATGTTATTATAGCGTTGTATATAAATAATAACCCGCTTAGTGTTAAAAGTATTTGAACATGTTTGAAAACGTTGTATCTATGCAGGCATTAAACAAAACTGGAAGTTGGTGGGTTAACGAATTGTGTTAATTTAGGAATGCTATAGAAGACAATGAATTGAATAAGAAAATGAGATGAAAAATTTGAGTTAAAATCTCTGTCTGAGAGAATGGAGCCGAGATTTTTAATACGCAGTGTTTCTAACCCTTTTGTCGTCCGGTTTTAAATATTAAATACAGTTTTTTGTGGAACAATCGAGACGCTATTATAGCGTTACATATAAATAGGAATTTGCCTCGTTGTATAAATACTTAGAAATATTCGCAAGCGTTGCATAGAGATAGAGATTAAAAGTGTTTTACAAAAGATTTATACTTCTTTCAAGTTAGGAGAGTTGAAATTTCGACTATAAATTATTTTACAAGTACATGCAATATATTTTTTTAAAAATTTCTACCTCATCTTTACAAAAAACTTGTATAATCGGTCAGGTTAGTGGAGTAGAAATTTCGACTACAAATCATTTTACAGTCCATTCAATATTTTTCCTGTAAATTTCTATATTAGCTTTGAAGCATGAGAAATAAATAAGAACATCCTTACTATTTGATTAATTGAAGCTTTAAAGTTCCTTTTCTATTAACTGCCTGGGTTGGGTTAGGAACATTACAGTAGCCACTGACCAAACTACTTTTTGATGGGCAAAAATGTGCTTAGCGACTTCGTTCAGAACAAATACCTAGTATTAAATAGCGAAAAAAAATTATCAAGAGTTAATGGACTTTTATCTATGTTTACAGAGTTCTTGTACTTCTAGTTGGACAAACAAATGAAAAACGCCTTTTTTTGTATACTTCAAAAATAAATAGCTTGTTTGAAAGAAAGGAATTCTATATCATGCTTCATTAAGAAAGTAATATTGAAACAAACCGTTCGAGTAAAACATTTAACAGAATTTTTTCTTTTGTGAGGAAGGAAATGAAATAAACACGATAGAGTGAAACGGAGGAATGCGATGGGAAAAACCAGTTTTTTTAATTTCGTATTCGTAGATTCTTTAAATCAAACAAAACGCGATCCTTGAAGTAGTTAAATAATTGTTTGAAAGAAGAAATTACATATAATCGGAGAAAATTTTCTTTAAGCGTTTAAAAGAAGTCTAGTTAGTTAAATGGTGTAAAAGTATCGTGTGCGGGTGTAAAATTTGGAAATCAAATACGTTGTACGTGCATTTTATTTAACAAAATATACAGAATTTAAAAAAAAAACTGCTGGAAAGTATTAAAAATAAAACAATTACGAATATATTTTTTTCTATTTCAAATGATTTCTGTTATTTTATGACAAACCATCAATTATCGTTTGATGAAGTAAAACTGGCATTTTTTCATTAGTAATTTAAAATCTTTTTTTTTGTTATAGTTTCAAATTAATTCTGTTCTATTATGTGAAAACCATCTATTATGGTTTGATAATGTAAAACTGACATTGTTTCATAAGTAATTTAAAATCTTTTTTTTTTGACATCGTTTCAAATTAATTCTGTTCTTTAATGAGAAGCCATGTATTATCGTTTGATAAAATTAAACTGGTATCTTTTTTACATCAGATGAAATGTTTTTACCATTACAATAGCTAACGTAATTGAGTCAATTCTAATGACGTCATGAAGAACGAAGATTCTTATGCCGTATAACATCTAATTGCACGTTATCCTATCGGGTGCAGTGACGGAATGTCTTTTTTTCTTCTGTGAAATGCACAATGAATGACAATATTAAATTGGAGCTACGAATTTGATGTCTATCATTTGAGCATGAATTGACTTCATTGTTTCTATGTGTTGTCATTTAGAAACAAAACAAGTAGAATTTTAACGCGCGTTAGTAATTCTTAAACCTCGGCTGAAATAATTGCAATGATTTTTGAATTGATTGTTGTCTTACGCTGTAATGTGAGGTCGCGTTTCCCTCCGCAAGTTGCGAATGGATTCCAAAATTAAACTGGAGTGGTGCACTTAGCATGTCTTAGATGAGCCTGAATTGACCTTATTACGGGCAATTTAAGAATAAATTTGAAAAAGAGAGTAATTAATTTCCCTCGAAGTTTTATTATGGATCTTGGTGCGTTGAATATATAGGTAATTTATTAACCCCTTAACTGTCGCGCCCGTCATATTGACGCCCATCGAATTATCGCATGTTTAGGCTTATAAACTAAAATTTAGTCATTAGTTAGCTTTATAATTTGACACATAAATTACGTAGAATCCATAAGCATATTCTATGCCTTCTTAGATGAATGAAAACGACAGCCCCTTTCCGAAACAGGAGGGGTCATCCTATTAGATAGCAAAGAAAATGTGACTCTTAAGGGGTTAAAGTATGAAACTATTTATTTCCACAGTTTTATTCAATTAACATTGTAAAGCATTTTATATTGCAGAGAAATTATGAAAACATGGACGAATCGTTCGAAATACCATCGCGAGTATGCGCATTTGAAGCTAAATGTGATTTTAGTTGTTATGCATGTACCTACAACACATATTGTTAACAGCAATTAACTCAAAAGAAGGGGGAAATTAAAGGCCGAAAGGTAAAATATTAGACAGTCTAAAGTCTTGGTTATTGTGTTGCATATACTTGATATTCTAACCTAGGAGCAAAATCATTGTATGAAGGATGCATCTGCATCAGAACGAAATTTTACTTATAGAGATAATATTAAGAAATAAAATTTACCTTTATTCATCTAAACCGGAAAGTAAAAAATAAAATTTACCTTTATTCATCTAAACCGGAAAGTAAAAAAATAAAATTTACCTTTATTCATCTAAACCGGAAAGGAGCCGTACGACCCTTAAAACGGGGCTGTGGTGTAGTGAAGCAGTAGAAGTAAAATATTTTTCTCATTTATTTAGTTTTGGTGTTTCATCATGTGAGATATTTTTATATTTCGTTATTTTATTTTAAGAAATTATTTAAGATAACAACTAACGTTGGAAAAAAAGCACCTAATTTGAATATAATTCTTTAAAAGCAGAAAATAGCGCTCTTTGACCATTTAAAATTCAGGAAATTGACAGTGATTGAGACTTTCGTGGAAGTGTGGATCACCGTCTAATTAAAAAGAATAGAAACATAATTAAGGGTAATTAGCAGTTGATGGAAAACGCACCTCTATAGTGAATCAAATTTTTGATAAGCATTAAAATTTATGTTTATTTAAAGAGACAAACGCACGGTTTTACTTTTTGTTTGTCATTTTTTATCTTTCTTCAAATATTTTAATGATTCTCACGCAATAAAGGAAAGCACAAAATGAATGAATGTATAATTAATAACTTTTTGATTTATTATTTTTCTTAGCTGTAATATACTTAAAAGGCGTTGAGCGAATTTTCCTATGCACTAGGGACATATTAGCAGAATAACAGCGAAGAAATATCTCAATGAGATGTTAAAAGCTCTAAATAAGTTTCAAATTGTTCTTCAGAGACTATTAAAAGATGCTCAAGAATTTTGGAGTATTTTAGATTTCTTAGCAATGAAGATTCTAAGTTTCGTTAAGTATGTTTTAGTACATACATACACCTGATAAAATCGGTCTCTAAGCGGCGATACTTCATGTTTCAATTATCTTCGAATGGATCTTCCTATTTGGTTTCACTTAGAAGTAATTAATCAAAAGCCAGCCGTAGCACATAACATTGAATTTAGAATTTTGTTCGTAGCGTAGTTAGCTATTTACATTATCAAACGTCCCGTTTTGGAGCAACACGAGGGCTATTTTGGGAAGGACCTCGCAATTTTGAGCCTCAGTCAGAAGATGAGGACGACGCCTGAGAGCTAGAGCCCCTCTCCAAACCTTCGCACTACATCAGCGGACTGTCGTTTCACCCCTACGTATGATTTAGCATACAGCAGGCCCACATACACGGCTGATCTTCTGTGGAATCGGGTTGCGAACCTGGAGCCCTCCTGCTCCGAGGCCGAGATCTTACCACTAGGCCATCGCGGCCTCCTTTTCTGGTAGCGGTAAGACGTTAACTTTGTCCAATATATTTCTGTATACAAAATTGCTTAACCTACAGGGTGTGGACAAAATAATGGAAACACTTTTAGATTTGCACATTTTTTTGAATACGTCCGTAAGGCAGGACGACTTTTCCTTGAACTTCGGTTATGTGCAGAATACGTTTGAAATCATATTTTACAGTGAAGATTCGGTAACGAGGGCGTGATGGTACAAGTAATGCGCTCCATGAAAACAAGAAAAAAGCATTGAGAGGAGGTTCGCCATCTTGCATAAAAACGGTATTTTGAACGACAAAAAAAGTAAGTTACGCACAGAAGTTCGGGAAATTTTTCTGCCTTTTCTTTTAATTTAAAAAAAAAAAACTTTCAACTGTGCTTCAGTAATAATACCCCCCCCCCCTCTGCAAACTGAGTATTGACGCAGCGCCACCTATTGACGAAAATTTATTTATTTTTTTTCCTTTTTGGTTTTCACAGAGTGCATCACTTGTACCACATACTAGAACCGGCCCCAGGGCCTTCTCGGTGAACTTTAATTATAACAACCCTTGTACTTAATACCAGGGCAACCTGCACAGAGACGAAATTTTCTGAGGATTCTACATGCACTTTATTTGGAAATATTTGTTTCTTTAGCAGCAGCATTCAGTAGAAACTCTCTAAGTACACTCAGTAGATAAAATTAAGTAGATATTTTTTGGCAATATTTAGATATTTCGAACAATTACGTATTGCATGAATTGGGTTGTTATTTAACAGGCTATATTGAACACGTTCACGCCGGTGCTGCTGTTTATGTTTATCTCCCATGGGCGGCTACTCTAAGAGTGCTTAGCTTTATCGGGCGGTGCCGAATGAAATTTTACCGCAAGGATAACCATTGCTGCTCTTCATTTTTTACCGCTATCGCTTTCATGTTTTTGCCAGCACTTTGTTTGAAATGTTTTAAAAAATTGCATCGAAATAAATAAACAATTGTGTTTATAATATTGAATTGTTATGTTTATATTGTCGAAATTATTATATAAATTACTAGCAGTACGCGCATGGCGTTGCTCGTGGAATCAGGATTTCAACAAAATAAAAAACTCCCACAATGCCATGAAAAAGTTCTGGAAACAAAACGAAAGATACACATTATTGATTTTCCCGCTTATTTTTCTTCACGATAATGACATTTCAACTGTAGAAAATACAGAGTGCGTTAATCCGAGACAATATTAAAACAATGCAACGTGAAAATGATTATTATACAGCAAGCAAAATATAAAATCGAATCCGAAAATAATGATCGAAGTCATTCAATTGAAGGTTATGACGTCACTGCGCTCTGCCCCGTCAGCCAATGAAATTCTCCAGCAATATTCAGGAAACAACTTTTATACTAAAAGTTTTTTGTCAGCTAGAATTGCTCAGAAGTTATGAGCTGAAAAGCGATATTCAATTCCCCCCTCCAATTTATCATTTTCCCATTACTCTGTTACGATTGAAGATAGAAAGAAACTTTCAATTAGGCGAATTGTCACCTAATCATAACGAATAACTTTTATATTGAAAGTTTTTTGACAGCTAGAATTACTTAGAAGTTATGAGCTGAAAAGCGATGTTCAATTCCCCCTCCCCCAATTTAACTTTTCCCCATAGCTCCGTTACGATTTAAGATAGAAAGAAAATTTCAATTAGGGCAATTATCATTTTACCATAACAAACTACTTTTATATTGAAAGTTTTTTGACAGCAAGAATTACTTAGAAGTTATGAGCTCCCATCAGCCGCATGCACTTCCACTTTTTATACGGTAAACAAGCTGATATACCTGGCTTTACTCCGGATTAAAGTGCTTTCATGTATAATATTTTAATGTAAAAATACTATTGTATAAAAATTATAATACACAAATTCCTTTTCTGATCTCAAACGTTTTTAATTAAAATGAGAACATGAATTGAACCAGACGATTTTTAAAAACAGCCGTTTTCTCCATAAATTATTATTTGTTATATGGACGAGTTTTGTACTTTGTTTGTTTGCATTAAATGCCTGTACTACGTATATCCGGTGTAATATTAAGTCAATGGATCTTCAAAGCGGAAGTCCAACATACAAGCAGAAAAAGTCAAGGTTTTAATGTAATTAACAAACCAGAAAACTCGTCCATAGCTACTTCAAACTTTGTTAACAATTACTAAAGTAAAAGAAAGGTTTTAATGAATAGTTTGAAACAATTAAATTAACTAGTTAATTATTCATTAATTTAAAGCATGAATTTAAATCAAATCAATAGTTAGTCCTGATATAGATTGTTAATCGTCTACTTTTAAAATTTTAGTATTTGTCGAGAAATCTGTTAATGTATCCTGGCAACAATTCTTCGTATTATTGTTCTTCAACAATAAAGAATATTGTTACGAATTCTGCATAAAATTAATTTTGAAAAATTATTAAAATGAGAGAAACAAATTGTATGAAAATGAAATATTTGTCACTGAAAAGCTAATTAAAAAAAAATTTAATACGGTATAAAAATAGATTCGTGAGATAATATTTTCCAAAGATATCGCAGAAAAACGCCTTACTTAATTTTTAATTAATTGAGATTTTAAGTAACTTTTGGACTTTGAAAAGTTGAAGGTGACCTTTCTCTTGTCTTAAATAAAAAGTTAGCAAAGTTTGGTTGAAATCAGTCCAGTGGTTTAGGAGGAGAAGAGGAACATACATACATAGCCACAATGACTTTTATTTAAATTAAGATAATTATAAGATTAAGATTGCTGGCAAATGCTATGAGCCATAAAAAAGGTTTTAGTGAAGATTTCGCCACAATTAATTAAATATTTAATTTTAATTAAGTAAATAGTCAATTTTAGTTAAGTAAATAGTCAATTTTAATTAATCAAACAGTTAATTTTAATAGTTAATTTGATATTTAACTAAACATGGCGGCACCAAGATTTTTTAATAAATTTAATATAAAATAGCCAAAAAAGATATTTAAATAAGAGTTCCCTTTATCCCTTTTGATATTGAAAAATATCTCATTAACTTTAAAATTGTTTTGGGATTTTCTGCCTCTGTATTTGCTTTTAACTGTCGATGGAGATTTAAATTTACTGTTCAAAATGGCTGCATTCATATCCTATGCTTACACATATAAAACACGTATTAAATTTTCCACTCACAATGTTTAATAATTTTTATTCTCGTATGTGTTAAGAATTTAGTGACTATTACCTCTATAACCAAGGAGTTCTCTAAATGAGCCCATTCTAGTAGTGTTTAAATGTTTCATGTCATGTGATTTTACCATATGACAAAGTAATGTTCGCACAATTATATTGTAACCTAGATTAAATAAATTGATTTCTAAATCTAGAGTCTTTCTTCATTCGTTTCAATTGTCAGTTTCTTGTTACTGCTTCAGACAGGGTGGCTTAATGTTATCTAGGAGATATTTTCACTGCTGGGATGTTTATTTCTTTATGACTCCTACCTGTTGCATGATTATTTGAAATATAATATAAAAAAAAAATTGATATAAAAAAAAAACTCGACAAATGTACTGACAACTAAATCTAGCATAACCTTTTGAGTAGAAGGATAAAACCTTGATATAATAAAAAAATAAATGTCATGAAAACACAGAATCACAGCTTAAATATTGCACTGTGTAGAAATAATAAAGTCATTGGCTATGTCTGTATTGATCAATACGTAATATTTCATTACTTTTGTAACATTAACGCAAAGGAATCTATTTTAATTTTCAACTAAATGGAAATTTTTTCTAGTTACTAAGCGAACTCAATTGTTGGTGGTACTACGCATTTGTTGTGGTGGCTCGCACTTGATGAAACATTCAAATGTGAGCCATCGGTGGTATACGCCGGCGTATACGTGTTAAGGTATCAAAAATTAAGTACGTCTGAGAACAAATCATTACCATAAAAGTAGTTAAAACAAACTTTTATGCGCAGTCTGTCACTAGAAAGCATTACGGATAATTCAAAAATAAGTTCTGCAAGAGAAAAATAATTAACTAACATTTTTCAAGTCTTAACGCCTTTTAAAGAAATCCACACTAATCAATGGAATTAATTCATGCTTAAGTGAATCATTTTAAATGCAACTCGCCAGTTTAATTTTGGAATCCATTGCGTGCTTTGTAGCACAAAAGCGTTTGAAAACGTGCAATATGTGCTGTTGATTTTGTATGTGACTGTGACGTCATGTAGCTTGACTCCATTAAAAAAGAAGAGTTATTTTTGGTTCACCATAAAATGAATAGAGAGCCCTGTGTTTATTAGTATAACTATTAGTAGTATGATTCTTGATGTTAAAACGATAGATAACTCATATATGGGTGCTTTTTATCAAATTCTAAATATTTTTTAAAATTCGAAGGAAATAACGACCAATTTTTTAGAATCCATAAACTTTTCAAATTCTGTTATTCGAATTGTTCCAGAAGTGCTTTTCGCATATCCTGTGTTATTATTAATATTTTTGGGAAAAAAGTTGTGAATAATAATTTAATCTCAATTAAAACAATTTATCAGGAAGTATTATCCCTATTAACATCTTCACAATCCCTTAATCTGACAACGGAGACAATCCCTTAAATGACACACATAATTAAAAATGGAAAGATAAATTTGGATCTCAGACTCAACACGACTGGTAATTTTTATGAACAGAATAGAACTTTAAATCATGCAAATATATCATAAATAAAGCTTCCATAAATTTATAGAAATTAAAATAAATGCTAGCTATATTTGCTTACTTATCTCCAAATAATTATAAATAAATGCTTTTCATGTTGACAAATATCAAGGGACTTGTATACAACCAACGGATTATTTATATTTAAAGAATTTCTTTTTAAATATTTATATTCATTAGTTATTAATAAGCAACCATTATCAATTCCGAAGCAAAATAAGAAATTAATTTAAAAGGTTAAATGTTTAAATAGAAAGTTATAAATATTTAAACAATTAAATAATATGGTCGAATTCATGTAGTATGTAAAATAGAAACATGTAGAAAAATACTAACACATTCCTTAACGAAGAAAGAAAATGGTAAATATTTGTTTCTAAAAAGCTAATGAATTTATTATTAAATGTGAGATGCCTTTCTCTGTAAGAACTAAATATTTTTTAAAAAAAAGGGGAATGGAACTAACTGACAGAAAATTTGCAATATTTTTAATAAAACATTTTGTTTGAGAAATTAACTTGGACTTTTAAAATTAGATTTAAACTAAATCTCAATATTAAACTTACCTTTAAAAAATTAACTTAAATTGATCAAGCATTTTGTAGACAAGAAAATATGTTACTTAAAAGAGTATCGTGCTTTGATAAGAATTCATTATTTCCCTCAATAATGTAAACTAAAAAAAATATCTTTTTTCATTGCCTTTTAAACTAAGAAATCTAATCCTAAAACTTTAAAATTTACTATGATGTGCTTCAAAACATCTGGTCTTTTTCATAAAGCTACACATTTCTTGAATAATAAGTAAGCTTTCTTTATTAACATTTAAAGAAGCATTATGTACCGTAATCTTAGATTTTTTTGTAAAGATGTTTAGATAATAAGGTGATTTTAAATTTCACAACAGAGCTTAGGTAAATAGAAGTAAATTTTAGACAGAAAATAAAAGGAAAAAGTCTCGTAGAAGACTCAATCCATCATCTTTATTACTTACCGGGTTCTTCAGCATTATTTGTTGAAGCAGCAACACCACCTGATGCACCTGCTTCTTCCTGGGCAGGCTCAACATTTTCAGGAGGATTTGCAACTGAAAAAAAAGAAATTTAATTAGAAATCCATTAATTATTTTTGGGGGCAGTTTTGTTTCAGAATTTAAAGTACATAGTTTGAAAATGCATGCATTGAATTGCGGTTCATTATGTCCATTAGTGGAAGCAATGCTATTTCGCATTGATTTATAAAATAAGTGAATACAGAGTGATTCTAAAATCATGAGACAAACTTCAAGGGTTTGTCAGGCATACAGAAACAAGTCATTTTTTTACCGTAGAACATGGGCAAACGCAAAGAGCGACTGCTACAGGGGTCTCTTTACCAACTTATGAAATACAAAAAACATTTCAAGCCGTTAAAATTATCAATTTCGTTGTTGTTTAGTACACAAGCAAACTCAGAATTTCCTCATGCTACATTATTCAGATCTTTGTCAACTATGCACAGTTAGGTGTCATATCAGCGGTAGACAATTATGTTGTTCACATATAATTAACAACATATGTCAGTCGAAGACTTTATAGTCCTCTATATTCGGTCTGAAAAATCATTAATATGACCTCTTACAAAAAAATTCATGTTACAAGATCAATTTCGCACATCAGGTTGCATGAGTACCATATTTTTAAAGGTCTGAAAGAAAAAAACTCATTACTAAATACACAGTATCCCAAAAGGTCGTGTGCAAACCATAAGGTAGATCAGTAATACAGAAACAAATCATTTTTACAGTAGAACATGTGGTCGTAATCGAATAGGATGGCTGCTACAAGGGGCTCTTTACCAGCGAAAAAAGTAAAAGAAATGGATACACCAGATGAAGTGTGCTACATGAGATTAATTTAATACAACTTTACAATAGCACAATAATACAGTTACATGAATAACAACATTCCAAGCGTGTATCGCTTCGGTCGGCAAGTCATTTGAACACTTATTTAAGTATTCCAAACGTTTGATGTTGATGCTGCGTCCTACTTGCGATTATATCTGTCATGCTACGTGTGATTTGTAATGTTTTTATTCATGTAACTGTGTTGTGTGCTGTTGTAAATTTGTATTCCATTAAACTTATTTTAAACACTTTATCTCGGGTATCTGTTTCTTTTATTTGATTCGTTTGGAAATGTTACCTTGCAGCGGTCGCCCATTGCGTGTGCGACCCCATCTCTTATTATAAAAATTACTTGTATCTGAATACCTGACCTACCCGTAAAGTTTGTCAAATGATTTTAGAATCACCCTGTATAAAGTTCCAACGAAGTATGTTTATGTTTAAATACATTGGGTTAATATTTAAAATTATTTATTAGAGTGTAATGATACTCCACGTAACTTTTCCTACGCAGTTCATTTCAGTTGTCAATGATTATAATGAGTTCCTAGTCTTTATAGCTTTTAAACTGAACAGAAATACATTGGTGAAGAATCCATGCACATGTGCAACATTTTCGGCGCTAATTTTTAAGACAGTAGAAAGCTCTACAAGACAAGATTATGTGAACGACTTCTCAATTATTGTAAGTTCAATATATGAAAACTCGACGGAAAGGCAATAATTCCCTATCTTAAGTATCTTAACTTTTTAAGTTTCTGTTCAAGAACCTGGATCAGAAGTCTTAGACTACGTTTCATAATTTCACCAGGATATCTTTGTAATATAGGCAGTAATCATCATTTCGTTACGATACCTTTGTTATAGGCATGTTTCATTGTTGAAATAAGGTAGAATTAATTTGGTTTTCTTTATTTATGTATTTTTTTACCCTTTTTGCATAAATTTATAAACTGATAATTATTGCATAATAATATTTAATAAACTAGGAAAATTTTTTATTATTAAAATATTAACGTAAATTTTTAAGAAGAAACATTTAAGAAAAAAATTTACAATTGCCTGAATTTTCCTCAGATGCTTTATTTTTATATGATAAATGAACATGGTATGAATCTGTATTTTTCCTTTGTTACTTCATTTCACGTACGTACAGCTTATCGCTTCCCCAGCCAAAAGTTCTTCAAAACTGCAAGTACAGCATTTTGATAATATCCAAGAATCGATCCTTCTCCTTCGAGAAGTTCGATGCTTTCTAATATTCTTTGCAACTAGAGTTATGACGAACGTAATACAGTAATATCGCTCGACTGTTGTACTAGTTTCAGATAAACCACTGATGTATACTTCCATATATTTCTCCGATACTACTTTCGAACTGAAAACAGATGCAGCGAAACAGCTGCAAGGGAGTTACATTTTCTTAAGGTGTTTTAAGAAGTTGCACTACCTCCGTAAAAGAAAGCGTTGTAGATAGATATTGAAAGGCCTATGTATAAATAACCAACCCTCTAAAAATAGGTGTTTTAAAAATATTTCTTTATAAATGTCTTAATCTCTACCATATATTTTTTCTAATTTTTGATTGCTATTTATAAGCAACATTTGCGAATAAACCCATACACTTTTGAAGTGTAGCAAATTACTATTTACATGCAAATCGTATGGAATAATTGAGGCGTTATTTCTACATTGTCCGAAGTAAAGGGTTAAATATTGAAAGTTGTTACCAAGAAATTTCAAAAGTTTCTGAAAAAATTTAAATCTAAGTTTTTTTAATGTGCAAAAATAAAAGTGAACATTTTTTTAATGTCATATTAAACTTTTGTGCATGTACATGTGCAAAAGTTTAATATGACATTAAAAAATGTTAAATATAAATCCAATGCATAGGATGCTGTCAATCTCATATTTAATTTCGTTCAAAAGGTAGACGGATTCAAGCATGTGACCGACTTTGCACTCTAATAAGGCTCGGGCTATCAGATGCTTATCATTGAAGGGTCAGGAAAACCATTTCAATGTTAAAGGGTTAACACTGAGGACTATATTTGAAAAAACAGCGCCCTTCTGCTCTTGACCATATTGGTTTTAGTATTAATTTTTCTTAAGTCAGATATCTTTAAACCTGGATATAATAGCAAATGTTTGTAATTTTGAATTTTATATAGTCATATATTTGACAAAATGGATAGGGAGTTTCTACAAAATTAACTGAAGGTTTGTAGCGCAGCTGACCAAAATCTGGCTCATATCAATGAACTCCACCCATTATCCAACTAAAGAATCGAATGTTAAAATTATAATTAAAAGAAATAAAAGTTTCATTATGGAAGTTTTAGTATTTCTATACGCTGTTAACGGCAGTTACACCTTTTAAGCTGTTGATTTCGAGTATGTTCTAAATTCTCGTTAGAAAAAGTGTATTTTTCTCTTTAGTATAGAATCGGATGAAAAAAAAAATTGTCGAGTAGAATTTTAAAACATACATTTTATTAAGTTATATATAAGGCACGTTACAAGATATGACCGATTTGATATTTTCAATCTACACTAATTTTACAGATTTACCAACAGCCAAAATACATCATGGTAACTTTTCTAAATTCCGTCACGAATACTCACGATTTTATAAAGATAAATAATTTATAAAATCAATAATCCGCTAGCGTCTTCACACAAAAGCGAGTCTTTAAAACATGCTTAAAATATCCTTATGATACCTCGCGCCTTTTCCGAAAAATATCCTTTCAACCGTAGGCCATTCAGGATGTTTGGGATACAAAAATAATGACTCGCAACATAAATTAAATGAATGATTAATTAACACTGATACAAATACAAATTGTTTCTACTTATATCCCCAACCTTAAGTTTAAATGAAGCTTATTTGATTAAAATTAATTGCATCCCTGAATCTATTTTAATACCTTAATCTACGTTTTACGAATATTTTCTTTTATAGCTACCTCTCGTTTACTATTTATACTCCCACATACTCCTCAACGCTGACTTACACCAATGCTTCGAATTAAAAATTTACGAATGCTGTTTCATCCGAGGCTTTCAAGGTTTCTCTCTCCCCAAGTGATTTCATTGAATTTGTAAACTCGACGAAGAGCAATTTCAACCCACTTCTTAGGTAGGCGGTATCTCAGTTCTTCACTTATTTTTCATGAGGTGAACTACTAACGAATGATGAATGATTATCAACGAATCATAACAACATTTGGAGGACTGTATATTTATATTCATTTCATTTTCTTCCGCAGCTGGTTTTTCCAAATATGAATAAAAAATCATTTGAGACCGAGTGGGAGTAGAATTCATAAACGAATTGAGTTCATAATGCTTTAGTTTTATCAAACTCACTCATAAGTGTTGTGGTATGGGGGTAACTAGAAAAGTTCGATGACCCGAGTTGGGTCTGGAAAAATATTAGGATTATGGTTTTGGTTGTATCTCAATTACTTCACTAATTTTACATGAAGTGAGCTACAAACGAGTGCTGAATGATTACTATCTAATCCGGACAACATTTGGAAGACTATATATATTCATTTCATTTGCCTCCGCAGCTGACTTTTCCAATTATAATAATACGAAAAAAAATCAGTTGAGACAGAGTGGGAGTAGAATTCATAAACGGATTGAGTTCATAATGCTTTAGTTTTATCAAACTCACTCATAAGTGTTGTGGTATGAGGACAACTAGAAAAGGCCAATAACCAGAGTTGGGGTTGGAAAAATATTAGGAATGTGGTTTGGGTTGTATCTCAATTCCTCACTTATTTTATATGAGGTGTGGTTTTGGTTGTATCTTAATTCTTCACTGATTTTATATGAGGTGTGGTTTTGGTTGTACTAAATTTTGAGACGATTTCGGCGCTTAGAATGCCAAAATTTCTTGTAATTTCTTTTCCTTATGCGTACTAACATCATTTGTTCGTGACAATATTTTGAACATTGTGAATGGTTGTATACAAAATATAATGTGTAGCCGGCGAAATTTAGTTTTAAATAATAAAAATTAAAAACACACCCGATCTTGAAGAATTTGTGAAAACAACCAGTGTTGGACTATATCCGCATTTACCGGAATTATCCTAATGGGCATAAAATAAAACTTTGAATTTTCCTCTATTCAGTGATATATCGTGTGTGTCTCTATCTATTGTCGTTCATTAGAATTAAATATTTTAAATCTGCTCTTTCTTTTTGAATGACCCTGTATAGTAACAGAAGAGCATTTTTGCCCATTGTAGAAGTGAAGTTTGTACTCATTTATGGTAAGGTTGCTTAAGTCGTACCTCCTAAGGAAAAAAGTCTACAAATTGAAGGTTTTACTAAATGAAGGATTAAATTTTGCATTATTCACAACTTTGATGAATATTGCAGCTATTTATTACAAGAAAGTTCAAAATTCATATACTCTTTCAAAGTAAATAAACAAATCTTAAAGTAACAACGGTACGACTAAGGAAACCGGTTCTTAAGTCGCACCACCTATGTCCTAAGTCGTACCTTGGAGGCAAATGAAGCAAAAACACCTTGTATTACTATTCTTTTAGTAAACTATTCGGTCTTGAGTTAATCCTTGGTCAACCCATTCGGTTTTCCAAATTCATAATGTTTATTTAATTCTAGAAGGTGACGTCGCAGTTTCGGTTTAGGAATGTTATACTTTCGTTGAAGCCCATATCACCATTGGGTAATTTTCATAACGCCTCGCCCATATTTTCTTGTCTCTAAGTATTATCGGTACGTTTTGTCACGTTTATGGACCCTGCCTAAAAACTGAAAAAAGTGCATTTCACATTACATATTAAAAAGAAAATATTTTCTTTCTATAAATGATATGTATCTTTAGATGTGCAAGAGATCCTTAAGGCGTAACTCGTACGACTTAAGCCTCGTTTGTGGTACGACTTAAGCAACAGAAAGTGTAAAATTTTAAGTAAGGATCATAGTAGAATGAATTGAACCAGAGCGTCATTATTGCATAAAAGCAACTATTCAAATAGCACAAAATGATACCCTAAGAAATAATAACATTTTATTAATAATATTATTGTTCTACGTCTTACGAAATATGTACGAAAACTATCAGAAAATTACCGAAAACTTATTTTTCTTCAAGGTTAGGTTATAACGCATCGAATCTCCATTCTTAATTAATGGAATTATCATCGCCGATGCTAGTATTCATCGCACTGCCGTTAGCGTTGCTGATTCGATGAAAACAAAGTCAGAATGGAATAGGTATGACTTAGGCTGTGGTACAACTTGAGCATCCTTACCCTAATTTAGACTTCATATTATTTGGTATTTTGAATTTATATTCTTTATATCTGTGCTGTATATTATTCTTTTAATTAAATTAGTTTTCTTTCCTTTTTACATCTATACAGAGTAAATGAAAATATAGACAAAAAAAATATCAGCTACAATTTCAAATTGCTATTTAAATCCGCACATTGTCATTCTATTACAAAAATGAGAATAACACTGTTGCTATATCATATGTTTATAAGAACACACAAATGGAGCATTATGTTTAAAACATTTTTCCTCAGTAGGATGCTTTAATTTCAAATGTTTATTCTCTAACTTAAAAAGAAGTTGAAAGGTGTAAAAACCGTCATCTATTTCCTGTCTATAAAATATTCTGCATACATGCAGGACTGTGTATACATTGCCCATAAGAGATAACACTGGAAATTTTATTGTCATTTTTAAAAAAATATTGAATGGTTATTTAATCAAGAAATAACTGAAATTAAATTCGTAATGACGGAAATAGATGCCGTAACTGGAAGAAATGAAGCAGAAGAACGTAAAAGACAATGAAGAAGAATTTATGAAAAGAATATATTTTCTACCTATTCTTTTTCTGTCTCTCTCTTCTTCAGAACGTTTGTTTACGATAATTGCCCTTTATTTTTCTACAAAATATATTAATTCTGGACATGGTTAATTTCCTTAAAAGCAAAAAGGTACGTTAAATGGATTTCTTTATGGTGTTCCACATGTATCCTTACAGAAGTGTAACACTTTTGTTTTGTCCATGTTTTTTCAAATTACACAAGTTTCCTTGAAAGTAGAATTTCGTATTTTAGTCTTTTCTCTGAGATTTTGTTTGATGCATCCTCTATTAACAGTGAATAACATTTTTTGCTTAGAAACATACTTTTTTATCGAACTGTTTTACTCAAAAATTTAAGAAAAACATATTTTTGTCGTTCTTAAGGTCAACGTCTAAGAATGCTGAAGGATGAAAGCTTAAGGACTGTCTGAACTTGTAGCAAATTTATTTTAAACGTTTACTTAAAAATTAGATAAGTTTCATTGAATGTGGAAAGAGATGTTTTTAATTCGATTCTTCTTTTTTTGTAGTTAAGGTATGAAATAAAATAGTCAAGGGTTCTATAAGCGAATTACCGTCTCCGTTACCTTAAAAATTCCAACGCGAGAGTTCTTGATTCTCAAATGAAAAAGAAATGTCTCATTACAATATATTTTTTAAGTTATCATTCCATCCTTTTTATTTTTGAGGTATAAAGTGGTATGGACCTTTTTTCAATCTAGTTTAAAATATTGAAAGCGAAATAAATAACAAAATAATACTTTTTGATTGTTACTTTCATCAGTAAAGTATTTTCTGTTTTTGAAAAATGTGGGTTTCTTCATGGTGAGCCACTAAGAACAATTATGAAAGTTAACGAACCGCTATGCAACACACTTGTTCTGATTGTTTGCTTTTAAGTTTCAAAAGTTTTCTTGGACGTAGAATGTCGCATTTTAATATTTCCTTTGATTTTTTTCTTGCTGCATTATCTATGAACAGAAAATAATATTTTTTACTAAGAAAATAGTTTTTATAAACCTGTTTTGTTCAGAAGTTAAAAATAATCTTACTGTCGTCTTTCATGTCTATGTGTAAGAATCATTACGAAAGCTTACGCACCGTTATGAATTTGTTATGCATTTATTTTCATTGTGTACTTAAAAGTCGATAAGTTGTATCGAATAAGGAAAGCAACTTAGTAAGCTTCCCTCTGAGTCTTTAGTGACACATCCTCTATAAGCCGTAGACACTATTTTAGCTTAGAAATTTTTATGAACATAATTTATTCAGAAATTCAAAGGAATATTAAAGTTGTCAAATGGGCTGATTGGCTTTACAAAATCAAACTTTTGATTTATATGCCAATCTGTTAACTGAGGAAAAGAAAGTGTGGTATGAACCTAAATATAACTTTTTCAGTGAAATTCAAAAAGGTAAAACGAGTCAATATAAAACACTGCGAACCGAATAAGATATACGAGATCTTGAATTAGTGAGAAAGGCGATTTAATTTCTGGTTTGGGTTTTATTCAGAAATTCAAAACAATGTTACAGCCGTTGATTGGGCCGATTGGATTTACAAAAACAAATTGATGCTATATGTGCTAATGACTTCACTGAGGAAATGAAACTGTGGTATGCAATTACATAAAATGAATTTTTTCAGTGAATTCTGAAAAGGTAAAAAGATGAATATCATGCAGTGTCAATCGAAGAAGATAAACGAGATTTTCAATTAGATGGAAAGGGGTTCAATTTCCAGTCTTTAAGAGTTTCATTAAGCCAGATTTATGGTGCATAGAGTTTGGTATTAACCCTCGGACTGAGTACCCCGCAATTTCCGCGGGTTGGAAGCAAGTCTATTTTCTGCTGCATCCTGCGATTTTCACAGGCTAATGTGTTTCCTTAGTACTTTTATAGAGTTTGATCATATTATATTAATAAAGCTTTGCATATAAATAACAACTCGCTTGGCTCAACGGTATTTGAACACGTTTGCAAAGTTGAATTTAAATAGTGATTTTAAAAAATTACACAGTCAGAGGGTAATTAGACCGTTTCGGCATATAAAGATGTGAAGAACGACAATTGGTAAAGATTCGTTAGTAATGAAGTATTTTAACTAAATCAGGATAGTGCAACATGCATACAAGATAATTCTGCTAGCAAGATGCATTAAAGTTCCAATTCAAAAGCCCTTGAAAAAAGTTTTATCTAGCTAAAATAATCTTCTTATTTCGTAATCTTAAGTAATTTCCAAGAAGAGAGAATGGCCTTAATAAATTTTCAGAAGCAATGATTAAGCATCTTTGGTTAGTACTTGTGCCTCCAAACAATGACGTCAAGGGCTTTAGAATTGGTTGTCGCGAACACAAAGCCTTAACCTTTCGATTCACCTTTAGTCTCTAGGAAAAAGCAACGCAGTTTCAAGTTTTAAATATTAATTGCCAGAAGGTGCTTTTCTTCACTATTTCATATAAAGCTTGTTTTGAAAGTCACAAAATATTAAAATGAATTTAACCTTTTCATCCAAATTATTTTAGGTATAATTATGTATGAAACATTGTGTAAATAAAGAGTTTATAATTCAAATAATTACCTCATCCTTCTGTGAATATTGTGAGTGGTTGAGTTCTTGTTTTTATGATGCAATTCGATGTGACGTCTTTTTATTTTGGAGGATAATAAATAGGTAAACTATGCACAAAAATACGCACGCAATGTTTAAATAAACCTTCTTTGGCGTGTCGTTTATGAAAATATCATAAGTATAGTTTTCAATGTGGTTAATAACTTAATCAATAGAAAAGAACAACTAGGGTTTTTAATTTAGATTGATATGAATATATTCTACAGAAAGAAAATAATCTTAAGATTAAAAAATGAAAAAGGTTTAAAAAAGCACGCTTTTATAGTGCATTTAAAAATATAAAATAATTTTTTTTATCAAAAATATGAGGATCAAAACAAAAACACAAAAACGTGAGGGGCTGATAGAAACACTCTAAGTAAATTGGATTCACATTATTTTTTTATTGGCGTTGTATTGTTTACAGAGCCTCACGTTTTTACGTTTTTGTTTTGCCTATCGAATTTCAATAAAAGTGTTTTTTTCCTATTTTTAAGTACGCTAATAAAAGTGTGTTTTAATTTTTTTATTATATTCTACTTTTGAGTTGCTAATTTATTCCATAATTCATTATAATAAATATTACTGAATCTTAAAATAAGTTTTCCTCAAATTAAAAAAAATCAGATTAACAATTTTTTTCCTATTTTTAAGTACTCTAATAAAAGTGTGCTTTGGTTTTTTTTAATTATTTTTTACTTTTTAATAGTTAATTTACCTCAAATTCAAACACACACAAAAAATCAAATTCACAAATGTTTTCCTATTTTTAAGTACTCTAATAAAAGTGCGCTTTAATTTTATTTTTATTTTCTACTTTTTAGTTTATAATTTATTCCACAATCATTATTATAAATATTACTGAATCTTAAAATAATTTTTTCTGAAATTCTCTACCAGATGCGGCCTCTCATATTGAATCAAAACTTGTTAATTGCTTTGAAAGTATTAAAATATTGTAATGCCATCGGAAACACACAAATGTGCAGAATTGAGAACTCTAACGCACCACAGAGTGAAAAATAGATTGCAAAGTCCTATCTTTACAAGCCTGAAACAAGGCAAGCTAAATAAAAATGTAAATGGAAAAATAATTTAGTTGGTAAGAATATTTTACGGTTGCCGCAAACATAAGTAATTCATATTAGAAGCCAGATTAAAATGTAAACATTGGATCTTTAACCCAATGCTTCATTTGCAAAGCCTGAAGTTTTATTTATTATTTGACTGCGAACAAGCGGCAGTTTAACAGTAACTGTTTTTGCATTCTTCCTTTCTTTGTTTACATTTTTCAGCATTGTTTCGTTTCAAATCAACGTGGGAAGTACTTACAAAACACGTTTTTTTAAAACCATCGAGTTCGGAAGTTGTTATTCATCGTTTTGTGTGCTTTTTTCAATCGTATTATTAATTTTTATTTCTTTTCAGTCATTTATTAGAATATTTAATTATGGCTCGGTCAACGAGAATTTTCAAAAAGAGATCAGGTAAGAATTATAAAATTTCAGAGAAGGCTGTAACTCAGGTTCAAAACCTTTCACCAAATGGACAACAGACTTGTGCCAAAGAAAGGAAAATACCAAATATAGATTATTCTTTTTCAGCTGAAAATACAGGTAAGGGTGTTTTAAATTCTATTATAGACGTGAGTATTCTTGCAGGTGTATTTAAAAATTTTGTCAATTGCAAAATATGTAATAGTGGTTTGGATCTGCAAGTGTTGAAAAGCACTTCTGGTCTTGCAGTTTCTTTTATTTTTAAATTGTTTTCAATGCGAGTATACTCATGAATTCAGTTCATCTGAATTTCATGAAGGAACTCAGATTGTTACTGTTAATACCAGGTATGTATATGCGTTGCGTTCATTGGTAAAGGAGCTGAAGCTGGTCGAATGTTCTGCGCGGTGATGAATCTTCCACAGTCCCCTACAAGATTTCAAAACTACAATAAAAGACTTTTAAATGCGACTAGGGTAGTTTGTGAGTCAACAATGCAGAAAGCTGCGAAAGAAGCCATTGTTGAGGACAACAGTGATAATAATATTGCTGTGGCTGTTGATGGAACTTGGCAGAAGCGACGTTACACGTCACACAATGGTGTAGTAATCGTTACCAGTATGGACACTGGTAAAGTAATAGACATAGATGTACTAAGCAAGTACTGTGCTTGCAAAAACAAGAAAAATCATGAAAAGAGCTGCAAAAGTAACTTTCGTGGATCCAGCGGTATGATGGGTGCGTGTAACATATTCAAACACTCTTTGACATTCCATAATGCACGCTATACGAAATACTTAGGATATGGAGACTCGAAAGCATTTGATGAGATAACAATAGAAAATATTTATGGAGATAAGTTTCAGGTGGAAAAATCGGAATGCATTAGCCATGTCATGAAACGTATGAGGTCGAGACTTCGAAGACTAAAAGAAAAGATGAAAGGACAAGTTGTGTGTGATGGCAAACGCCTTTCGGGAAAAAACCATTTGACTGACAGTCAAATCGATAAGATTCAAAACTACCATGGTTTAGCCATCCGTCGAAACCTCAACAGTGTTCATGCTAAGCGCCAAGCCATTTGGGCGATTTTTATGCACAAATTGTCCACTGATGATAATACACAACATGGTTTTTGTCCTATTGGTGAGGATTCATGATATGGGTTCAAAAAGGCTGAAGCTACAGTGAATGCATACAAGCATAAAAACAATCTACCTGTAGTTGTAGTTGAAGCCATGCGTCCTGTGTTTAAGGATATATCCCATCCTGATATGTTAAAGAAGTGTGTGCATGGGAACACGCAAAATCCAAACGAAAGTGTGAATAACGGCATTTGCTCGCGTGTTCCCAAATCAACATTTGTGCAAATTGAAGCAATTTCCCTTGGTGTATATGATTCTGTATGCACTTTTAATGAGGGAAGTTCAGCAAAGTTGCAAATTCTTACAAATTTAGGCATACAACCTGCAGAATATACTTTCTATGCTTTGAAGTGTCTCGACAAAGAAAAACTTCTGAGGGCAAAATATGCTTTTTCCCAACAATCTAAAGAAAGGAGGAAGGCAAAACGGCATAAAAGAAAAAGAGAAGAAGCTAAGAATAAAAATAATGCACAGATTGCTGGCTATGGGGCAGGAATGTTTTGATAAGGTAAGATTTATCTCTTTCAATTGCATAATATCAAAAAGGTATTTTTAAAACTGTATAAACATTTTTCTCAAGAACTGCATAGCATATACTCTTTAAATTTTTACCACCTTTTCTATACATAAAAATGTATATACTAAGCAAACTTTTTTCTATTATTTCAAAAATATTTCTTAATAGTGCTTATCGCGTGCTGCAAAAGGGCAATTTTTGAAAAATTCATAGTGAAATTCAGTTAAATTTTTTTTAAAAAAAATATATATTAATGCAAGAATTTTTCTCAGTATAAAGATGCATGTCCACTTAAACTGTATAAAAAAATCAAAACTATATGTAGTAGATAATTTGAAAATGTGCATTAATTTATTCTGTGTAATGCTATCGTATGGAGGTTGCATGTCGTTTTGAGGGCAAAATATGTCTTTTCTCTGTAATTAATAGGAAGGAGGGTTAAAATAGGTATATAAGACAAAGATGAAAGGAAAAGGTTAAAAAAATGCATAGATTGTACTCCAGTATGTTGGAATCTTTTGATGAGGCAATGTTTTTACCTTTAACTTGAATTATAGTAACTCCGGACACCTTGTATTTCTAGTAATTATCGATAGATAACAGTCAAACGAGCAGTATAGGTGCGCAATGAGATTTCTTTAACCAGTTTATAGCATGAATCCCAATTCGATTATTACTTTTAGCTGTACAATCGTTATTTTGAGGTACACGTATGACTATCCAAACTTTTAAACACCTTATGCTTAAATACGTTTTATGCGTTAATTACTAAATCCATACATGATTTCGAAGTCAAAACTAAGTGTAGAGACTGTATAGAGTACTGTGTGTATGGTTACGCCATTTTCCTTTGCGAGGGCAGGCAACTATGATGTGCGGCGTCTGTACCGTAAAAAATGGGATACATGCCGCACTGAGATCCGGTACACATGCCGCAGTTTCTTTTGTACGGGATGCCGCGATTAATAAAATTGAAATTTATCTATCCGTGTCTTATTTTATTATGTTACTGAACACTTACTTAGGTTGAGCAGCATGTTAGGCGCAAATTGACTCGCTATCGGGTAGGGTTTTTAATCTGCGATGCTTGGAACAAATCTGCAACTGTTGGCTACTAAGGCCTTTAAGGTCACTGGTATCTTCCCTTTTAAAAACAACGCTCTCCCAGATCAATTGTTTTTTGCATTAGCGGATAGTGAAGTACCCGTGCCAGAAAACACGACACAAGAGGAGGCAAATTCATCAAGTGAAGTACTAATCAACACACCTCAAATCAATTTACAGCCTGCAGAACCTGGAACTAGCATTGTAAAACCACTATCACCTACCAAACACCTACATAAAATCTCTCCTATTCCGAGACTTAGCCAGGACACAGCAAAGCACAGAATTAGGAAAACGGCAGTACTCTTAACCTCTATTGATAATAAGAATGCGCTTAAAGTAAATTTAGAGAAATGATTCCAAAAATGTAAGAAAATTAACAGAAAAGATGTCAAAACTACCAATAGAAAATTTAATTTTGAATCAGGTGGAGGATCCCATGACAGTTCATCAGACATTGATGAATGTTCAAACAGTATCAAGTTTACTACACCAAAGAAGAAAAGGGAAAAATAAAAAGTAAGAAGGAGACGAAAGATGCAAGTCAAGATGATAACAATGAACATTTGGATCACACATGTGACGCAGGCTTTCTTTGCAAGGAATGTTCTGAAAACTACTACAAAACTAAGAGAAAGTGTGATTTGCTTCGTTGGATCATGTGTCAAATGTGGTTACATGAAGACTGTACTATTTTCGACACTTTTTGTGTAGATTGCGGTCGAAAAAACAGGACTATTAGCAAATAAAACAATGTAAACACTATTTTACTTTTTTCTTTTCCCTCACTAATACACTGGTGTTACGTTGTTGCTGAATAACAATTAGAATTCAATCTTTAAAAAATAAGTCGATAATTTTAGTAGTGAACTAAGCAGGCAGACTAATATTGATTTGAACCTACTAGTACGTTTTATTGTACTCATTTAGTTTGTTTTTGTTATTACATAGGTAATTATAGTCCAGATATGAATATTTGTTTGAATACTTTTTATTTATTATTTCATTCTGTTCTTATGCGGGGCTCGGCATAACTCCCGCACAAGTGCGGCGTCTCAACCTGATGTACAGGTGACGCGCCGCTGTGTAATGTTTTAGAAAAAAAATGTTAAAAAATATTAATTATTTTTTTATATTTTTTGTCGCGGTACACATGTTGTATATTTAACATTAAATAGCACAGCATGATTTATTTTATTTTATGTGCACCATGGGATTTTATACACAACTTCAAAAAAATATGCGGCATATCTCCCGGAATTACCCTATCTCAAAATGGTATTTTTGAAACTGCGTGCACCCTTTTCTCAAATTCTATTGCATGTAGGCTTTTGAAATTTTTACCACATATTCTATTCATATAATTGTATATACTGAGCAGATTTGCTTCTATTATTTCAAAAATATTTCTTTATATTGCTGATTGCGTGTAAGAAAACGGCAATTTTTGACAAATTCATCGTGACATACAGTTAAAAATTTAAAAAACCCAAACTATAATAATGTAAGAAATTTGTTCAGTCTAAAGATAAATGTGTACTTAAACTGTAAAAAAAATTTCAAACATGTATCTATAATACATTGTGAGAATAAGGTACCTAAAAATGACCAATTTAACATTAGCGGTATAGGGGGTACCGACTCCCCTTAAATACAGTTCAAACAGATATTAAATGCGAATAATAATATTTGATAATGTTATATAAAGTCTTTTATTTTGAGAATTTGGAACATTTAAATTTTACACTGTAATTTTCTAAGAATTTAAAATACTGCCTCCATTATAACCTGAAGTTTAATGTCATGACAAAAAATTAGATAATAGGTCTGGGTTTCAGATGCATTTGTTTTGTATTTAACTTATCAAACGAACATGCATGGTTATTAAAGTATTAAAATTGATTAACTCTTTCATGTCTGATGGAATGCATTATGTAGAATCTTTCAACTTACACCATTTGTTTGGCGGTATATCTTTTGAACCATACTTTCAAATGATATTGATTTATACTTACAAACAAATTTGGGCCTCTGATGAGACATTAGACTCATGTACGGTATTTAAAAGAATTAAGTCTTGAATTTAACCCAAAAATGAATAGCTATGCATTCAATAATTATCTGAAATTGAAAAGATAAAAACAGAAAAATAGTATGAACACATTCAACTATATTTACCTTCAGGAAAATTTTGAAATTGTGTTTAAGAGTGGTGGCTGAGTATTGGTAAATTAATTTTTTATCAATCTTTCTTTTTGCAGACATATTTCATGCTTGTTAAGATTAAAATTTGTTATAAATTTTTCACTCACTTCCTGATGTTCTGGAATTTTAAAATTTTGTTCAGTCGTGTTTTGTCGATGATAATACACTATTTTAATATTGTCAGAAATTAATTATCGGTTAATCGATAAATTTCATTAAATTTTGATTTCGTACGAGTGGCGCCACCTGGTAGTGAATTTCAGAAAATAATTTATTTCAAGATTACATAATAGTTATAATAATGAATTATAATTTAAAGGTTAAAAAGTAGAAAATAATTAAAATTAAAAATTCTACTTTTTAATACTCTAATAAAATGAGTTTATAAATTCGTTAATTAACATGATTCGTTTCTTTTTGTCGAATTATTTAAAAATCAATAATAATGATATATTAAAGAAAAGTACCCATTCTAGATAGTGAACTAACGAATATCTCAGGTTTTTTTTCGCCATAAAAAGAATTTGGAATAACTTTAATTAAGCTCTTTCCTCACATCATTTCATTTATATAAAACCTTGTCTTTTAGTAGAGAATTATCATCTATTTTAAAATAATTGATTTATTGATTGATTCTTAGATCTTACATTGGTGGAAGAACAGAGGAAACTGAAATAGTCTTTTATGATTTACCTTGATAAGAAAATAACATAATTTCTGTCTAGAGACAGCATATTATGCGACATATAAATTGTCGGGGGGCTTGAACGTTTCGAATACCTTTTTTTAAACTTGAAAGAAGTCATTATTTAAATATGAATTTAGTTCGTCTTTTCTCTTTTTATCTTATTTTAGATTCATAGAAAGAAAAGAATGCAATCCCAAGGTATGAAATAAAATACTCAAAGATTCCATAAGCAAATTTCCGCCTTCGATTTCTTAAAAATTCCAGCGCAAAAGATTCAAATTCGCAAATGAAGAAGAAATGTCACACTGCGAAATACTTTTTAAAATGTCATTCCGACCTTTTTACCTTTGAGAAATAAAGTGACATTCACATTTTTTCAACCTACTATAAAATAGAGAGAGTAAAATAAATGCTGAAATCTTACATTTTGAAAGTTATTTTCATCGGAAAAGTATTTTCTGTGGTCATAAAATACGAAATTAAGTTGTGGAAGTACTATCACGCGCAATTTTCGGGAGAAAGATTATAAAATATTGAATTCCACTGCATATTTAAACATAATTGTTGTAAAGATTTTAAAAAGCAATGTGCTTCATGGATTTATCTGACATTATTTCGAATATAATAGTTTAAAAAAGACAACGGCTATATTAATAAAATAATTTACCAAGAACGTTTTTAATTTTTGAATTGTGGATTAAAATAATTGAAGTTTGTCTTAATTGCTAAGAAAATTGTGCCTTAAATCCTATTATATGTAAAAGAAGTTTTTTAATAAAATATTTTTATTAACCAAAGACGCAATACTTGACAAACAAAAGGGAATCTAGCATCAATAAGCTGGTTCAATATTTATTAAACCTAATATTAACAAGGCAGTTATTAAATATTTTATGAAATTAACTTAAATACTTCACATTTATTCTAATCACTTTACATTCAATTAAGAAAAACTTATTCTGCAAGTATACGTTTCAGATATTTGTTAATTCTTAAAAATACGAACACAAATATCATTTACCTATAAAAAGGCTAAATTTTGGATTGGAAATCATATTTTAATATTTTCATATCGATGTAACAAGAATTGGACATATTGACAATGGTCCTAGTTATTCTAGAATACACGGAACAAAGACAATTTGTTTGTGTAATGCTTGTTAAAAGAGATGAAAATTAAAAATTCACCAGCATTTAATGCACATAATTGTTCATTGCTACAGCATACAAAGAAAAATAATTAATAAAATTGTATTTATTTCCCGTTAAAAATTTAAGGTTCACTAGAAAAGGATAAATTGTTTTAAGCTGAACTTTTTGTTTCGAAGAGTGAAGATTTTATTAAAAGTAATGTTTCGATAAAAATATGAATAATTAGTAAAAGCAGGTGTCAAAAAATAGTCATTGAAGAAAAATGTATCGAAAATCATTATAAATTAATGTCTGTATTTTAATATATCAGGCATTTATGAAGCAGCAAATTATTTCAAACCTCGAAGACCGTATTATGAACCCGAAAACCGTATTCCTTTAAAACCATTTAAGATAATCTTAAACGCGGTTTTCAGAAATCTTTTTGATGTATGAAATAGGTTAATTTAAAAGAATTTCTAATAAAAGGAGATCTAATTACAACTACTTCGGTAAATATCATAACCATAACTTCTTATAAAGTATAAATTGTAGGGTTGAAAAATTTTTAAAATAGGATGAACACATTACCTTTATTAAAATTTATATTCATTAAGAAATGTGCCGAAAATCATCAAGAAATGATATCTATATTTTAACTCCATTTAAGAAGCAGTATTTCAAAGGTACGGACTATGTTCGGGCTACAGGTATTCTATGGTGTGCATAAATCTATAATTTAGCAATTTTCTTTTTATCCCTATCCTTAAGTAAGTGCTTTCAAATATTTAGAAACCGAAAAAAACTTCCATGTCAAAACTGATAAGGAATATTTGTGATAATCTGAGATGTTCTATGTAGAAGTCATTTTTAACTTATCAGAGAGTACATGGAGAGAACTTTCTAGGAATGTTCAATACCTGAAGAGTTAAAAGGGATTACACCTCGAAATCATAAAAAGTATTGCAGGGTTACTCACTTTTTAAAATAGGTTATAAATGTGATTTTTTTTAAATCTATAATCGTCCTACCATATAAAATATAACGAAATATTGAAAAATGCTTTGGAAACTAATTTTAAAAACTCGAATGATGCCATGATTTATGCACATGTCATTAAATATTTTGAATAAATAGCGATAAAGCATTAAATTTACACAAATAGAAGTAAAATCTACGTGTATCCAACACGCAGATTTAATAATGATCTCGAAAATATAAATTAAAACATGACAAAATAAGCTTAGAAAATACTTCTTTACTTCAGTAAATGCATAATTTACTCGAATAAAATAGTATTGCAATTAAAAATCTAAGTTTTAAAATTAAATACTAAAGAATTTAGATGAATGAAATGAATTAAAAACATCAGGAAATGTAAACAAATTTCCATATACAGTGCATAAAGTTGACTAATGGGAAATTTTTCTATTTTAGCAAAAATAATGTTACAAAGCGAGACATAGTTATACAGAGAATAAAATGAACAAAGATTGAAATATTTTTAAAAATTTAACTTAAACATATATAATTGCTTACCAACGAAGAAAGTGGAAAAATCTGTTTTAAATTGACAATGCTGACACGTGTAATCCTTGCGCTTTTTCTCTCGATTATTTATATCCTCTAAAACGGCACTTTCTTCTAAATTCCGCTTTTTTCCATCCATAACAGCAGATCTTTACAAGTGTTACGTTCTATTTCAGCATAATGTTACAAAAACCATTGTATTCATGACAAATGCCGACAAAGAACTTGAGTTATGAGCAAACAAATACTTCTTGTCACTATTTTATCTCCTCTAGATGCTGTTCAAGAAAAGATCAGTTTGTAACAAAAAATTCTTCTCGAATATTTTAGCATGCTGTTTTACAATAATGAAAATATTTTCTAGTCTTTTCAAAATGCAAAATCCGACAAGCGTCGCTTTAGAAAATTTTGAGAAGGAACGCCTACTGGAATTTTTAATTTCACACGAAACCTATAGTGCCTAATAATAATTTACTAAATTCCTGATTTTTGAAATAATTTTGGATTATTTACATACTTTCATTCACTGACATTTCAGATAACTGTTTCATCAAGAGAATCATCATTATGCGTTGCTAAAATGTTTCAAAAGAAACTGTCGAGAAATATCTGTATTTTTCTTCTGCTGATAAGAAAAAAATATATAATTCATTTTAAACGAAATACATTGTTTCTAACAAGATTAATTTCTCATGTAAATTTTTTTTCACTGGCTTTCATTTCATTAAACTTTTTTTCTTTGCTACTTATTAAAGGGGAATGCTCAGAAAATATAATACGAACTTAGAGATTAATAAATAACTTCTTACTCACATCTAACATCTGTTAAAATATCTAATATTTCAAAGAATGAGATAATTATGATTTAAATCCAAACAACTTCATAAACTCAACATAGAAGAAACATTATGACTGCGTTGGTAAACAGTCTCTGTAAAATGCGAGTATAGATTTAAATCTAAATATTTGAAATTATTTTAAAAAACAATTTAGTACAGACTCAATTTTCATGCATTATTTCTAAAATTTTTGTTTTGCGATATTCAGCTGACTATCAAAACCATAAATTAAATCTAACATTTACGTATTACTTTTTCACCGATGTTTATTCCTTCAAAATTTTGCAAAACAAAGAAACATTTGAAAAAGGAAACAGATCTACCTTGTAAGGTGCGACACTACACATACGGAAAAAAATCGATCTGGAGAAAATGCTTAACAACTTCAACCTACCAAAACGATGCTATTCCGCTTCAAAAAATTGGCATAATCCTCCGAAAAATGTGAACCATTTTATTGGATCCTAAGAGATGGAAATTCTTGAAAACTATTCCACTTCAGTGACTCAAAATTACATACATTTTCAGATGTCCATGTTCATTGATGCAACCGATGGCTGTATGGGAGAGTAAAAAATAGCTTCCTTCCATAAATAGCAGATAACTTTTCTCATGACAAAACGCGCGTATAAGCCTCGTTCTTGAAAAAACGGCTATTCCTTTGTCACATTTGCGAATGTAGGCGAAATTCGCTTACGTTGGACCAAAGCATTCTAGTAGGTAATCTTACTTTTGTGAACTCACTCCTCTATGCGATACAAAAGGTTCGTTCCATTCTCAAAGAAAAAGTGAGGCGTAGTTTTTTTTGAGATACGTAATGTTTAATTAGATAAGTTGGCCAACAGCATTACTGTTACTCTTCTGAAACAATTGGAAGCACATTTTATGAGAGGTGAAAGATTTAAAGTTCGCTTTATTGCATAGCTTTATATTTATTAGACGCACCTTACTTATGGTTCTATTGTTAGCTTTATTTTGTATCTATATATTATTTTTATGACTGCTTAAAGGACTTTTCTACTGTGGAAGAATTACGTATAATAGGTGTAGTTCTCAAACAATGGGATATTTTTGAAAGAAAAATGTGGTTTAATGCAGCTTTTGTTTTTGTAGTTGCATTCAATGCATTGGACTTGTTGATTATCCTTTCTCTAATAAGCTAAAAACACAAAATACAACGTTCTAAATAACAGATCTATATTTCTAGATGTAGAACAAGTACGCATTATTCGTCGACCCTGTTTCCACTTTTAAAATAAATATGATTTCTGAATAGAGGCTTTCACATAAATTATTAATTTTATTAAGACTAAGAATAGTATTGAAAGAAGAAAAAATGACTAGAAAAAATATTTTATGAGCCATTAGAATGAAATATAAAAGAAGGTACGTATAAATCATGAGTGAAACAATAATAAAAGTTTGAAATACGTTTTTCATTTATGGTAGCCTCATCTCGTGAAACTAGGTAGCTATACAATCCAGGCAGTATAAAAAAATATCAATACTCCGTTTGATCTGAAGAAGAAAAATCTAAATTTCTTGGATGTGCAGTAATAATTCACTTGGATTTTCTCTGAAAGAAGTTTTTTTTTAATAATTTTTTTCGGAATAGAAGGTGAATCCAGATCCACATTATGTTTTTACACTATCTTAACTTTTTAATTAAATTTCTTTTCCAAATAAACTAAATTGCAAAATAATTATTGAATGCAAAAATTTATTTGGCCTTATGTGTTTCAGAACTATAACTTTTTAATTGCATTTACTTCAAATATGCTTAACTATGAAAACTGTAACAGTATTTTTCATATATATTGCGCAGACCTTAAAACTATCTATCATCAACTTTCACAGAATCAGTTATTATTTGTTTTATAAAAGTAGCTAAAATGTGAAAATAATAAATGATTAAAAAGACATAAAAATCAAAGAATGAAAACTACTATAGAGTTATACACAGATTACATACAACACTGAAAATAGCCTTGGTGGCTGTTCTCAATTTCTTCACGACAACATTTCCTTCAAAAAGAGAGAATTCCCGTGATTATTTATAATTTATCATGAAATTTCTTTTTTGAATAGTAGAATGCTCCACAGTGCTTTGTCACATTAACGGATCTATGGCTTTGATTCTCAAAGGAAGTTCTAAATGTGACGCTAAAAGCCTTCACAGCATTTCAATAAAAAAGTATAAACGAAGGAAATGTGGTTAATAACAAATCCGCGTATATATACGAACGAATTCATAGCATCTAAAAATCATAGCAGAAATAAAAAAGAAGTTTTTAAAAAGAACTCTTTTATTAGCTAAGTAGTTAGCACGCTAAAATATCACAAAAAACTTATTTTTTTAAAATTAAAAATCTGGAGGTCAAAGCAAAAGTCGTGAAAGTGCAATCCTAAGACGTTGAAATAAAAATTCTAAGTTAATTGGAATTTTAATCACATTTATATTTTAAGTATTAAAGAATGTTTAAAAATTTCCTTTCTTTTGATTTTTATTGATTTTTTGATTTTCATTCCTATTTTGTCCCATGTTTGATATTCATTGTATTCTTATCGTATAATTTTCAGTGCCTCACGATTTTGCGAGTTTTGCTTTGACCTCCAGAGTTTTGATATCTTTTTTTTACATTTTAGTGCAGTAATAAAAGGGTGCTTTTTTTAAAAACCTTTTTTATTTTTATTTTTTTCTAATTCTTAGCCATTAGCAATGATCATAATTCATTATTATTTTTATGGAATCCTGCGATCAATTTGTCTCAAATTGCCTCTCGCATTGAATTAAGACTAAATAAAATCAAACGATTAATTGATAATAAATTCTGAAAATATTTGAATAATGCATTATCATCGGGAACACACAACTGTAGAGAATTTCAGAACTCTAGCGCATCAGAGTGTGGGTGAAAAGTTGAGTTAAAAATTCATCATATGAAAAGTCGAGTAAAGAATGTAACAAGTGAAGTGAAATAAAACTGAGTAAAAATACCCTTTCACAAATGGTTAACAACTACCAAATACTCGCGAGAATCAAAGTAGCTTAGTCTGAGAGAATTACACATTATTCAGAGACGTGACATCACAACAGAGCGTAGGACAGCATGCAGTTAGTAAAGCTTAATTTTATATGTCAGATGACGTCTCGAGTTACGTCTGTCATGGGACTGTGGTGTGACGTGTACTTATTTGTTTCTCTCTCACGTTGTTTCCGTTAAAATTTAAGGCAAAACAACCTTCTCTTTCACAACTCGCTAAGAAAAGTAAAGTTGTCAAAAATAGCTTCTTTGCTTATTTATTTAAAGGTCCCAAAAGGATTTTTTGGAAAATGTTTAGTTTAAACGCAAATTCGAGTTTTAATCAACAGAAACTCATGATTCATTAGTGAAAACTGCACTAGATTTAGTAAGCACCGTTTGCAGTTTAAAGGCGTTTTGAATTTCGCAAGTGCTATAACCCAAATTGTTTTGATTTTACTGAATTTTGACTCAATGCTCAAGTACACATAGATTTAGAAAGTATCTGCAGTCATGTACGCTCTAAACTTTACTTTATCTCATCGTCAAATTTCATTTTCTCCAAGCGACCAACAATTTCTATATTACAATGAAATTTCATTTTTTCTCTCCTCCTTTTTTAGCAACCTAATTTAGAACACATGACAATTGTTTTGACACCACTATTGCATGCTATAAGCAATTGCACTGATTACATCTAAGGTTCATAATTTTGATGTATATTTTTCTGACAACAGTGGAAAGAAACAATTTATTTTATTCATTGATTCTGCACTTAAGCCAGCATTTAACTTCGGCAGCTGTTATTAAGCAGATCAATTAAGATTTGATATCCACAAATAACATAAATTTTAGTTATTTTCATTTTATTATAACACTGAGTTGCATTTCAAGGGCAGTATAAACTGTGCAATACATTAAAGATCGATAGTCACTCTAAAAGCGATATCTACATTTCAAGCCAGAATATATTAAAAATAGATAGTTATGATAAAGAAGAACGTTACTCCTTGTGCTTTGATTTCTGAAAAAAACAAACCAACCATTTGTCTTCTTAGAAATCGTAAGATTCCGCTTATTTTTTAGATCTGGAAATCAAACTTATAGTTAATAACTTTTGTGCCGATGTATTTGACGAAAGAAAGGATTTTAATTTTAATGTCAACCAACTATCCCATTTTTCTTCAAATATTTCTATTACTATTTACAGAAACATAATTATCACTCAATTATCTCGTATTAAATCTATTTGCTCAGATGTAGATACAAAATCGGGTCAATCTAAGCTTTTATTTGATCAACTAATTTTTAATGGTATTCCAGAGAGCTTTTTACTTCGCTATCTCAAGTTTTAAATTTTGTAATCTTTATTCAACCAGCAAGGCCTTTTTCTTCCTTCGATTCCGGCTTGACTGCAACTCTCGCCTTTATACCGTTCTACCGCTTTACCTCGTGCGTCATTCAGTGGTTTTTTTTCGGATTTCAACGGTGCTAAGCCTTAATCATTGCCACGTGCGGCTCCGGTGGCTTTTTTGAGAATTCCAACTTTGGTAATTTTTTATATTTTTTGAATATTTCTATGTTTCATTTTGTTTTTAGTCTAGGTTTGTGAATTCGGATTTTTGGCTTTCGATTTTTTGAAATCGACTTCTTTGTGTATTTTTCAATCCAGAATTTTTCTGTTTTCACGGTGGGCGCTTTATGGGGGGGGGATAATAGCAATTTTTTACGATTTTTCGTTGTCGTTATGCAGAAAAAAGCACTATTTAATATCATAGACAGGCTTCTCTTCCTGATGAGCGGCTTGCCATGATATTTTCAATTTATTGTGTTTTGGTCTTCCTTTTTTTGTCTTATTGTTTGTTTTTGATATATTGTATTTTGTTTCTTGTATGTCTTGGTATATATATATATATATAATACTAAAAAATTGTAACTTAGTAAAATTAAATATGATAATGTTAAATTTTACACATGAACCCCTATTTTGATAATGTTAAATTTCTTGATTTTCTCAAGCTGTTTACTTTCTTATTAGTTATTTCACTGATTTAGATTTCTGAGATATAAGTAATAATTGAAAATATTAATTTATTAATTGATTGAAAATATTAATTTGTATATTTCTATTTTAATTAATTTTACTTGAAGAAAAGAATTTTTCATTTTCCCGTAAAAAAATATAAGAAAATGGTTACATTGTATATGATATAGAGTTGTACCAAAAAGAAGTATATTTAATACGTCAATCATTTTCCAGATTTATATTTTATGTTTATTTTTCATTGAAACATTGCGATTTCGCTTTACAACAAAATTTTGATTATTCACGTATAGAGTTTATGACTCTTACCAATATTTCTACCATAATGCACCTAAAATCTTGCATTTCAATTATGATTTACTAAACAGTATATTATCTGTATGTTACTAGTTCTTATAACTAACATTGAAAAGTTTTCTGAATAAGTTATGAATCAAAGCAAGTAAATCTATGGAGTGTTCGAAGACGACAAATTCCTTGAAAGCTACACCTGAATAAAGATGTTTGAAACCAAATAGTTTGGGAGCCAAGAACGAGCTTTGAACTTATTTTGGAAATGTCACAAGGACACAAAGTCAAAGGAATAGTTAGTCAGTTGTTTACTTGAGCCCGTAGAGGATAGAAGTTCGAGGAGCGTATCTAACAGCTGATCGCTGGATATTTTTGAAATGAGAAATATTTTATATCTGTTAACCCTGAATGAAAGTGGTAATCAATAAAATATATATTATGCTTGTTTCAATCAAATGCGTTTAAAATCTGTTTTAATGATGATTTATCAAAAATAATCAGACGATTTAAACTTTTGCTGATGTAATTAAATTACCGACATTCTCTTTAACTATAAACATTTAAATCATGTATCATGAATGCCTAAAAATGCTAATAAAATAATAATTTTTCTGATACATTATATGTATAACATTATGTGCATGATCTTAAACTCGAAAGAATGATCCATATCTTAATACTCGATATTAAGTCGAATATGTTACACAAACATTTACCACTTAAAGATTTGTTGACTAATTAACTTATTTAGCTTATTCGTAGAAATTGTTTATTAAAATCCAAAGTTTGTTTATGATATTACATATGCTTCCATTTGTTTTCTTTTAATGCATTTTTGTATTCATTCTATTCGTATTCATATATAATTCAAATTTTTTATATCCTATTATGTAATTTTGTTCACTTCTACACTTCTACTATTATACAGGGTGCCCACTTAAATAAGGACCACCCCTTAAATAAAGGCCACCCCTTAAATAAAGACCCCCCTTAAATAAGGTCCCCCCACTTAAATAAGGGCAGCTATAGTCATTAAAGTAGTGTCTAGGCATAGTAAAACGTCTCTGCGTTATGCCATGAGCCCACTCACAGAGCCACCTGATGGAAAACTCCGGAGTTAGCGTTCCTATCTCGTAAACTGGACAAAATAGGGGGAAAATGTCAATTACAAAGTTGTAGAGCGTCATTTATTTAGTGAAACAGACACCTTATGCATATTAATACTAAAAACAGAATGCTTAAAAGGCAAGTGATGCAGTAATGTGTTTGAGCTAGCTGAGAGTAAACCGACGATATATACTGTTACTATAGTATTTGCTGTGTTTTCTCAAATACCCTTATTATATGCAGATTTAAGGAAAGTATTATTTTTAGCAAGAATAAAGTTATTAATCCTACATTGCGTGATTTTTTAAGTATCAGAAAGGTTAATGAGGGGTAAGGAATATTAGAAAAATAATTAAAATATTAATTTCAACCTTGCGTATGTATTTAAAAGCAATATGTGATTCATTTATACAACTAATGAAATCTCAAATATCAAAATCGTATACATTAACTATTTATTTTTACAAAAGTAAATCTTATAAATTAATAAATATTTTTAAAAATTACACTAAATTTGTTTATATTATATAAATAATTTCATGAGTAAAACCACACCTTTATTTAGGTAGCCGTATAAGCGACTAAAATACAAAATTCATTAACATATTTTCGCCTCAAAATATGTCAATGGCTTATTTATGAATCGGAACTCAACCTACCAGTTACGTATCCAACAATTTAAGCGGGATTGAAGTTAGTTTATTTTCTGCTGCGCGCGTGATTTCCTAGGGCTAGTGTGTTTACCTCCAACTATCATAGTCTTGGAGTACATTATATTGTTATAGCGTTGTATACAAATAACAATTCACTTCGTTTCAAAAGTATTTGAACTTCTTACAAATGTTGCATCTAAATAGCGATTTACAAAATTCTGTTGGTGGTGGTTTAATGTTTATCTCAGAACTTAGTAAATGTTCGACTTGCAAGACAAAAATGTGAGTGATACATGCATTATTCAGTGTAGGGCTAAAATTTAATACAGGTCTCTTGGTTTCGAACAAAAAGGAAAATGCTACAGAGATAATTTAAAATAACTCGTATAATGTACCATATCCAAATTTACCTTTATTTAAAAATATTTTTATTCTTTGAGTACTTTTACGCAGTAGTCACACTTAAATGAAACAGTTCTTTTCAAGTGCACTCTCTATGGCAAGTACATTTTGTCAGGTACAACAAAGAATCTTTTAAGCCTAATTTTAAATCGGAATTCTTTTAACTGTAACAATTTGAAGTAGCTTCCGACAAAAGTTATTGTTTCAATTTAATTACTCTGGGAATAGTACTTTCAAGCTTTTGTTGATTACCCGGAGTAGTAATTACCTTCATGACGATTTCATTGGAAGTTCATGACTTTTGTTCATGTGAGTGTAATAAAAAGAATGACTAATGATTTTTCGAAAAATCGAAAGGCAGTGGCACACCTTTCATGTGATGACGGCAAATTTTCTGCCTTGCTCTAAAATGGGATAGAGCTCTAACAATGAAAATATTGATAATTGCCAAAATGCGGAAATAAACGGCTGTTTTAAAATATTGATAACCATTGATTTAAATTTATAAAACTTGGCATTTCGTTCCTGCTTTTATATTCTTTAAGATATTTTGTGACTTTGAACAACAAAGTACTTGCTAGTAGTTACAATACATTTTGTTTATAAGTTATATATTTTGTAGCTGTGTATTTAATAAGAGAGCTTCTTGATATTGTTGAAGTTCTATGGGTAGTCCAGATTGCTTATGTAAACTTCAAAATAAAATACATTCAAAATTTAAGATAGACATATATATGTTGAACTTAACATTTATTTGTCTGCGCAGACAAATATATTTATAACAGATATACAAATATGAAATTTAAAAAGAACATTCATAATTTAAAACAAAAATTTAATACAGAAGATGTGTGAAAGGAAATCCACTACGTTTGGTTTCTAATGTGAAGGAAACGCTGAATTTTAGTTTCTTTTGTTATAGGTGTGGTATTTACTCAAACAATTAAAAGTGCTACATTTCTGTTAAGGATTTGGATTTAATGCCTGAATTACGACGACATTGATGCTTGTGGTTACATACCTTATCATTTAACGATATATTTGCTTACTTTCTTTGATACATATTTCTGTAATACAAAAAGCCTACTCATTTCCGAAATTGTTACTTATTTTATATACCTCATTTTTCCATTTTTTATTGTTTTTAGCATCATGAAGACATTAAATTAACGTATTATTCAGATCATCACCGCTGTACAATATAGATGCATTTATCTCAGATGTCATATATTATTTTATTTCAATTAAGCAATTGACATTCTGGGCTGTTAGATTTGGACATTTAGTAATTATTAATTATCTTCAGACTGGTAAGACTCCTTAAACCCTGTAAGATGAAATTTTGTCAACCTAATATGTAGCATGCTGTATTTTGTAAATTAATAGTGAAGGCTTTTTATTTTTATAAATGAATACATAGGTTAACTTGAAACCGAACAGAAATAAATGTCTTTTTATAATTTTACTCTGCAGATTAACGAAAATGTATTTCTTTGCAGGTTAAGGGTTTTCGGCTGTGAGTTTTCAATTTTTGAGAAAGCATTATTCTACTGCGTTTTGTTAATTGCTTGATAATCAATGAAAGCTAAAACATTTTCTGATTCTTACTAACCTTGTCTTCTACAACACTGAATTCTGAGAACAGGGTTTCTATACAACACCGTGAAAAGAAATTATGAAAGCTCTTCTACTGTACGACATTCTGATAACAGTTTTCATGTAACATGGTACAAAAATTGCTACAGGCCTTCTACAACATGAGGATTCTGACATCTCTCCTGCAACACGGTTTTAATACTACAGGAAACGAAGGAAACATACTATAGGAGGATTGTAAATAATTTATTTAAGACTCTTTATTTTAAAGAAATTGCCATCAGCCAAAGCGTTTTAATTTTATTTAAACTTAAAATCATTTTTAATGAAATGATACGCTTTCTCTCTCAAACTTTTCTAACTCTTCGAAAAAGGGTATTGGTCATGTTTGCAAAACCAAACGAACTTTCCATTAATTAAAAATAGCGAAAATTCTAATTTTTAGCAAATAAAATAGGAATCTTATTTTAAATAATGGCACACGCACGCTAATTTTCAAAATTTGCTTATTAGCTCTCCAATAGAGTTTTTAAATATTTACTAGAGTTTATTGAAGCATGAGTTTGGGAAATGTAAATGTTTTGCTTTTATATAAAACCTTCCATAACATCATATTAAGAAATTAAATGTTTACATTTCATTTTCAATTAATTGGAAAAGGTATTAATGCATTTTAAATTATTCTTCGAGCAAAAACTAATTTGTTTTTGGAGATGGAAGAGATAATTAAAACGTAAAGATATTTTCATTAGATAACTATAGTAACTATTCATGTGACTTTGTTATAAAAGAAACTCGCATTAAGTATAAAAATCATAATACTTATTAATATAATTGATTTCAGTAATACGGTTTTGAGGTTTCAATTACATTAAGATATCTGGAAACTTGTAATGCGTTTCCATAAATTAATTTCAATTAGTAATTAAATTCAAATTTTAGCTATATTGAATGAACTTAATTCATATAATATTAAACAGCTCAATAATTAAACGAAGTTACCCAAATTTTTGAAATGCTAAATGAGTAATTGTAGTTAAAAAGATTTATAAGGAAAAGGAATACGTTTTTGCACATCAAGTAGTTAAATCGTAATCAATAACTCTTGTTTCGTATATAAAAAGGGAAAAAATTCCATCTGGGCCTTCAAAGCGGAGAAAGGAAGTCAAATCAGTTCTGAGCGCATTTTGCAGAACATGATCGAAATGTCTCATAAGAATAGGCTTGAAATACTATTTCGCGTCTCTAGAGAGAGATGCAAAGCCTTTTGAAAGATTAAAAAAAAAGTCTAAAATATCTTTTTTGTTTGCTTTTATCCTTTCTTTCTGTTTCTTTTGAAAACCAGGAGGGTGAAAGAAGTCGGGTGCTGTTGAAATCAAAGTCTTTGCTTTTACGTTTATTTCCTATCCGACACATTCTTAAATTCAGAACAGACATCGGCTAGTATGAATTAAGCAATCTCTGTCCGTATTAATGAGCTTAATTCTACTCAACTTTTCATGTTTTATATCGACACAAAAGTTGAATAAGAAAAATACAAGTACGTAGATGTGTCAAATAGTTCCGGGACAATCTCTGTAGATCACCAATATATGTGACTACAGAGGCTGTAGTACATTTTTTAAACATTTTTAATAGAATATGTAAGCAATCGTTCGGTTTAAAACAGTTTTATTTTTTCAGCAATTATTTGCTCAGACTTTAAATTATAATCTGATATCGCGAAGCTTTCTTTAATTACAAAACGGCGTGTACAAATAAATGACCGATAGAAGGCCATGTATTCATTTTTTGCCGAAGAGAAATATTTCTATGCTTTTATTCAAGGACGCTGTAAAAACCATGGAATTAGTATATATTAAGGCGAAATAAGTGCTATTTTTAATCATAAAGGAAAAGCATGAAAAACATTTGCAATCTGCAGAAAAAAGAATTCTGAAAACATTTCTATATAAGAATATATCTAAGTAAATATCTTAAATTTTAAAATTGAAAGGAGCAATAAAGCTATTAATAGATTATTGAAATTATGGGAGAGGAGAGGTAAAAACTACGTGTATTAATTTTACAAAAACATTATTATCATATAACTTCAGATGTAAAATGATAGTTAACAGTAGCGATGAAATACAGCAATTAATACTCAAGAATTTTATGTAAAATCTTGTTTTCATTACGACAAAATCATTCAAAAACTGTGCAAACAACATCTGTACATGGCTGTGTTTGCAGCAATAGCGAACTACAGTTTTGATATTACAGTGCGCAGAGCGATGTCGCAATGTTAACATTGAAAAATAAAGTTCGAATCAATTTGTTAAAAGACACAAATTCCATTCGGAGGTCATTATCATCATGGAACGTGTAATTCTAGGATACGCAAATCAAATATCTCATTCAATTCAATGAGATTCGATACTTAAACTGATCGTTAATGTCAGCGTAATGTTAAATCGTTAGATTAATGTTCTACGGAATATATATAGGAAGGAGAATAAAGCAATTTAGACCAGAATGCTCTCAACAGAAGTCTGTTGTAATGGAAACACAGTCGGTCAATAGATCGGGATTTCACATGGAACACAACAGGTGGCGAATAAATAGCCGTCATTCCCCGAGGAAAGATGCCAAATTGTTGCTCTTGACATTAAATAACTACGCATGACGTTCCGTGCAATATAATGTCAAAGGAATACGCTGCATTACCTATATATATATATTTTAATATGCTTATTGCAATGAAAATTAGTAAAGCTTATTTGGGAAATAAATAAGCTTAATACTTCTAATGTTTTAAGCGAATAAACCGCAGAAAAGCATCGTATTGGTTAATGTTTATTTTGATTTTAATGCAGACACTTTTATATGCAATAAAACTATTATTAACTGTTCAATGTTTCTGATATACATGTCTGGTGATCTCTAAAATAAAGTGATTATTAAGTAAGTTAGAATTATTATTAACAGTATCTATTATTAAATAGCAATATAACTATTATTAACGGTTCAATGTTTCTGAAATAAATGTCTGATGACCTCTAAAATAAAGTGAAGATTATAGAATAATAAGAATTAAAGCAGGAAATACAGACGAAAGATTTAATTTGTATCCAATCCTTTAAATGACGGAAATATTGAAGGTAACTGAAATTAACAGTCTTTAAAATTCATTATTAGAACAAGTAAACCCATCTGATTATAAAGATTTAAGGTATCCGCATAGGTTCGAAAACCCATTTTTGACCGAAAATCATAATTTTTTTTTTAATGTCTTACCTGAAAGCCTATTGTTTTTAGTTTTCAAAACAGTTTTTATTTTACATCTATGATGATCAGAAGTGAAATTAGAGACATTATAGTAGAACTTGACAGTTGAAAATGGAGTGGTAAATAATACGATAAAGAAGCATTTTTCATTGTTTTTACTTAAGATATTTAAATTTTATTGTTTATTTTTGTTTTATACTATTTTACATATACCAGGTATTATTTTTAAAGATTTTCAGTGTGAATTTCTTTGTTTTCTATGACATTGTTGCAAATTTAGGTGATTTTGAATCGTTGCAGTATCTTGATTCTCCGTTAATGATGTAATTTTTGGTAATAAATGTAGGAAAAGTACATAAATTGTACTTATGATCAATATCAATCACTAAAAGTATCTCTAGATCAACTAATAGGCATTATAAAGTTATTTGACTGAAAAACAATATTCAAATCTATCGATGGCTACTGAATGATAGAAAAAGATAATGACACATAAGGCTCGAGAAAACGACTAAAAAAAATTTCCAATCAGAAAATTTTTAAAAATGTGCTAAGCTGGCAAAAACTAAGGACTAGCCTACAAAACTGGGGAGTATTGAAGAAAAATTATTTTTTCTTCTCATTGTAAATTAAAAACATAAACTTTAAACTCATTTTTCTCGAAATGTGATTTTTTGCAAAATTTTCATTTTTCAAACACGATAACTAAACTTCAACTTAAAATATCCGTCTCAAATTTGGCATACATATTATTTATTATATTGTCTAGGTAATGAACCAAAATATAAGTGAAATAATGCTCCATTAAAAAGTTATGTATCTTTTAAGGTTTGAAAAAAGGTCAAAATTCTTTAAAAATTCATGATTTCACACTAAAACTCTTATAATTTACATGTTTTTAGATACATTGAAAAACTTTTGCTTCAGGACCTAGCCAATAGTTGAAGGATTATATATGCTAAGGGATTTATCATTCTTATCATTTCTTTTTGAACGAGGGTGTTTGAAAAAAGGTCAAATTTAGTGCAAAAAAATCTAAGTTTTTTCAAATTTTTAAAAATATATTTAATTCATTTAACTTTTTTCTATGATTTATTAAGTTTTAACATAAATGTCATATAAAAATACAAAAATATTTCTTCAAATATCATTATTTAAAAAAAGGCCTCCGAACGTAGTCGGATACCTTAATATATATAATATTTACTTACTTAAACTTAAGTAAAGTAATGTCAAAATAAATTCAAACAAATTTAGGTGGAAATGAATTTAAAAGTTAAAAGTAAAGCGAGTTAATACATTTCGACAAAATGGATTTTATATTGCCATATCACGAGATTTGAGTCTTTAATGAAACTTAGAGCATTAAAAATCTTGAGATCGGGACAGAAAGGAGCCAATAAAATGTTATTTTCTTTAGTCGAAATTATTTTTAATTATTTAAAAAATGAAACATGGACGACATCTCTTTATTTTTTACTAATGAAAGAGCTTACAATTGACATGATTTTTGTAGTGAATGAAGCATTAAACCTTATTACACTTCATTCCTTACATGAGGAATGGATAATTCATTCCTTATTAGATCTTTTACATTATTTCTCATAGAAATAACGCTACAAAATATATGAAATGTTAACTAAACATATTTCTTTTTTACATATCTATTTTATTTAACGTCCCCATTTCGATCTGGTGTTGCTAGAATACATATTGAAAATTTCTGTAAAGAACAATGAACTTCCATTGTTTAAAAGGACATATTCATTCACTAATATTTATTAAATGTATATGTACGGGTCTTCTAATTGAATTTCCAACTAAAAATGGCAAATTTTCTCAACAAATATGCTAGATAGATCCATTTTTAAGATCAGTATCAGTTTTCCGCTAAAGTCTCAAGCACGTTGTTGTGATTTCCTCTGCTTTACGGTCATCATCTTGCTCTTAAGGCATTGATCTGACAGCCTTCGTCGATAGTGTCGGAATAGAGATCCCTCGGGATTTGCTATTCCTTGTTGAACAGTATATTTCTCTACGTGATTCATTTCTTTGGGCACGCTTTTGTTTCTTCGGTCAAGAAAATGTTAAAGTATCAGAAGACATTTTTTGGTGCTCCTCATTATAGAAATGGCTCTACTTCAAATGTCAAATTGTTTTTATTGCTCTTCAGGGTTTTTTTGTTAGAATTATTTATGGTTGGTTTTGTTTGGCTTTGTTAGATTTATGTGCCGATCTGAAGCTTAAATAAGGGTGTTGTGGCATGGACCTTTTAATTTTAGATTGTGGTCATATAAAGAGGAAGATACCTGGCCAGGCACATCCTCTTGAAACTTCCACGTCATACCCTCAAATCGCTGCCCCATATCCCTGTGCCTGTAACCATGATGGTTATTCAAAATTTTGATTGGTATCGGATTCAGCATCACACCAACTGGAGTACGTTGGTCCCCGACTTGAATAAAGTTGGCGTACATGGCTGATCTTTGATGGAATCGAATCTCGAACAAGTCCCGTAGCCGACATTCTGGCAGCTAGACACTGGGGCCCGTTAAATATTAGGAGGAAAGCATATTTTTATATGGAAGTAAGGAAACATAGATGAGTTTGCTTTCTTTTCCTTAAAATTTTTTTCATTAGAATAGTTATATTAACGTATCGTTTTGATGCAACACGAGGGCTATTTTGGGACGGATCTCATAATTTTGAACCACGGTCAGATGACGAGGACGGCACCTGAGCTGGCACCTCCTCTCCAAAATACCACACCACACAAACGGGAGGACGTTTGGCCCCCTACGTATGATTCTACGTATGACGTGTAGCAGTCCCAATAAACGGAGGATCTTCAGTGGAATCGGGTTTCCAGCATAGAATCCTCCCGCCCCGTTGCCTATACCTTGACGCTAGGCCACCGCAGCCCCCTAAAATGTGTTTCATGTGGCATTCAAGCACATATTTCGAGAAATATGTTGATATTTATTGCGAAAAGCAACTAGAGGCAAACGGAAGTGCTTTTGGGAATTCTAAGAATAAAATTCTGAAGTGTGGTTAATATTTTTTGACAGAGTTTTTCAGTTTTATTTTCAATTTTATTACATGCAAGTGTCCAAAGATAGTTTGGAGATACATTTAATTGCGTTTAACTGTGTTCAGAATGTTATTTAATTCTTTAGGACAAAACAAAGACGATTAATTTTAATTGTGCTATTTTCTTAGCATAAACTTTCTATTCCAGGAAACAAGTATCAGAATTATTTTTTATAGTTCTTTCAAATTTTTTCGAGGCAGAATTCATTTTAAAAGAAAAAAGACTTTTACAGTAGCAACCACAAGCTTAGATTTATTAGGGATTCTTATCATAATAGAATTAATATGGGATGGATAAAATATTAAATTGAAGCGTCAAATTCAAAGCTAAGGCTTCAGTACGCTGAAAAAATATTCTCTGATGTAAGAATTGTTAAGCACGTAATTTCCAGTTAGTTTTATGTTTGTATTATTGTATATTCTATCTTATTTATGTTTATATGCTTTTTTAACAAAGAATACAAAAACATATTTTTTATGACCTTCCCGTATGGAACAAACAATATATCATTATTTAATAGCCTTGTAAATCTAAAATCTGCCCTTAATATGTTACATAAATCTTGTACAATAAAATATTTTCTACAAAAATTTATAATAGATACAATGTTATTTAAGCTTTTGGAAGTCATATTTTTTAGATGTCAGAATATTTAGATATTTAAACATTTTACATTTTTGGTATGGTACTACAATTTATGAAAACGTTGCAAATGAAATAGATTGGTGGCAAAGTATCGTCAATATAATGAGTTAAAATATTCGCTTTAATCAAGTTTTTTCGTTTAAGTGGAATTAGTTCAGATTTTATCTTCTGGAGTTCATATCTCCACCGGGGGCACCAAAAGTACCTGCATGAGAAGCTGGCGGATAAGTAGGCTGGGTTTCGCTTCTTCTGGGGGTACGATAATGGTGAGGGTAGAGTTACCTCCCTCCAGTACGTACCTCTTACGGAAGGGGTCGGGCCGTGGCCGGTGATAGCCACTAGGACTCCGTCCTCAGTACTCGTGCTGTTTCAGCTGCTGCCATTCAATAGTCCCTGGATGCCTAGGCAAGACAGGGTTAACTCCTTTGGTGGTAGTTTTGGAGTTCATAAGCAATCTTAAAGACGCAGAGGGAAAATTCACTTATAAAATACCAACTTAAAAGAGAGAAAGAGAGAACGTTTAGCTTCAGAATTAATAATAAATACAACACTTTTCCAGTTTAAAATATTTCTCTAACTAACATTAAAATAGAATTTCTTCGAAGGAATAATAATGGTTCATTATTATTAAAAAATCGGCGATAGAATTTGCGTTAAATACTTCGAAAAGAAGTTAAAGAATTTAAATATGCATAAACACTTTGACACAAGCTTTTATTTTTCCAAGAACCCGTTATGGATTGAACTAGTTCCTTTATGCTCTTCTTAGCTTTTCTAAAAGCATTCGTCTATGTTTGTTTTCAACTTTTTAAATACCTTTATCATTTGAAAGAAAAAAGCCACAAAACTTGCTTTTAAAATGTTTCTTGCTTATTATTATTTGATTTTTAAAGACTTTTACTTCTCTTTCTATAAATAAAAATATGAGGTTCCATTATTCTGTCTGGAAATAAATTCGATGGCACGAGGGAAAATGTATCTAACTCTTCCTGAAGATATGTTCTTTAAAACTCACGAAACATTTTTTTCTCCATACATTCTCACAATTTAAATTGTTGTGTGCCCGGAAAGTTTTGAGAAACCCTATTCTCACACAAGCATTGTTCTTCTCATTTTTTACTAAAGCAAATAGAAGGTTTTTGGAGTGTGCATATTTCTTAAAGAGAAAGAGAAAAAAAAAGAAATCAGATTTGCTAACATAAGTAATATATTGAAAGAAGTTTTATTCTAGAAATATTCTTCAAAAATGTTCGTGAAATGTTACTCACATAATTCAGATAAGAGAATGCTGAGGAATACTTTCAAATATCTCTTTCGGTATGATTTGAAAGGTTTATAATAAATTCTGAGCATTTAATGTAAATATGCATTAATGTTGTTTATGGGTCTTATTTGATTGCTGTACTCTGAGTGCAATCTTTAAATTATGGCTCTTATTAATTAAGAAGTGACCTTAATAAACTTCCGCTATTTAGTGTTTAACTTAAACAACAAACAAAATAGGAATTATCTTTGATATTTAAGTTTTTTCATTTATACTTAAGAATAGGCAAATACATGCGATTAATGGGAAGGGTGTTATTGTATTTACCCAACACTGAACGCCTTTTTTTGTATTTCAGCCGAACTTGTATAAGACTATATAGACGAATGTTAAGAAAGCAAGAAAAAGAAAAAAAATATTTTGAATTTCCCATTTTCAATTTAAATTAATTAAACTGAACTGAAATTAAATTAACTAAAATTGAATTTAAATTATTTAAAAAGATAATGCTTAATTATACGTTTTTCATTAAAATAATTTTTCTTCAAGTCAAGAATGTAATAATTAAATTATACTATTAGTTAATTAATGAATAGTGAAATATTAAGTTAAAAAATGAAAAAAAGTCTAAATGATATGAATAAGCCTCATTGCGCAATGTAAAGCTAATAATTTTAACTCCATAATCCATGAGGCCAGAATTTAATTTAAATTAATTAATTAAAATATAATTGCTTAATTAAAAGATCTTTAGTAAAATTTTCTTACCTCAAGTGAAAAATGCAATAATTAAAACATATTGGTGATTAGTTAGTGAATTATAGAAAACTAATTAAAAATGAAAAATTTATAAATGATGTAAGTATGCTTCATTACACAATGTAAAGGTATTGATACTAAATTACTGATCCTGTTACATGATAAGCATGCTTTTCTGCCTATTATTTTAGGTCAAAAATGCATGATTTATTTGAGAAGTCGCTAAGCAATTATATGAATACAATGGAATAACAGTTTAGTAAAGAAGAAAATGAAATTTTATGCATCCTTTCATTGGAAAATGTTTTAGAAATAACATCAGCAAAATGTCATCACTAATATTAAGTCTTTTCCATAATTTGCGGAATGGAGTCTGAAAGCCGAATGGAAATTTTGATTTTTTACTTCAATACTTAAAACTTGTTTTTCATAATTTAACAAATTCAACCTGACTTCTACCTCGATCTGTGTTGTTTACATGTTTTCCCTGTATGTTGTTTGTAAACATGCAGTAAAATTCGCTGTTCTTTAAACGAAAGGTCAGAATTGTTGTCAAAGAAAACACTTATATTTATAGGTGAAGAAATCAAGCTGCTAGCCATTTTGATTACAGAATTGAAGAAACACCATCCTCCTGAGAGATATTTTTGAAATGACTGTAAAATTTGCATGTGGAAATACATGCATACTCTGCATTATATTTCATAATAAAGAGACTACTTAACATATATAGAATGTGATGTTAAACAATGATTTTTTTTATTTCAAACAACTTGCAACCACATTGCTTTTAAAATAAGTTTTAAAAATCACCGAAATCTAAAATCATTGCAACAAAGATTAACACAATTGTTAAGAAAAAGATTGAATTCGAAAATCTATCTAATTATCAAGTAGTAACAAAAACTTTCGGCAAAAGTTTGGCGATCTGTAAAACATGTCAAGTAATCTTTCGCGATGGGGAAAATGAGTATTTATGGAATTAACCTATCGCTCATAACCTGCATTAAAAATATTCATTGGACAGAATGCCAAATAAAAAAAAAATCAATGCATGTGGCTAGAACTAAGTAACTTGAAGTAGAGTTTTTATCAATAAACTAATTTTTATTTCATACTTACCAAATTTTTTTATTACTTTCATTTTTTAGAATTTAGTAGTTTAAATTATAAAAACAATAAAATAGTATGAAGTTAATAGCAGCTTTTCAATCCTTGTATTATTTTTACTTTATATAATTTATAGACTCATGTTTTGAATAACATAGCATGTAATAAAATTTTTATTATCATGTATTTTTTTCACTAAGCATTTTTCATGTATAGCCGCAATGTCTATAATTATTTCAAAATTTGCAGAACATAAATTTGAAGTAACGATAAATCAGTTGGCCTCTGATAATTTGCGCTCTATTGCTCAAAAGATAATTTATCTTCATGATTAAAATTAACTTGAAATTAATTTTCTCAACTTAGAGGACATTAAAAATCATTTTAATTGTTTTTAGGGATGTTTTTACGATAATAAACTTCTAACAGCATGGAAACGTTGATTACTAATTTTGCTTTCATTCACGTTTAGAAACTATAATGAAAGTAGTAACTTGCAGTTGCTACAAATTAAATTTTTGCGTATAAAAATATTTTTCCAAGTTAATATCACGAATGTCCTGAATGTTGAATGCATAAAATCAAGAAAATGTTTTGTTTTTATAATGGCAAAATAATAAGAAAGTAATTATGATTTTTGATATCAAAACATCCATGGCAGAAATTAATAGCTTTTTATTCCAACAAGGCTTAAATAAATATAAAAAATAAAGTTTTGTTTGTATTTATTAATGATAATTACTTTCTTCGAGAGCAAAAGTTTTGTTTCACAGAGACCTTCATAGAAATCAGGAAGAATGAAATAAGAATAACGAAAGCTATTTTATAAATTCGTCATTAAGAGCCAGCCATAGAAATAATGAAGGTCAAAGTAAAGAGTTGGGGACAGTTGTACTTGACACAATGAATAATTGGATATCTCTTTTGCTCAGGTGAATGGAAATCAAGTAAGGTTCGTGCGTCTTTCGAAGATACATAACTAGGGGTTCTTAATGAAGATAGTTGAATTGGAACTCAAGGTAAGTCATTTTTAGTCTTCTACGTTTTTTTTTGAAAAATATTAATGTTTAATGAAGATGTATTTCGTTACAAAGTTTTTTTCTTTCTTTTATGTTTTTGTGAGTAATTAGAATCTTTTTAGATTTGTGAAAGAATAATGATAAAAACAAAAATCTATAATCAGCTTTCAAAATAAAAATATGACGATGTATAACTCTTGCATATAGATGTATTACAATCGATATACTAAGTATCGTCAAATAGAATGCCAAAATTACAGAAATCAAAATAAAAAATAAGATCAACTTAATTTTATTTAAGCTATAAAAGTTATTCCCTTTTTAACTTGACTATATATTGGTTTTGAAAATTGAATGAAATATATTCTAGAGAAATTTAAAGTATTCTTTAAAATTATAACAATTACAATAAAGAATGAAGTGGATAAGTAATGTCAGAATTTAATTCTACCAAACTGGATACAATAAAAGAGAAATGAATGAAATATGTTCGAACTAAAATTAAAATATTCCTTAATGAATAAAAAGTTTAATGGATAAAGAATATCTGAACTCAGTTCAATTTTTCTGCTCGAAACACGATGTAATAAGGAAATAAAAACAATGTTTTTCACCTTAAGGAGAAGTTACCTTACTGAAAAAATCTTTTAAATAAATATTTCTACTACAGGGTTATTTAGTATTAAAAATAGCATTATGTTTGCATGATAAATATACACTTGACCTTGCTGAAAAATTTTCATTCTTAAGAATATTTTTCAATGCTTTTAACAATTAAAACAGTCGTTGGTGAGCATTCTCATCAAGGCTATAAATATATTTCAATGTTTAAGGGTTTAATATAATTTTTCTTTAATATAACACCAAGTCAAGCATGAACAAAAAAATAAAATGCCCTTTTGTTAATTACTTGGAGAAGCTTAGCAATTTATGCATTGGTGATAAGGTAATTTATTACCGGGGGAAAAGTAATTTATTACCAATAAGTCAATGATTTCACAAAATTATTTCCGAAAATTCGTCAGTTACAATATTAGCAAATTAAACTTTATAATGTGTTTAAATGCTAAGACATGAAATCAAGAACAAACAAAATATGATAAATGGTTAAGTAAATACACAATTGGCAAAGAAGTGAATTCCTGTAATTTCTCGAGTTTATTTAACCCCTTGTCCTACGATTTTATTTAGCCTCCTAATAAGATGACACAACCCATTTGAGATATTTTTTATTATTTCAATCTATTATAGATAGTAAAGGATACTTGAGACATTTAAGCGTGTCCAAGTGATTTTTGTATTTAAAATTAATTGTTACGTTGACTTTATTGCCAATTTAAATATCAAAAATTCTGTAATTCGATGCAAGTGTCAGACATATTGTTCTAAGTGAAGGGGTTAACATGTAACTGAGCGTTGTTTTACGCTGCGCTGAGACGTCACGTTCCTTTTTCTAGCTTGCAGGAAGCTCAAGGGATTCCAAAATTATAAGTGTATGAAGGCATGAAAATATTTGACGTGTGTATCAAGTGAACATAAATTGACTCCATTGCAATAAAGGAAAATGCAATAAATATGAGTGATTGAGTGGTTGACAGTAATTGAGGAATCCATAATGTACCTTTAGGATGAAAAGTATTTTGTAATACTGAAAATTCATACTTGTCCCTTTTCTGTAACAGTGGTAAATATACAACAGACAATACATTTCTTCTATCACAATTCAACTTTAACAATGCGCGACAAAAGTGTGAAAAGATTTGAATACACAAGCAGGTTTGCAAAACCTGAAGAACAAACATAATCATACGAGACAATAATGATGGGGAAAAAAAGGAATAAAACAGATGAATTCAGTGCAAATATGTAAATGGCATTGGTATTCATATAAATGTATTAACACGCCTTCTTTCCTTTTTTTATTTTAATTTTACTGAAATCTTGCTGAGAAGAGATTCTTCCGAAAGATGAAATCATTTACATACATAAATTTTGTTATTAGCATACACATATTTTGTTATTAGGAAGCTGAAAATGTTATTTTTAAACACTTTTATTAACTTGACTTGTTTCTCGTTTGTGGACATGGAATTTTGTAATAGGTTTTCACCTACTTCCTGATACCCTAGAGTTTCAAAATTTTGTACCAATTATGTGTTCTCGAGGACAATATATTATTTTAACATTTTCAAAGCATAATCACCTGTTAATCGATTAATTCAATTAAATTTTGATTCCATACAAGTGGAGCTATCTGGTTGGGAATTTTAAAAAATGATTTGAACAGTCTATAATATTTTTTATAATGAATTATAAATTAAAAACTGTAAAGTAAAAAATAATTAAAATAAAATGTCTACTTTTTAGTACATTAATAAAAGAGTATTTATAACAGATATTCCGATTAAATTATGTCATCTGTGATTATGAGTCAAGTGTCTATGTGTTAACGGCTTCATAAGGTCTTCACTTTATATAAAGAGGATTTTTATTATTCGTAATAACCGGATTTCGTAAAAGTTAACGATGCATATTTTTAAAATATTAATCGTAGTTACGGTAAATACGGTATAATAAAGAGCTGCAGTAAACTAAATAAAGCATTCTAAAATAGAGCTAGGTATGATGAAAAACGTTTGGACTTAATTTAAAGAGAAAAAAGTGTCCAGACATTTAAGAAAGCGAATATTTCTAAATACATCTGAGAAATGTTTTAAAAGGAAAAAGAGGTAAAAAAATGTTAATATGTGTTCAATGCAATAAATGAGATGTAATTTTCGTTTACTTCTGAGATACATTCTTTTGAAAAAATATTACTTCGCATACAAAATTATTAAAATTTTATAAACTCCTAGTTTTATTTTGAATTAAAATTTTACTAGTAATAAAACAAGCACAATAGACGTTTATTTCAAACATAAACAAATTGTTGTTTTGTCTTGCTCTACTACCCACATGAAGTTAGCTATTTATGAGAGAGGTATTTTAAAGAGGGGAAAAAGCAATGCTTAGATCAATAACTATTGCATAATATATTTTTCGTTTTGGAACAAATAGAACACGTTAGAAAATGTATTTTTATTAAATTTTAAAGCGCAGAATATATTTTCTGTTAAGTTGCAAGAAACACAAAACATTCAAAAATAGTATTACAGATAAACTTCAAATTTACATAAAAGTAATAGTTTTGAAATTGATATAGTTATGCATCAAATGTTTCATTTTATTTTCTTTAAATGGAAGCTGGATGTATTTTGCTAGTAAAATATTTCAGAAACGTTTGTTTTGTGTATATCATCAGTTAGAGAATTTTTTTATACCTAAACCGATAATATATATCAAGAGATAAATTGCAAAAAATAAAAATATATTGAACTTGCATATGGTAATAGGAATTTATTTGAAGATTTACATCAGATGAATGGGGTCTTTCTTTTGAAATAAACTCATTTTTTTCTTATTAGTTTTTGATATTGAGTCATTTATGAGTTTCAGAAACTTCATTATTGAATGCAAGATAAAATGCATTTTAAAATCACGATTTCATTAAGTCCAATAAGAACTAAATTTAAAATAGAGACCTAAAGTTTCTAATACTCTATTTATTTCAATTGCTGGCATGATTGGAATTGAATGAATATGCAATCTTTGAATCGAATTTTATTCATTTCTGACATATAATCATTCCAGATTTTAATTCTTTATGATATTAATTTTTCCTTTCTTCTTTTAATGTAAGACATCAGCATCTATTTTGAACTGTCCTTAAGCTCTTACTTCTTCAAATTTCGATAAAGCTTCAGGAATTACATTTGTTATTAAATTCGCTTTCAAAACTTGATGGAAGAGAATACATTATTTTCTGCTGAAAATTAAAATGCGCCTTTTTTATTGTTCAACGTACATACGACTTCTAAACCATTTTTAAAATATGTATTAATGCATTTTTATTTCAATATGCTATTTCATCAGTTTACAGTTTTAAATCTTCATTCTGGGATTATAGCTTTTCTAATCGATTAAAGGTGTCTGAGAAGTATCGATCAAACACAAAGAAAAGGTCTTTTCCTTCCTTTGGGCTCTCTAATGAAGTTAGAAGTCTTTGCGTTCCAGATTTTTCAACATATTTTGGACAAATGAGTTTATGTATTGATTTTTTTTCAGGCGCTAACATTTTTAAAAAATCATTAGAGGCTGAACGCATTCTTTTCAAACCCTGAATTCGGCAACAGTTTGCATCATTCTTATTTTATTCGAATTGAAAAGGGAAAATATAAGCAATCTTATCTTTTGAATGTTTTTAAGTAAATAATGTAAATATTATCGATTTCTGTACTTTTACGTGAAATTTGAGCATCATGAAAGTTGTATTTCTTGAATGTATTTGTATGATGATTTTATATATTTATTTTTTCAGGTGGTAATTTTAAAAAAATAATTAGAGGCTGAAAGGATTCTTTTCAAGCCCCGAATTCGGCAACAGTTTCGATCATTCTTATATTATTTGAATTGAAAAGGGAAAATATAAGTAATCCCTTGAATGTCTTTAAGCAAATAATATAAATATTATTGTTTTCTGTACTTTTAGATTGAAAAGTATTGAAATTTGAGCATAATTAAAGTTATATTTTTGGGCTTTATTTTTATGACGAACTTATGCATTTATTTTATGAGTCGATAACATTTTGAAAAAAAAATCATTTTTGTCAGAACGGATTCTTTTCAAACCCCGGATTTAGCAAGAGTTTGCATAATTTTTATGTTATTCGAATTAAAAAGGAGAAATATAAGCAATATTTTGAATGTTTTTATGCAGATGGGTATTATTTATATCTGTGTTTTTAACCGAAGAGTTTATTGAAATTTGAGTACAAGGAAAGTGACGTATCTTGGTTTTATCTGTATAGATACATTTTAAGAGAACCTTTTCCTACAAAGGAAAACTATGAGATATTCTTTTGCTTTTTTATATGTAAGTAAGTAGAAATATTATACTATTATTTGAACAAATCTGCTTATTTATTATTTTTGAGCGAAGAGTTCATTGAACTTTGCTTAAACAAAAAATGATATTTTTTGCCTCTTTTTGTATAAAATCATTTTAAGACCATATTTTCTACAGGCTAGAAACATTAAGGAAAAATATAAAGAAATCTTAGAATAGTTTTATGCAAATGGGCAGAATAATTAAATGTTTTGAGAAAATATTTTGCATCAGTAATTTTTACAGATGAGTTTAGTAAAGTTTGAGTACATAGATTGTAATATTTTTGTCTTTAATTCTTCTGATAAGTTTTAAAAGTACCTTTTCCTATAAAGAGCTTAAAAACCATCAACTACAAAAAGTAGAATAAATTTAAAAATAAATTTAACTTGAACTTTAAACAGAAACAACAAAATAACAAAATTTAAACAATTTCAATTTAGACAATAAAATTTATACATTGTTTAAATATACAATTTCCTATAAAGAGTGCGTCTTCCGACTTTCCACTTTATATTAAAATAAACAGCTATGCTTGTAAGATAAAAAACTTACACCTTTTTAACTGCATTTATATAAGTCTGATTAGAGTAAGTTCGACTTTATACGCAGGTCGTCAAGGAATTCGGAAGATAAATTTTTTTATATATTGTCTCATTAAGAAGGAAGTAAATAATACTTTTTTATTTGTCAGAAGGCTAAATGAAAAATTTTAGGCTTATTGCCGATAAAAGTTCAACCGTAGACAGGGTAATAAACATTTAGCTGATACCAAACCTAAACTATTATTTATTAACATATTATTATTTCTTCCACTGATCGGTCTTCTTGCGTATCAACGTAGACATTACGCCTCAGATATACACAGAGTTTGGTGGAAGACGCTGTTAGAGCGTTGGATATAATTGGTTGTAAAGGTATTTTAACTCATTCGCAAGCGTTACATGCAAATAGTGATCAGAAATAGCTCAAGATTTTGTACAGAGAAAGTAAAATAAAAATCACCCGAAGTTGAAGGATTAAAGTTACTCTCTTCATTGATAAGAGTCGACTTCCAAGTTCTAAGACATTTTACAGAGTAAAAACCTCTTAAACCGAAGGAGTTATTCTTCAACTGAAACTATCTACACCTTAACAACGTGTAATAAGAAATTTCACGCGGAAACGTTTTTTACATTGAAAATATTACTTAAAAATATAAACTGGTATTGAAATGCAATATAATAATTTGTCCAATAAAATTGTGGTTTATCTTAAATCAGTAAGATATTTCTAAAATGTTTAGCATTTCAGAGTAAAATAATGCGTCTTATGTGTTTTCTTTTCAAGTTTTATTGTGAAGAAAGAACCATATCGAATATTTACTTTTGAAACTTTCGTTAAGATCTAAAATCCTTTAATGTCTAGTTTATTCTAACTCAAGCGAACATAACAAAACTCTAAAATTCTTTCATCTTTTCTAAAGCATCGCTAATGCAGCCTTTAAAACTTCTAGAAAAAGCAAGAAAGCAAGAGAATTCTCGATAACTTCATGAGTTGTTTTCCAAATCTTTCGAAGTAAAGCAACAAACGTCGAACAGTCAGTTCTTGGATGTCTTTTAAATTGACATTCACCAGAAAATTGGCTTAGTTACTCAAAGTGTCTCGGCTTTTATGACCTTTCGCATTTGCAAAAACGTTGCCTGTTTTACATACATTTTGCATATTCGGAGATGACTTTTGACTTTGAAATTGCTAGCAAAAACCATCATTTCAAGAAAAAGAGGGCAAGGACAAATTGTATACATTATAACGCTTTACTATGATTATTTCATTTTTTAGTCACTTTTTTCAAATACAAAATGAATAATTTAAATATGAAAATGTGATGATTAAGACATGGGAATAAGCGTTTAAAGATTGAAATTTTGAGTAAGAAACTTTTAATTTCAAGAAAAGTGGGTATTACTTGTTCTTTATTAATTTGTTGTTCCACAGTATTTGTCTTTCTTTTGGACAAATTTTAAAATACAAAATGTTTTAAAAATTGTGTGTGTCAATTACATATTGTTTTAAGGGATGGCAGAACTAAGCAATATGAATCGTAGGAAGAAGGTTATGTGTTCTATCCTCGGACTCAGCTCTGAACTATCATTGCTCAAAAACTGGTTGACCGATGTGGGTTTCAGTAACGAATTGCTTGCTTTCCTACAGAAGAATTACATATTTGGGCCAGTACCCCCTGAAAGTTCTCCAGTAAGGCAACCTACCCCGATAAATTGAAACTAAATCAGACTTTTACCTCAGGTGCTCTAAGGTTACTTCGATCAACAGAAAATGTCACCCTTCAAATTTATCAGTAAAACGCAAACCAAAGAAAACTGGACTTCTTCAGGACAAACTGCACTCCTTGTGGCATTTTACAGTGATTAAATTATTACTTTACAGTATTAATCATGGATCGTTAATTAATTGAAATTCAATTCACCATTTAAATATAAATGCTTTTAATTAAGATATAATACATTAAGTGATAGTGATGGAATACAAGTCTGTTAACATCGTCATAAATTAGGGGGAAAAGTTATTTATCACAAATATTTGAGAAAATTTGTTCTGGACTTTTACTGAGCATGGTCAATGTATTTCAGTTCTTTTTCATTTTCTCGTATACGAAGCATACGGAGAGAAAGGAAAGTAACGAAGTCGTCGAAAACTTAAAAATGAAAGAAACATAGCTGTCCAAAATTCGACCTTGAAGTATTGATGTATCTCAACGTTTTAGACTTCTCTGAGACAGAAAAAAATCTTTGGAAAATGTCTGCCTATAAATACGTTACATTAAAAAAAGAATGAGCTAAATAAATGAATTTTGGTATGTGGTCTTTACACCCAAGCTGTAGATCTGTATCGAAATTTCAACGAAATCTGTCAAAGGAAAGTCTGTCCGTCCGTGTGCATGTGAATGAGATAACTCAAAAAAGCAACCAGCTAAATGAATGAGATTTGGTGTGTGGTCTTCGTACCAAAATCGTAAGTACTCTACCAATTTTGGGCGCAGTTTATGAAAGGGAAGGAGACTAAAATGCATACTCGATTCTCTGCACCATACGATGAAGATTAGTTTGGTTACATTTACGTCCCGTTTTAGAACAGCACGATAGCTATTTTCACCACGGACTTTAAAGTTTTGAACCACAGTCGGATGACGAAGACGACACCTGAGCTGGTACCGCCTCACCAAGATTCCGCGCCACACCAGCGGGGGGACGTTTCACCCACACGTCTGATTTAGCGTGCAGCAGGCCCACATACATGGCGGATCTTCCGTAGAATCGGGTTTAGGGCCTGGAGCCCTCAACTACCGAAGCTGAGTCCTTACCACTAGGCAACCGCGTTTCCTCTGGGGTGAAGATAACACACAGCACAGCATACCCCCGAACTTGAAGTCTGGACGACTCCCTGTCGGTTGGTTGGGTATGCGTGAAACTTTATTGAAAAAATAAGAGCAAAAAATGTAATTTATATATAAGAATACAAAAAAAGAAAACATTTGGATCAAAAGAATAAAACTGTGCACTAGTAGATAGTAAACAGGTTCGTACATTGATGTATTACAGTTGCGGTCCCTCTACAAAACTGGGCTGTTGTGTTGGGACCAGGTTACAAAAAGTCATGTATACTAGTAGAATTGTAGAAATTTACATTAGCGATGAAGAGTATCAAGGCCCCATGCAAGACCGGGTCTATCAGTCTTGATTCCCTATACAGAGGAACATCTACCTGTGTTAGGTTCGAAGGAATGTCCGTATTGTCTTAAGAAAAGATGGAGGTGAAGATAAATACATGACTAAATGCGCAATGCTGCGTAAGTATACGAGAGAGTCCAGGGGTTTAGTTTAGCTATATTAACGCCCTTTTTTGAAGAAACACAAAGGCTATTATGGGACGGACCGTAATTTTTAGCCAGGTATGATGACGAGGCGAGGAGAACACTTGAGTTGGTATCCCCATCTCCAAACTTCCACACCATCCCAGCGAGAAAGTCGAAGATACAACATTCTTGTTGATTTAGTCTGTACAATAGCGTGACATTTATGTGAGTTGAAAAGAACTAGATACTTGATATTTTCTCAGTGAACTGAGATGAATTAGACTGCATAAAACATTAAAAACTCAAAACATATGTTTCATCATTTTTATCCGAAAATCGAAGTTTAATGATCCAATTAAAATATACAATTTAGAACAATGTTACTTATTAGAATTGACCGAACTTAGCATCTATATCAGCAGAAAATTTCATTAACCTATCTTCTAAATTTATGACGCTATTAAAGTTTTCGTGCAGAAAACGATCCGAGAAATTAGTTTTTAAGAAAACTAATTTAAAGTTTCCGCTTTTGATCTCTCGAATTAAATTGAGGAAACGTTTAAATAGCTCTAATTATAGCGGGTACCTGAAAAAGACGGAACATTTCGATTCAGAGTTGAAGTACGGTAAAACTGTTCACGAATTGCTTATCAGAATGAATACTATCGATATTACAGGCTTCTAAAAGTACTTTAAGTACTTTTTTCACTCTTTGCTAAAAGTACTTCAGTACTTTTTTTACTCTTAGAAGTTCGATAAATGTAGAACTAAATTTTTAGGGGTGAAGTGCTGAGGTATAATTTTAAAGAAATATCTGAAATAAGAAGGAATTTGCATCAAAAATATAATATCACATACATTTTTATATGGAAAAGTGTAATAATCTATAGTACAATGTGTAATAATTTATATTGCAATGTATAATAATTTATAATATAATGTGTAATAATTTATAGCATGATGTATAATTTAACGTGTAATGTTTGCATTCACATCACATATTTTCTTGAAATCACAGTCTTAATATAGTATTTCTCGGAATTAACAAAAACTTGAATATATTACTGCATTTTTATATAAAATATAGTTTAAACTTTTTAAGCCGATGAGACATATTTGTATAAGTAAGGAGCATACTTTTTTTAAAAAATCAGTTCAGAACGGATTAACAGTCACTTTCAAACGTATAATTTCGCATAGCTCCTTTACTGCAGTTCCGTATAGTTCCTTTTATTAAGTCTGATAAATAACATTTCTCGGAATTGATACTAAATTGGAAATATACACCCGTATTTTTATATAATAATAATAGTAATAAAAATCAGCCAGTTAGGTTTATATGTCTAGTCAGGCATAGTTACATTAATTAAGCCTGGTATATAAGATTTTTCGTTACTTCTGAAAATCCAGAATACCATTTAAAATGGCAACACACGGTGACGTCACCACCACATTACAAATGCATCCGTGCATGTCATCTAGCATCTAACTGTACGCTATATCACGCAGTGCTGTGACATCACACTCTTTTCCTCCTGCAAATAGGCGCAATGGATTCCTAAATTCAAGTGACGCCGTGTGTTTGACATTTGCCACGCGAACATGAAAGGAGTTAATTCGCTTGAAGTCACAGTCACACGACAAGCATAACTGCCATTGTCAACTAACATGTAATTGTATATTGCCCTACGTTGTACTGTGACGTCAAGACGTTTTTATTTCTGCAAGATACGCAATTCCTAAATTCAAGTGAGGCCGTGTATTTCACATGTTAGTTCGCGTGAAGTCACAGTCACATGACAAACAGATTGCGCATGTCAACTAACATGTATTTGCATATTGTCCCATGATGAAGTGTGGCGTCAAGTCGCTTTTCTTTCTGAAAGATGTGCAAGGGATTACAAAATTAAATTGAATCAGCAAATCTGACAAATATCAAGTCAGCATGAACTGACTCTTCATGAAGCATGAAGTTTCATTGTTTACTTTTATGTTATATAACTTCAGGAAAATAATTTAAAATACAGTTTAATTTCAGTTTTGTTATACTAAATTAGGAGATGAACTTTTTCGTTTCTTTTGAAAAGGACAAGAATAATATAATAAATAAAATGGATAAATTGTTTTTTGTGAAACGTGTGTGGCGAAACAATAGTACTAATCAGAAGTATCCAATTTATTAGGGCATATCAAGTATAAATAAGTTAATATGAAAGTGATGCTGTAGTAAGTGAAAGAAAAATTACTAACATTCTAAAAATAGAGGCATATAGTAGAAAGACGAGATTGATTGGAATAATAACCTAAAGAGTATTAAAGATAATTAGTATATCAAAAAAGTAACTACTTTACAGGTCACTACAACGTGATTAGTATCAGTTCTTTGCCTGAAAATATCAGAAAATATTGCTAGAAAGTGGGAAGAAATGAGGTTAATATCAGCGGAGGTAAGCAAGGTAAAGAGCGTATTAATAACGCTTCATGACCGGTATAAAGAGGAAAACCAATGTTTTATGTCTTGTAACTAACTAACTTGCTTCGTAGGAAGAAGCCTATTTCCAATATTACCAATAGCTTCAAGCATTATCTTTAACTACTAAAGGAAAGGAAGTTTTCTGTGACTGTGTTTTATCTCTTCGCACTGTATATAAGATAAAATAAAATGGTTTATTTTTTAGATAATTCTTTGATAAAGCCTACGTGAATAACAAACATGTGAAATTTTATATTCGAATGGAAATGTCTGGAATACATTTTTTTACGCCTATGAAATTTAATCTTTTTAAGCGATTATAAGTCATTATTAAACATTTTGCGTATTTTATGCCAAATGATGATACATTCCTGTCCTAAGTAATACTCCCTGGCCATCTTTAGTCATCTGATATTCCATTTTTTCTTGTCCAAAATTAGAAGTTCTATTTTCAAAAACATCGAGGAATCTATTACAGTAAAACTTCGATTAACCGTTACCATCCGAACCAGGACTATGACAGATAATTGAATAGACGAATAACAGAAATCTCTTAATACATTTGCAGTATAGAAACGTGATTTCATTGCTGGCTTGGGAAGGAAATGTAAATAAAATCCTTTAAAAGTGAATAATATGTTGTATTTAATCTTACAAAATGATCAACATTCAGTATCAGAGTAATAATGTACAGAAATGAAGGATTAGATTTTTTTGGATAACAGAATCTGACGGTTAATTGAAGTTCTACTGTATTTAATTATTTATTTCGAAATGTATGGAAAGATACAAAACTAAGAGCATTGGTCTTAGGTTACATAGTGTTACAAACATGGAATGTCGCTTCCCGGCAATGTTAGTCTTATGGTTGGGAAGATAGTTTTACAGGGGTAAGTATGAATGACCGGCAGCGGCCAGGCCTGGAGCTCTGACCTTGGCGACAAATTTGGAAACTTTGGCTACAAATCGAAGATTCCCGAAAATGAGATTATTTTCCTGATATCTCTTTTAGGGGCCGAGATCCGTATTTATCCAGATGATTCCATGTGACGTCACGGCCTGTCGAGAAGACTATAAACAGACTGTGCTTGGATTACAGAGCAGTGTGTTGATAGACCAGGATCGCCTTTGGAGTGCGAACGTCTATGAAACCTCTCTTTGGAGTTTTATTCACTGTGGGAGCTAGTGAGCTCTTGGACACCGAGCGGTATTGGAAGTGCTGTTGCTGTTCTTATTAGTGGATTGCTGTCTGTCTGTGTTGCTAATCTGTGCAAGTGCTGTTTCCTGTTACCTGCGCTTCGTGTTTTCCTGAATATTCGAGAATAAAGTGCTGTTCTCCGTTACCTGCTTGTTGGACTGTTTTCACCGTACACACACGGAACGATTTTTGTAACATAGGTGTCAGAAGTGGGATTGTCGGTGTATGGTGAATACAAGATCGCAAACGAAAATGGCTGACGACACCAGAACGATTTTTGAACAATATTAAGCTTAATAATTAAATATACCTCTGCTAGGTTGTGTCTTTGACACCAAGTAAAAATTTAAAAAAATAATGCAGAAGGGATATGACCTTTTGTTTCCAAACTGTCTTTCGCCACATAAGTCAAACGGTGAAAATTATATCCGTCAATTTTCATTGCTTCATTAACTTCCATTCTTCACAGCTTACACAAACAATATTAGAAACCCAACTTATTGGTCTTACGTTACATATCAAGCTTAATAATTAAATATACCTCTGCTAGTTTGCCTTTGACGCCAAAGAGAAATAAAAAATATTGCAGAAGGAATATGACCTTTTCTTTTCAAATTGTCTTTTACCACATAGATCAAACGATGAAGATTATATCCATCAATTTTAATTGCTTCATTTTTCTCAACGTTCTTCACAGCTTACACAAACAACATTAGAAACTCACGTTATTGGTTTACGTTACATATACGTAATTAAATATACCTCTTCTAGGTTGTATCTTTGACACCAAATAGAAATAAAAAAATATTGCTAAAACGATATGGCCTTTTCTTTCCAAATTGTATTTTACTACATAAGTCAAACGGTGAAGTTTTATCTGTTCATTTTTATTGCTTAATTTTTTTCTCGACATTCTTCATAGCTTACCCAAATAACAGTAGGAAAATTTTCGAACCTGTAAGCATCCTCGCTCGAGAAACGATAATACAAAATGGAATGTGGGGACCTTAACTGCTGTTTTCAGTTAGAAAGAGTGGTGTTTGCGCATGTATACACTAAAAGATGCATGACAAAATATTTAAACCGAGTTTTCCCAAAATTGGCATTGTACTTTTCTTCATTTGGATGAAATAGGCAAACGGGACAAGTGAAATTGGTCGGAAGGAGTATTAAACAATATACTTTTAGATAATTTTCTGTAAAACCTAAGTGTATTTGAAATTTTAGATTCTTGTTTGAATGAAAATGTATCGAAAAATGATTTTTGCGCCAAATTTTTTAAGTTTTTAAAATGATTCCCTGTTAAAAAAATTTTGCATATGATATACCATATATCGATTCATTAACTAAATTGAAAGAATAACTCTAATTTGTTTGCTTTGTAAATTTAGCAAGCGTAATGCATGTATTATTTTTCTACCTATTTTCATTACTCTGAAAATTATTTGAAGACTGAACTTTTTGTGAAAGGTTTAATTGTAGGTACCTACAACAAACAAAGAAGTCATCTTCGAGTGAACTTGAAATATGTTTTGTTCAGTTCGTTGATTTCTGTTATTTGTTTTAAGGATATGATAAAATATCTGAAGTTTGAAACTATGTTCAAATATTAGAATATGTCTAAAATTACAATAATATGAAGTCAATTAATGTGCCCGTAATTTGAAAATCATATAATGAAATAACTTTGAATTTAACGATACTATATATAATGTAAATATAAGTGTGATTTAGTCAAATTTGGAGCTTTAAATGATGGCAAAGAGAATATAAATTGGATTAATATATTATCTAGGAACGAATAAAGAGTGTGAGAAAGCTTATCTAAAAATAATTAAACTTATAAAAAATTTGATTAACGTGTAATTAAGTTTTAACAGATAATCCCAAACACAAAGAAAAATCATGCATATGGAAAAAATATTGATCTGAAATGCGCATTCTGTGGAAATAAAGAAATTCTCAATTACTTTGGAAACGACCCTCTTCTTTCCTTAAAAAAATGATCGATTTTCAAAGATCGAAATGCAGCTTCAGTTTCTTTGGCGAAACAAGTATTAATGGCCATAACCTCGTCTTGTTAGATAAAAGAAAAAGACCATCCTTCGAGGCCCCACCTCAGCATATTTATTTCCATAAGAACAATTCCCTTTTGTGTGCTTTCAGACCAGGAAGTTTCTTCGTCCACAAAAGCTGAATTTAAGTAATTGTCATTCGAGTAAACACTATTAGATCCTTGTATCTCATCGACGTTTCGTAACAAAGAAATCCCGCTGTACGAATGGTGAGCTAACCCAAAAGATAACGTAAAAAGGCCATTAACGGTAGATCGGCGATAGTAAATAGATTCCTGATGTGATACTTTGCTGGGAATGTTTCATTTCATCCCAAGATTATGCGCAGGAATGTTTAGTTTGATGATCCATTCGACCGTTAAAGTTTGAAGATACTTCGTTGAGAGATAAGAGGGCTCTTCAAAATTTTCTTACTTTTTTTCTTCTTTTTTTGTAGAAATGCTCTCGATTCAAAATTAATTAGGGGGAAATGTTTCTTATTTGCAGTAGCGTGCGAAGAATTTCTTCTCTATTCCAGTCTCATCAAACATAGCTCTCCTTTAATAATATTTTGAATTTATTTTTCCTTAATGGTTTTGCATTTAGAGTAAGAAGTTTGTTTTATATATATATATAAGGTATGCACAAATAAAGTGACAAATTTCAAAAATTAATTTAAAAAATTTAAAAATGTTGGAACTACAAATTTTTTAAAAATGAGAGCGCATCTAAAAAAGTTTTTTTCAGATAGGTAACATATATATATATATAAAGGCCTTAGGCGTAACTGATTGCAAGAAAATATCAAACTTTTCATATTTAGCAAATCTCAATAACTTCATCCCCTGAAGAAATGTTATTGTGCTTTTATTGCGTTTTTCATTTCACGTTTTATACTCTTTCATTTTGCGATTAATACGCTCTCTCTCTATATATATATAAATTTTAGTAACAGGGATGGTTTGTACAACAAAATCGATTCAACCTGGCTAATAGTTCTTCCAAAGCGGAGAAACTAATTTTATTGTTGAAAATTCCATATTTTTGGTTTGACTTTTTCAATAGTTGTAAGAGTAAGATAGTTCATAGATTAGTTTTAGTATTACATGTGCTCTTTGGATGTGTTTTATATATTTTTGTTTAATTAATAAATTTTTAGTTTTTGAATTGCATCTTTGATATGTTTTGCTTATTTTGTTTTGAATGTTCATATATAACAGGTTATATTTTGGTTGATATTGCTATATATATATATGAAATTCCTATATGCAAATGAAATTAAAGAAACTTTGAGTAGTTAATTTGTTAATTAAGAATTTTATAACGAGATTCGAAAATTTCATAAGTTTCTACAAGAAGAGTATTTCAAATATATATTCTATAAATTTATAGTTCTTGTGCCAATTAAGTTTCATTTCTGTCAAAAAATATGTTATTATAGAGAAAAGGATTTCATTAAATCACCACATTTCGAATGAGAAAGTTTGGAGATTGGGGTATTGTTCTCGGAATCTTACCATGGCTTAAATGCACGAGGTCGTCCAACATAGCTAGATAGTTTTCTAACAAGTTTTTTACGATACGAGTATAAATAATATTTGATTATAAAAAATGAGAGTGAGTTTTCCGTAAAAAAAGTTTAATTTAGAATTGATGATATATTACTATTTTAAAATAATTAATAACCCAAAAATTGTAAGTCAGTTTACTAAAAAATGGTGAGCGAATGTCTTCATTGTGGTCATCCAGGTGTGGCATATTAGGTACATTTTAATAACCATGTTAAGTAACAGTTTGTTGCAGTAGTTGAAGCTTTTTTGTAAGATAAATGGTAAAAAGTTTTCTTCTAAGCTAAGAGTGCTTGTTAGAAAAATATTCTTTTCCAAAGTAACCACATATGAAGCAGGAAATGCTGCCAGTTTCCAAGTATTAACAATGTAAAAATAGACTGCAAGAAACTATATGGCTTCTCAATTTACTGCATATTTGTGAAGAAAACTAGGCTGTCAAAAAGTTCCTTTTCTTTCCTAATGATACATTTATCATGCTTTGTTACTTGAGATCCTGTCTTGCTACCTTAAAAAACGTAGACGGTATTAACATTTTTTTGAGTTAGGAATGAATCGATGAATGTTTCATAATAGATTGAGTTTTTTATGCATTTTATACAGCATTTCTATCGCTGCAAACTTTGATTGTTTCATAAACATGGTGAAGTTTAGAAAATTTGGCCTTATCAAAATATAAAAAAATTTCATTTAAGCTATTTAGTGCAATTGAATTTTTCGATATTAATGTGTCAGTGGATATAATGTGGCAAAGTATCGAAATGTTAAAATTGTGTTCAAAACTACTGCCATTTGTTTCTATAAATTTAAATTCTAAAATGTGACTTTTCTGAAATATAATATTAATACAGACTTGGTAGTCTGAAAACAGGATTTTAGACAATGCTTTTTAAAAGAAGTTAGTGAAAAGTCAATCATAGAGATGTTTTAAATGTCACACACTTTTGCGTGATGTTTTTTGTTCGTTCAAAATTTACAAAATTTAGTTGCATATCCGTTACTTTGTTCTCTCAATGTAGTCAATTCTCTTGACATCACAGTCATATGAAAAACGTAATAGCAGAGTAATAAAACATCTGAATGCACCTTGTCTTACTTTGTACAATGACCTCACGCACTTTTTCCTCCTGCAAGATGCAATGGATTCGAAAACTGGCGTGTATCATGTAAGTATCAATCGATTCTATTTTTTTTATTTTTGTATCATAGGTCATATTACTATAAGCGTGGTAACTTATGATATTATCCCAGAATCGTTATTCAGTTGATCTTTTACCCGACTTGTTTCACAATGCGTAGGTATAGAGAAATATTTCGTCATACCCGATTAACAGGTTAATGATCTTACGGATATATATCCTATGCCACTGCATTCATATTAAAGAATTTTTGTGCAATTATTATTATTTCTCATCTCCATTCAGTTTGTTGCAACACATAGACGAGCAGAATTTGTGATCGAAGTTAATTCAAGAAAATCAATCTTGAGATACAAAAAACATTGATACCAAAAATCTATAATGAAAGATCTTAAGAAAAGTACTGCATTTAAGTCAAAAAAGTTTAAGCTAACGGAGTCAATTTTTTATATAAAGGATAAACCACGTTATGAATAAATTATTCCAGGAAGTTTCATGGTATAAGGGAAAATTCGTTCCAAACCAGACAGAATGCGCCAAGAATCATTCCTTAAATACTGTGAAAGGAATTGATGCTCAGACAAGTATTGATCGGAAGAAGACATTCGCGATGCCATTTAAAGAATTCCCTCCTGGAAGATTAAGTTACAGAGTCGCGATTAGTAATTACTTTCACAAAGAACTTCTGTGTTATATTATATGATAAATTCTAGATCTGATCATTCCTATTCCAACTACTGTGGCAATCAATATTTAATTCCTTATCCTTACTTGCTAATATATTTTTGGTCTTAAATTGTGCTATATTCTTGAGGAAAGGAGTACATTTGAATATTTTTATCAAAAATCTTCATTCCTATATTTAATCCAACAAATCAGATGCTTAATGCCGACATTAAATTTCTTACTACTGTATTTTGTCAATACTGGAATGTCACTTCGAATGCAGAGATATCATGTTATGGGTTTTTACAGAAACTCCTGAAGGTTATCAATTTTTATAAAATTTCGAAATATTTTAATATACAAAAGTTCACAATAGGAAAATGGAATATCCTAATTAATATTAGCCTTTCTTTTATTATTATAAGTATCAATATTGCAAACTATTTTATTTTTGTACCAGTGGGTGAAAAGCGTATATTAATGAGAAGATAAATTACCTTCAACAACAAGCAACCTTCATATTAATTCAAATATTAAATAATTTAGATGGATTTTTAAGGATGATGGAAATTCTTATAAATACGTTACTTCTGGTAGATTTCTTAAAAATACAATTTATCCTTTATAAATTTGAAACGATTTATTATTGAATGAAATAACATATAACGAAAGAAGTGATAAAATGAAATAATTTTTATCATAATATTTTTGAAAGATGTACTGAATTTCATAACATAGCCCAAATTAACTTTCGAAATTAATCTTTCTGATTTAAACTTCTCATTTTGAAATTTTTTAACTCTATTCTCCATTACAGATTTGAATTGGCATAAAGATTTCTATTTTAAACAATTTTCTCTAGTATAATGTTGAAATTATATTCAAATTGATTTTTATTTCCTTTCAGTCCACATGAATTGCATAATAAATTGCTATAAAAATTTTAAGTTATTCTTAGAATTTCTACCATGTTGTCTTTTAGTATGTTATTTAAAATATTTTATAATATTTTTGTTTTTACAAATGAATCTCAAGGAACCAAACTGCAAACTGTCAGACTTTCAAGATAAGTTTTTTAAAAACTGCATGTACTTCATGTCCAATAACTTCATCCTATAAATTCGAATTTCCCTTTTCAAGCTTTTGAATTTCATCTTCACCAAAGATAAAAATAAAAAAAACTGATTTAGAATAACTCCATCTCCTTTTGTAAAATTAAATTACAGTAGCCCAACATGAAAAAATGATAACTAGGAGCAGAAGTTTAATTGCCATTCATTTTAGGTAACTTTTTTAAAACTCTGTAAAAATACCTGAAACATCCTCATTTTGTATGCACGAATTTTTATTTTATACTTCTGAGCTTCAACCTTTCTACAAGCAAACTCGAAAATTAATTTCTATAGGAGAGGACTTGAGTTGTTGCTTCTATCTCCTTTATTGCACGCATAATACGAGTTCTGTCATTAATATAAGAGTAGAACTATGATGTTTTATATGCAATTTTTCATCAAACTGCATAAATGTCTTGAGGAATAACTCTATAGTTTAAGCAAGAAGTTCCATTACTCATTTCCTTTAGAATTTTACCTTTAGAAAATGTAAAATTAATTTAGCTGGAGCAGGAATTGAAATTTCTCTATCTTCATTTGTTGTTTGCGTAGTATCATAACTGTCACCCATTCACAAAGTGACGAATTCATAGTATAAAATATCTCTCTTCGAAGATAAAATCTCTTTAAAATCTATAAATCTTATACACAATAAAACGGAATTTATTTTCGTGTTCTTGAATTTCGCCCCCGCTAGAAGTAAAATTAACTTCCGGAGACTGACTTATAATTTCTCTGTCTTCATTTATTGTATGCCTAGTATCATTACTGCATTTCAATCATAAAATTCTGAATGCTAAATATAGAAGTGCCTGTCTTTCCAAAATAATATGTCTTAAAATTTTTTGAATCTCACATTCAACAAAAATGTTTAAGTTTCGTGCTATAGAATTTCTCATAACCTCCAGTAAAATTAACTTTCAAAGTCAAGTAAAATTAACTTCCAGAGTCAAGTAAAATGAACTTCCAGTTTCAACTATGCTCCATCTCCTTTTGTTGCAAGCATGGTACTATTACCGTTGCCCAACACAAACAAATGTATGAAATAAATCTTCACTGAATTTCACGTATCTCTACGATGGGAAGACTAAGAATTGAGGTTATAGTTGAATTCTCCATCTTCTCTACAATAACGTGACGAAGATACTTAGTTGCCACTCACGCGAATGAATAAATTTGAAAACGTCATCAAGTGCCAAGAAGCTGTGTAAGCAGCAGCTTACCCTCAAATGGTCTGGTGAATTTCTCCACTTTTCGATCATCTTCGCATGATTCCACGAAACTACTTTCTGTTTAAAAAAAGACGGAATTTCATTGCGTGTTGATGTATGAAAGTGATTTCGTTCCAAGTAAGTGATGTTCTTTTAAACTGAAGGTGGCAGATAAAAACGCTAGACGGACTAATTTGTAAACCTTCAATATCTTGCGGCGCTTTTTTTCTTTATCTTTATAAATCTTCCTATTTTCTTGATGCATCGAAGCAAATCTGGTTTCTGTCGGATTCTTTCCTGATGGAAAAAGTTTTCCCGGCTATGGCAAACAACGAATTGATATGTCGTCCCGAGTTCATACCGAGACTTCGAAGATTTAATGTCCTTTCTGATCTTAAAGAGAAATCTTTCTCTATAGATATTATATATACTTATGATTTTTTTTATTTTAGGAACTTAACTTTATTTATGTTTCTTTATTTTTCTGAGGTAGAGTCTTTAATTTAGGTAAGATATTAATATTATTTTTTTATGTTGATATTAAGAGTTTCTTAAATTCATGTACAGTGAAACTTCGATTAACCGTCAGTTTATGTTATCCGTTATCGTCAAAGCAATGTGGAATTATAATATTACAATACATTTCTGTACATTACTACTTTTATATGGAAGTTTATATTGATCTTTTTATAAAATTAAATACAATATGTATGTATTATTCACTTTTAAAGGATTTTATTTTCATTTTCGTCCCAAGCCATCAGCGAAATCACGTTACTGTATACATGTTTTTAAATATTCCTGTTATCTTTCTATTCGGTTATCTGTCACAGCCCTAGTCCGGACGGTGACGGTTAATCGAAGTTTTATTGAACGATGTCATTATGTTTTTTTAATTCTTTTAATACTAAGATTTTCTATAATTCGTGTATCAGAAAATTATGTAAAATTTTGCTTAAGTTGATATTAAGTGGCTCTACGGATCATATACACTATCATAATTTTTCCTTTTTATTTATATAAAGGGCTGCTTAAAGTAAAGAAGAATACTAAGTAAAGAAGTTCAAATTTGAAAAGACTGTTAGCTTCAAATCGATTTTAGAAATAATTTTATATAAAATATACAGAGGTAAAAAACCAAATAATAAAAGCATGTCGAGTTGATAGAAATACTCTTGGTGAATTGGAATTTCAATCACATCTAAGATATATATTTTTAAAGCACTGTTTTCAGCGCCTTACGCTTTTACGATTTTGTTTTTGGTTCCAGATTTTTCATATAAATTATTTTCAACATTTATATGCAGTAATAAAGGTGTGTTTTTAAATAAAAGCTTTGTTTTAGTTTTTTATTATTATCTACAAGTGCAGAGAGTAAATAGGGTTAAATCTCAGACGACGCTACGTATATTTATTTGCAACCTCATTAAGTTAATTAATACTGACTTGGAGTTAATAACCGAATATTTATCTCGAAGTTAATAAGGAAGATTTCACCGTTATTTTTTTAACCTATACCAATAATAAATATTAGATAATACACAATTGATTTGTTGCTTATCTGCATGGTAGATGTTAATATATTGCCATTGTTTTAATTTAAGGGGACAGGGGTGGCCTCATGGTAAGGCCTCAGCTTTGGGGCTGGAAAGTTCCAGGCTAGAAACCCAATTCCGCCGCGCAAGCGGACTTGATGCACGCTAAATCCGTTGGGATCAAATGCCCTCCCTCTGGTGTGGCGCGAAAGTTTGGAGGGGTGTTTCCGGCTCAGGTGTCGTCCTCGTCATCTGAGCACAGTTCAAACTTCCAAGGTTCGTCCCAAAATAGCCCTTATGTTGCTGCAAAACGGGAAGAAAATACAACTAAACTAAACTAAATTGCAATTTAAGCGCTTATGTTACAAAAATATATGGACTTACATCTGTATTAATTCACAAATTAAAAATTCCATATAATTTCGTTTAAGCGTCAAAAATTAGTTCAAGAGTCATATCTATCTGACTAAAATAATGTGGAGTAAACCATTCTTTTCTCCTCTCATGATTGAGCATGATTTTTCGTTATCGGTTTGTATATGAAAATTCAAGATAAATATTTGCTCTCCACTAATACAAATTATATGTAATATGATGCTTCAAATCCGGCGCAACGTATATAACTAGAATACTAGACATTGACCGAACCTCTCAAATTAAATCAATGGCATTCTATTAGAAACCTACATTTAGTCACCTGTAAACCCGTCGAGATTTTCATTAATTTTATAGCATGTTATATGGAAATAAATGGATTCGGACAAACATTTCAATTCGGAAGTGACGAAATCTAAAATTATTCACACAATTACTCCGCCATGGTCTCATATTCCACGAATCAGGAGTTTTGTAGCAGTGTTAATCAGTCCTCATGTTGAAGTTATGTCAGCTGTTAAGTTCTCTTCCAATTAAGTGCGAGCTGAGAGTCTGATCCATATGCAACCGACACAACCTCTCCGTATTTTATGAAATTAGGTGGATAATGTTTGGTACTACAAATCAGATTATTTAGTTAATGTCATTTTGAAACCCTTACGAGCACGAAGCATTAAACATTTATGCGAAGTGTCAATCATTTACGTTAGGATTCCGAAGTAATTACATTCATTTTAGAAAAGCTATTCAAATCTGATTCTAAAGAGTCAAACTGAGTTCAAATGCTAAACAGCAATTCTTTTAAAAGGTAGGTCTTCTCATTTAAAGCGAACGACTCATTTTTATTGTATGCATTGAAACTATTCTTCCCACTTCTTCATTTGATTTTCTAAGCTGAAAGAATATTTTAAGAATTTATTAGCTTTTGTTCAGTCTTTTAAAGTTTCATTTTTCCTGATAATCGTACATTAATGGATTTTGAATAAAGATTAATTTCAGAAAGACAGCTCATTTAATTTTACTAGATAAAACTAATTTAATTACTTTTGTAGTTTTTATGGTGGGAAGTGTGCTTTCCACTGTCATGGAATATCTTAGACCGGTAGCATGTTTCTCATTGCCTTATTAGTACACGATATTGTATGATATTTCCACGACGTTGTCCGATATTCTGAATGCTGTAAAATTTCGTGAAGATACCTTAACAGTATTGTAGAGAATCTTGTGCTATTAGGGTAGGGTATCATTATTAGATGATAGAAAGCGTGCTTATTGCGTATAGTGTCTCATTGTGTTATATACTCATTAAATGTCTGTTATAAAAAGTTTAACCCAATAATTTAAAGAGGAACTGTAAAATTTACAACATTTTATATACAAAAAATGTTTCTAAATAAAGCAATTTTTCATATTGCTTTTTATGAAATTTTTAAAAATATTAATAAACATATAGTGGAACATTTTAAGCTTAGAAATATATCTTTCTATAAAATTTTCATAATATTTTGCATGAAATCTTCAAAATATTGACTAACAGATAGTGGACCATTGCAAACCTAGTTGACCATCTCTATTAATAATTTGTTCATATTAAGTTTCGTACATTTTGTTCAACACGTTATGGGCCACTGCAAGCTTAGAAACAGATCTATATTAATAATTTGCACATATTATTTGCAATTTTTTTATATTATTCGGCATATCAAATCTTCAAAATATTAATCAACATAGATTGATCATCTCATCTTGTACGCGTGACATAAATTTTGATCGGAAATGGATATCGCAAGCCTCTGGAAGGATAAAATGAGTAACTTTCGCACTTAAAGATTCTACAGAATTACAGGAATTTTATTGCTTCTTTATGCAAATATATCAATTCATTTTATTCTAAATTTACTATTAAGTTTAAAGCATTCAAACGCAATTTTATCTCGTAGCTTCATGTTACTTTTATATACTACAGCGTTATGAACATGAAATTTAAATATTTTAGGAGTTTCAATATTTCTTTGATGAAACATGAATTCTAATACATTATTTTTTGTGAGAAAAATTTCGAGGTATAAGAAGTTTTGAAATATGTAGATAATGATGTAAGATGTTTCGTTTTTAATGCACAAAATAACATAAAAAAAATTAAAAAACTAATTGTAAAAATTCGTTCAAAGAAAATTTTAATTTCACTGCATTGCATTGGGTATTATTACTTACGAACAATTCATTTCTTTTGACGGAGAGTTGTCAAATAAATATGTTTTTCAAATTCAAATTATTTACTTAATAAAAATTTCTCCTGAAAAAGGAAACGTGAATATGTAAGTAAACTTTCTCATAAGCAAGAGTTTTCAAACTGAACCTTTGTAACTTGAAATTATATGCATAATTTGAATGAAGAAATTACTTTAGCGCTTCAAAGCAATGAAATGAATCCTTTCTTTGCTTTGATGGGTTCAAAGAATAAAGAAGAAAGAAATAGGGAAGGCAAAGAGGAATTTCAAGTAGCGATGCATCAAGTAGAAATTTTTTTCGAAACATGATACATTGGTGAAGAGTCTTTTCTCTTGGGTCTTGGCAGATTAATTTACATTTACATGGTATCTAGTTGTTTTAATTAGGCCTCGGGTAAAGCCATACGTTGTTCTGATACATTCTGCATACTGTAAACAACGCGTTTCAGATCTTGATGTAAGGATAAAAAGTTAAATCTTAGATAATTGATTATCTGAATAATAAGAAAGGCGTATCTTTCTAAATAGATATGCCGTTGAAAAACCTATATTAATTTTATTAAAATTGGATCATAAATATATCAAAAATTAATTATAATTAGTTTTTCACAATTATTGAAAAGTGAAGTTCTTTAGCATAACTCTATTCAATATATGTCGTGCTTATTTATTTTTATGTGTATGTATACATACTATTTCGAATATAGTCCTTAGCCCTTGATAAACTAGATTAAACTGGATTCCTTGTTTGTTTAATTCGATTATCTCAGAGAATTTCTAGTTATTTGCTTTCTTTGAATGATTTTGATACATTGTTTTTTGTATCCAGCTGCAATTGAGAACTACTTAAACATGATATAATTTTTATTGTCTAAATTTGTTTAAATTTTGTTGCTTGTGTTTAAAGTTTAAGTTAAATTTAATTTTATATTTTTTCTAGTCAATTGTTTTTAAGCTCTATACATACTATGATAGGCTTTTTCATAGATCGCGCTTTTCATCATGCGCTTTATTTTAATTTTATTGATTTTTAATGTTGAAAATATAACTTTATTGGAATAATTTTCTTTAGTATAATGTTTGGTTTGTGTGTTGGCGGTTATTTTCAAATTACTTCCATCAATAATAAAAGCTTTATATAATTTTCATCCTTGGACACAATATAGTTACTTTTTCAAAACTGTAAGAATAAAAAAATGTTGTTTTACTTTTAGCAAAGTAAGGAAATACTGCATACAATTTTATTAAAGCACAAAATGATTAAGTAATTTTTTTAAGAAGTTCATTATCCTAATAAATATTTTAAATTAATGTAAATAGATTTTTGCATCATTTAAGAAAAAATAGCATGCTTTGAGCTTGAATTTTATTCTTGTGATACTATTAGATTCAACGTTCTTGCTTATTCATACAAAGGCTAATTCTATATTCAATGCTACTTCTATACTTAAGTATATGATTCTTCTAAAGATTTCTTCTACAGTAAAAGCACTCAAAAAATATATTATGATAACGTATTTAATTTTGAAATTGAAGAATCGGGTTGCAGAAGTGAATAAACAACTTTTTTTATTTTACATATGCCAAAGGAACCTGTCAGTTAATGGGAGAAGGAATTGAAATTAAAAACAGAATTTAAATTTCATTAATGAAAATAGAAATAAAAAAATGTGCTATGTTATTATTTCAGTTAGTCGCATTAATTCGAAATTCTTTGAAGAAAATTTTACATTGGCACAGAATTTTTCAAATTATAAAAGTAATTAAAAATTTTCATGAGAACCATTTTCGAAGTTATAGTTATATTTGGCCATTGAATTATAAACTCTTATATTTTAAGTTCAAAACGCATCTATTCATAAATATTAATAAAGATCACCTGAATAACCTTTGTAATGTTTGAAAAAATGTTAATACAGATTCATGTATTGAAATCTAGAAGTAATACGATGAATAAATACTACCGTACAATATTAAATTTACTTTGGTTCAGAAATTTTTTTATTAGGGAATTAAAAAGGTGTTTGCATGCAAATCTGATACCCTTCGTTGTATCTTACTGTATATGGTCTTACCATATGTCTGTACTTTCACTATATGTATGGCGCAGCATAGCCAAATTTGGCTCATGCGCCAATAAACCCCAAAACAATCAATCTGACTGTATATGAAAATGATACAGTTAGCTTTATATAACAATGCATTACTTAAGAATAATTAAGTTATCTGTTAAGAAAATCAGTTTCTCTATTTGCGTAACAGTTGGTACTTAACTAATCACCATATTTTTCTTACACTCACTCACAGACACTGGAAACACTGCTATTTTGGTTTCTTGAAAGCAGGGATTTGTTAGAAAGACTGCTAATGTACAAATAATAGATAATTACTTAGCATCTACAATTAAAATTAAAGACGAAAAGTTAATTTCAAAGACCGGGTGAAAGTTAAACAAAATTAAAGTGTAAAGAGAGGAGGGATTCCTTACTTATTAACAGCTGGCACTAAACTAATTGTTTAAATAAGTTTCGTTCATTAACATAGAGACACGGCTAATTCGATCCCTAAGAGCAGCTATTTTCTAGAAAAGCCATTAATGTGAATATGATACATATTTGGTTAACCATAACTAATATTATAAATGAAAGAAAAATCTCCAAGACCGAAGAAAGACAAGCTACATAAAGATATAATAAAGCAAGGATGTTAATTCGACTTTATCTTAAAATAATTTAATGCGTCTTAGACGTCCACTTTTTCACCATATTACAAGTATTCGTCCTTTAAACACATTGAAATTGTAATGACGATTTGATTTTGTTACTCTGGCGTGGTAGCATGTTACTCTTATCAGAGTAGGCTTGAAAAAATCATATGGAAGTCAAAGTATGTAGTATGTATATTATTTTAGATTATCTAAGCCTAAAAATGATACAAGTTGATTAAATAAAAATTAATTAAATTTTAATTTATTTATAATTTTCTATAGCACCAATAACGCCATATAGCTCAATCTAACAAAGAACCTCTGAAAAATCAATCACTTATATATCATATATTAAGCACTAATTTATTAGAAATTCTCATACCTCATTTGAAATTAATAAATAATATTTGAATTTATGCTTTTAACACAAGTTTCGATTTAATAACGCAGACAGCGATCGGTTAGATTCGTTATTCAATTTTTAGATTTCCCCAGTACATGCACATTGCAAATCAATTCATTACAGGTGTCCTAGGCGTTCGTATCAATTTGTTCATAATCCTTAAGGGCAAAAGTGAGAATAGGAAAAATCTAGAGGTTGAGCGAGACAAACTTACTGGAAGGAGGAAAAGTTGTTGGCGAATGATTACTAAGGCACCTAAAGAAAGAATAAATGAACCGCAGGGATGGAAAGAGAGGTGGCATGTGTCTTCAGACGCAATCTGGCACGAAGAGAGAGATGGAAAGTTGTCGCCGGGAGAGAGAACTCCAAAAGATAGGAAATTGAAAGAAAATGCTATATCCCACGGAACACGGTTTGATGTGCCTTAACAGATAGAGTGAGATTTATTCCAGGTAGAATTTTGTCACTATAGTAAAGTTGAAGAAAAAAGAATGGACGTATTCCAGCTTAGAGGACAACAATTTAAAATCGAACTCCTGATAACAAAAAAAAGCATTCTTTAATCAGTGTGGTGTAGTTCAATTTCAGGAATATTTTTCGAAGTTTTTTACAAAAAAAGGAAATAAAAAGAATGGATGCATCCCAGCTTGAGGACAACAATTTAAAATCGAACAACCATTTAAAAATCAAACTCCAGATAATTATACAAAAATCATTCTTTAATCATTAGGCTACATTCAATTCACTTAGGGCTATTTTTTCGCAGTCATTCACAGATTTTTATTATCTAACGGGTATTTTCTTTGGCTCTCTTGTTTAATTTTATTTATCAGAATAATTTGTAGAATGTGTAAAAGTACACGATTATTATAACAAAGAGATTGCATAAAATTGCATAATTATCGCAATTTTATGTTTTAAAGTACATAAAATTGATGAAAATGTCATAGATGTGCCTTAACATACTGCTAGTCTGAAGGGAAAAATCACGATTTATCCATAATTATGTTTGTTAGCCTATAAATTAAAATAACATTTTTTGTTTATTGATGTTAAGTTAAATAAGCGATTTTGAAGCAACACAAAGACTGTTTGTAGCTGACAGGTAATTTTAAACCGTGGCTAGAAGATGGGAATGACACCTTTAACTGCAATGCATTTATTAATGGAAATATCCGAGAAAGTTTAATAACAATTTTTACTTTCTTCTTATTTTTGAAATAAACATGACATTTTATATTATTTCACTGTTTTTAATGTTAATAAGGAGATTCTGCTTAAACTCCTATTCAATCATTTTGTTCTATTCATCACATTTTAGAAATAATTTTTTAATGCAATATAGTTTTTTTATACTTCTTGATAAAAGTAGGATATTTTGATGAAATTTGGTATTTTATATATAGCAACACCAGCTCACAATGTATTAATTGGTTTCCTGAAATTTAATTTCCAATGAATGGAAATTTAGAAAATTTGTAATCCAGATGAATTCTTTTCAATAATTAAAGCTTACTTTTAAAATTATAATTTATTGCTTTGAGAATTAAGAATATTTATAAAAGATAGATCGTAAATGGATTTCCGAATTAATATAGTACTGAAAAAATAACGAGTCAAATATTTTCTCAGATCTTGAATTTCGAAAAATAGATTAGCAGAATCACTTCAATAACGTTCAGCGGTTTAATGAAAGTCATAATGGTTTATATATAATAATCTGATTATATATATATACAAATACATAGATTATAAAGTGATAAATTTATTATAATATTTCAATATTTTGTACGTTAAAAATACGTTATCAATGTGTTAAATTATACGTTTATAATTTTATTTAATGCTACAAATTAGCGTTTAAAAAATTTAAGAATAAATGATGCCATCATTATTAATGGCATGCTTTCATAAAATGTCTCTCTCATAAAAACTCTTTTTTAATCCAACTGTTATAGGTTGCATATTATTATATATTCATTTATTTTTAATAAATTCTGTAATTCCTAACAGTTTTCTTCTATTTTCTTCTGCTTAATTGTGTTATTTTTTTACTTATTTATTCACACGACAACATTTAACGAAATGTAAATAATGGCATAAATTTATTCGCGTTTAAGCAGGTATAATATTTTTTAAATTGAAAATCAACATAGATTGAACTTAACTACCACTCATAACAAAATATCAGTTTTTGTTGTTACTAACAATAGGAAAAGTCGTAATTAGTTTTCTTCATAGATAGCATTTCTTAAAAAAGGACCATTCTTAACGAAGAATGTTGTCTGAAAATTGTAGTTTTCAAGATTTTTAAGAAGTATTTTCTTACATCATATTAATTTATGGAAATCTACACAATTTTGATTGAAATTAAAAATTTTATGTAAGAGTCAAACAATTTTTTTTTATCCAAGAAAGATAAATAGTTCAGAAATTTTTCTTGTTCAGATACTATTCCTTGATCTAGCTTGAAAACAGTTATAGCTTCACAGTGCTTTTAGAATAAAAGCAGGAAAGATTAAAAAAAAATATTTTGTGACTGAGACCAGTTGTGAGGTAAATTTATGCCACTTAAAATTTAAAAAAAAAAAGAAATCAGAAAATGTCTAAATTTCTAATTTAATTTGATGTTTTCGTTAACAGCATATACCGAATTACCACTTATTTTCTAAAATTTTAACTGATTAATAAATGAGTACTAAGCTTTAATAGGCATAAAAATTATTGAATTATATTTTCTGGCCACTTTCTGGTTCATTAATGATAATTCTTGTGCATTATCACATAAATTTAATATGAAACAAAGGAATTACAATCGTTTTAGATTGGTTTCTTTTGTTAAAAATAAACGACATTATGGCAAAAAAATCTTTAAAACCACTGAGAAATCTGGAAATCTGGAATGGGTTGTACCGTATTTAAAAATAAATGTTGGAGGTAGTGAATATACTTATAGTTTACAAGATTTTTAACGAACTCTTTGAATGCAAAATTTCTGATTTAAAAAAAATCTCGAGATAATGTTTCCAAAACATAATTACCTTAAGAAAACATATCATTAAAAATTTTCCCACTCACGGTTTCTTCTCAAACTGATTTATTGAAAACTTCTCAAATTTCTTATTCTTCAATATTCCTATGAATCTGTACTAAATTATCGGTTTTATAAATATTAATCTAGCTAAATGAAATTTTATCATAAATAAAATTATACTGATCAATGTTTAATGATCTTGATTATTAATAATTTACAAGCAAAATATAACAGGTTTGAAATTTACGATGAATAATAACGAAGAATTAATTTTAAAGTCACGAAAATAAAATAGAAACAAAAATATTTTAAAAAGCAACCTTGCTTAAAATGCTATTTGCTTATTTTATAATTAATGGTAAAAGCAAAGAGAAAATTATTTGAGTAATGAAGGGACGAATAATTGAAAAGAAATTTTCTCAAAATGGTAGCGGTTCATGCTCACATAATACACATCAAATGCGTTACGCCAGTTAAAGTGTAGAATCCATAGCGCATCTTCTGACATGAAAAGTAATGCGACTTCATCGCACTGCAAAGACACCTCACTTAGATGATAGATGATATGCGGAATTGCCTTTCTTGTGTGATTGTGGAGTCACTTGAATCTACTGCATTCAGTATTCACTTAGATGAGATGCGGAACTACTTTTCTCATGTGACTGTACTGTCACTTGAATCTATTGCATTCAATATTCACTATTTCGCTTAGATGATACGTGGAACTACGTTCCTCATGTGACTGAGGCGTCACTTGAACCTTTAATATTTACTACTTCACTTAGATGTTAGATGATATGCGGAATTGTATGTATATACGTTTCTCATGTGTCTGTGGCGTCACTTGAACCTTCAATATTCACTACTTCACTACTTAGATGTTAGATGTTATGCGGAATTATATATATATATATATATATATTAATATAAATCGAAATATAACTTATTATATATGATCATACATAAACAATGTAAACAAGACATATCAAGAAGCAAATCCTATGCTAAAAAGTCATTATTTGAACAATACAACCAAATTTAAAACAAATCTACAGAATTGAAAATACTACAGATACCATGAACATAAAATTAAGTTTAAACATTTATATGTCAACATATAAAAAAAGCCTCTGTTGTTATTAATAGTATTGAAAAAAGGCAATCCAAGTATATGGAGTTTTCAACAATAAATATAGCAGCTTGGCTGTGGACAAGCTTTAGCCAGGTTAAATTAATTTTGCTGTACAAACCATCCCTGTTACTAAAGTTGTTGAAAAACAAACAGGGTAATTTACCCTAAAATGAAAGAATTTAGAAAGAAAAATCATAAACGAACCCTAACAATAAAACATAACTATATAGAAAGGATTAAAATTCAAGATAAAAATATGTAATACAACAATATATTGCACTTTTATATTGCACTAAAAACTATAAACATATCATTCAATAAAACATCCATACTATTCATTAAACACTAAATATTCAGTTTCTCTACTTATCCTTACCAGAATTCAACATTTTTAATATATACCGCCACTTAGCTTGACATCACAGATTGCCAAAACTAGATTTCTAACTATGAAACAGCATAATTGACCAAATAATATAATAAATTTTTGATATTAAATAATTAGTAAGAAACCTATATTAAAAATCTCGAAACAGTTAAAAAATGTAATACAATTATTTATCTAGATATTATATTTGAAAATTGGTAAAAATGTCTATTAAAAAGGAAAATTTCAATTTAAAAATCCTGGCGCCATCTATGTAAAAAATCTGAAACCAAAAAATCAATATCCAAATTTGAATAAAATTACACATTACAAGTAAAACCTGAGAAAACATAAACCTACCCTCAAAGAAATAAAAATATTCCATTATATACCAATATGAATGCTTTATTTTAAATGACCTATAAATATTTTTCTTATCTATATAAACTCTTAAAAAATTTTTGGCATTCCATAATCTATTGCAAAACAATAAATTTTTTTTATGTTCTTAATTCTATTATCATTGTCTGTTACTAAATTATTATTTCTAATTATATAATTTTTCACTAAATTCTTGAAGACAGAAATGCTAAGATTACTATCCCAAAAAGGAAATTTATTAATTTGAAAATTAAATCCATTTCTTCTATCATAGATATCTGTTACTATTTTATGATCTATAATTTTTATATCTAGATCTAGAAATTCTGCAGCTAATTCATTGTCATTAGTTTTTATAAGTCTTAAATAATCAGGATAGAAGTCAATATGTGGCTTAAGGTCTATTTCTTTAGTGAATAATATTAAATCATCTATATAACGGAATATTATACTATGGATAAAATTAGTAAAATCTTTCTCATAGTAGTGAAGGTAAATATTTGCTAAACTGTTGCTAGCTGGACCTCCTTGAGATAATCCTTTAATTTGATGGAAAATCCTATTATCAAAAAAGATAATTTTCTTTTAGAACAAGATTAATAAGATTTTTAAAATTATTAATGTTAATATCTTTTTTAAGATCAAAATCTTTATGTATATTTACTAGGGTATTAATCAAATCTTCAATATCTATACTATTAAATAAATCCTGGAAGTCAAAAGTACGTACACTAGTTATTTCTACATCTTTAATTATATTTAATATCTCTACACTATTATTTACTATAATTGCATCTTTTTGCTTATTTAAATTCTCTATCACTGTCTGTATGTATTTTTGCAGGAGTTTGCCAGATTTTGTAATATAAGTATTGCAGCCATTTGTAACGCTTCTAAATTTAAGAGGACACTTGTGAAATTTTGGTTGTAGAAAGATGTGAGGATAATCTTTTTTAATATAATTAATTCCCAGTTTTTTATGGAAGGCTTGAATTCTATTAGAAATTTCTCTTTCACTTAATTTTGTCTCATTATAAATATCACTGTTAATAATATGATCATGAAGTATTTTTTTGTAATAATATTTACAAATTATAGTTACTGGGCACTTTGTCTATATAGACTATTACAAATTCTGTTTGCAACTCTTTAATTTGTTTTTTAAGATTAGGATATCTAATATAATCATTAGATTTAAAATTATAGTTAAAAAGATCTAATAAAGTTTTTTGTCTATATTCACTAAATGCCTCTAGAGGCATACTATATTTATTAAAAATTTCTCAATATCTTTTTTAATTTGCTTTTTAATAATTTCATTACTATTAGCTATAGCCAAGCAATGCTTTATTCCTTTACTCATTAATTCTCTAAGTTGTTCATTTCTAACAATATTCAAATCTCCAGTAATTACATGTCCATGATCTTCATTCAAGAAATTATTATATTTTATACACTTGCAGTCATGACTCGTATTAATTTCTTTTATATTATTATAGCTAAAAATCATTCTGCCTAATTGTTTGTTATATTAAATGCACGTTTAATTTTAATATTTTTTATAGGGAAGCAATTAATATGTTTATCTAATATAGCAGAAAATTTACAGTTGTCACATACTTTGTATATATATACTTTTCTCGTGTTACTGCAGTGTCAGTTGAATCTTCTGCATTAAATATTAAAAGAATAAATCATGCTATGTAGAATTTACAACTAATTAAGATTATCAGGTCTATCACTAGGAAATTTATGAAATATGGTGGAGTAAAAAATTTTTCACATTCTTAGATCATTACGGCCTTTGACATTATTTTCCTAACGAATATTTAACTAGCATCAGCCAACTCTAAAATAATTTTATAGTCATTAACCAGACATGGACTACATACAATAGTAGTGTATTAGATCTTGACGAGGATATGATAACCGAGAATTCTTGTATTTATAGTGGATAAATTTATTTGATATCTTCGTGTAGAGGTCGTTTAGACAATACACCACTGTTCATTTTATCTTATTCTTAGTGTGCAATAAATATCTTATGTTACATCATTATTATGAATAAGTGAACTTGAATCAGATAAAGTGCCAGAAAGAACATAATAGGAATAATATAAAAGCTTTGAATGATAGTTTAATTATCATTATCATTTGCTGTTATCTCCTTACAGTTATTACCTAATTATCTTGTAGAAATTCATCAGAAACTACAAAAAAGAGTGCTTAGTATGATTCACAAAAAACAGGTGATACAGAAAATGAGGCTAAAAATGCCGTTATTTAAATTAAATATAATTCCTTAAATTCAAAATACAAAATAAGAAGTAACACACATGCTGCACACAAAAAGAGTGTAAGAAAATGAGAGAGAAATAATTTTCTTAATTTAAAATACAACATTTTATTCTAATAGAGTTGGTTTTAAGTTTTTGAAAGGACGAAAAAAATTTCTTTACGCCTTGCATACCTCAATGGTTATGGAAAAATCAATATAAATAGGGTCATTAAAGCGTAAAAAAAACTTATAGACGTAATCAACGTGACGTCACAGTCGTTTGACAAATGCAACTGCGTTAATCACGTAATTCGAAACTGCCTAGTGGTAAGGTCTCGACTTCGGGACCAGAGGGTTCCAGGTTCGAAATTCGATTCCCCTGAAGATCTGCCGTGTATGTGGGCCTGTTTCACGCTAAATCATACGTAGGGGGCCAAACGCCTTCCCACTGGTGTGGTACGGAAGTTTGGAGAGGAGGTGCCAGCTCAGGTGTCATCCTCGTCATGAGACTGCGGTTCAAAATTACGAGGTCCGTCCGAAAATAGCCTTTGTGTTGCTTCGAAAACGGGTCGTTAATGCAACTAAACTCAACTTAACTAATACCAAACTGCACATTGTCTTACGCTGCTCTCTGACATCATGTCTTTTTTCCACCTTTAAGATGTGCAGTGGTTTCCAAATTTACATATGCATGACGTATTTGACTTGTATCACGTGAGAATGAATTGGTTCCATTATGGTCTTTCTTAAAGTTGATAATTTTTAAACTGTTCATTTTATTATTGTAATCACATGTACATAAAAAGCGAATTGTTTAAAATATTAATGAAAGTTATTAGTGTCAGAAGATATTGGAATAATAATGGTGTTCATAGGTATAATAGTAAATTTATGAAAGCAAGCCTTGATATTTAGTAAGAAACAAATTAATTTTTGAATTCCTAATTCCTAAGAAAATGAATTTTCGGAGGTAATTCCCTAAAAGAAAATGATAAATGATCGTAATTTTGAAACCCAACTATTCTTGTTCTCTTTTAAGCTGCAAAAATTACCATAATCACTTACATCTGACAATATACAAGAAGTTTGAAGATTAAGGAATTCTCTTTAGTAATATTTAAAATTTTTAAATGGCTAGTCAAGTTTCACGAACTTGAAATACTTATAAACGTCAAGAATAAAAAAAATAATAATTGCTTAAAAACCTTCTGGAGTAGATTTTCATTAAAGTTCTTTCAGGAGATTGAAAAAAAGATTAATATTTCTGCTTGTAATAGAATAATTTTTTTGCGAGTAAAATCTCGTCCTTTACTGCTTCGTCATTAAAGAAAGTACTCTGTTGGAAAAGCACCGTAATTAATTTCCGTTTTGTTTTTCATTTGTTAACTCTTTATAACGAATTGCACGATTACTATTTTAAGGATTTTTCAGAGTATTCCCTTTCTTACGACCCTCTAGAAACTTTCCGTAGAGTTTTTACCGATGCTGGTTAATTAATATCAGGTTTCCTCAATTATTTTATAGCATTAATGCATTGCATATTTTTCTGTCGTAAAAATATTTAATCATTTTTTACCAATAATTATAGTTAGCAGTAAATATATTTAAAGTCAAATAAATTTCAGGTGATGAGCTTAAATTATTATTTTGTTATTTGTTATTATTTGCCTTATTTTATCTCCATTTTGTATGTTTTCAAATGATTTTTTATTCAATACCATACAATTCATATGAAAAAAATTATTATCTTGTTGAAGGCAAAATAATTAAGAAAGGTTTTTATATTTATCAAATGAATAAAGAAGACTCTGTTTAGTATAAAATGCTTAAAAAACTTCCAAAAGATCTGCCAGTTTAATATTAATCATGAAAAGGTGAAACTGAAAAGGTAAACTGAAAGGTGCAGTGAAACAATAAAAAAATTACGCTCAAATATATGCGAATACGTCTATAAATGTTTGAAATACGTAATAAACATTGAAGCAGACATGCGTGTGTAAATGCTTTTAAACCAAATTGTCAGATTTCTCAAAATTGAATGGATTATATCTCTTTGACATTCACTCATGCATTTATTTTATTATTGTGTAGATCATATTATAAAATTAATGGGCATGAAATTTCTATAATTACCAAGCTCTTTATTCTTTTTCTATATATAAATAAAATGAAATCATAGACAGCAAACTAAATTATTTGTACATATCTGTGATGAGCAATACAGCTGATGAATATGCATCAATTCGACGTCAAATTTTTTTGATTGTTTAATCATAACTCGATATTAAAAATATAATTATTCAAATCTCTTTTCATTCTTCTGTTTCTTATCTTTAATAATCATTTGAAGATTTCTAAGTGCAATATTTTTTGCAGTCATTAATAATAGTATTAAACAATCAACAAAAATAAAAATAAATAGGCCAATTTTATAAAATAATGATAAATTTATAAAGCAATCACAAGAAAATTATGTTTATCATTGAAGTATAACCTACTAAAAATTGAGTAATTTTTGTAATTAAATAACCAAGACTAACAGAACAACAGTGCTCAAATTTGATGACTTACCTATAATGAAAATATAGAGAAAAATACAGTTTAATTTAATTATGAGCAATCGTTAGTTTAATTAATCCATGAATCTTTACAAGTTAATTAAACAAAGATGCTTTGTTTGATCGTTTTATCTGCTTTGGAGAGCATGATTTATAAGAATTAAACCAAACATTTACTAAAATTTTAGAGCAATCAGGAAGAAACTTGGAAATTAGATAGAGTGAATCACTTTTACAACCAAACAAGCTAGAACTTTTTAAATCAGAATTTTGACAGTTGACATATTACCCATGAACTAGAATTATGTGTTCTGTCTATCCTCTTGAGATATAAGATTTATTTTTTAAGCTTATTGAAGCTTTTTCAGTTATTCAGTTATCATTTTTTTTATTTTACCGAAGCATTTTCATTCAGACTGTAATTGTTATTACTAGAAGACTTGTGCCCGTCTAAGATGGGCTTTTAGCTCGCCAACCATATCTCAGATCAGATCACAAATTCACTCACAAAAGATGTAATACAAATTCACATGCACATTGGCAAATTTTAGCAATAACGTCCGTCCGATACTTTGAAGATCTCATAATTTAGTAAAAAGATCTGCTTTCATAACGTTCCCAATATTCAGAGAAAAAAAGTTTTACACAAAATAAACAAAACAAATTATCCGATACTTCATAATTTCAACAAAAAGATTTCTGAGAAGTGAAAAAATAAATTAACTCTAGTATAACTTCTATTTGATATTAAATCATCTAAGAAGCAGAATATTTATAATAATAATAAATAGCCGAATTCAAGAGCGTATTCCACATCTACATAAAATAAAACCCCTGTTTTGTGATTTGAGCGTCCGATTAATGACGCAGTGCAAAGGGGCGTGTTTATTTTTAACTCCGCCTCCGTCACGGACAACTGTGGGTGATTCTAATTAAAGCCCTGAATTATTCAGGGCTTTAATTCTAATATCCCACGTCGATACAGCCTACCGAAACGAGTGAAAGGTGGATTTTTTACTCGTTTGGGTAGGCTGTATCGGCGTGTGGCTTTCACCTCATTTTGATTCAGACTGTTATTTTTATTATTATATCCCACATATATATATGATTATTATATCCCATTTATTATATCATTCATGAGGCTTTCACCTCATTTTCATTCAGACTATTATTATTATATCCCACCACTATACAAACGGGTGTAAGGAGAATTTTTTCACCCGTTTAGGTAGGTCGGCGTGGAGTATAATAATAATAACAGTCTGAATGAACATGCTCCTGTAAAATTTTAAAAAATGATAATTGAAAACCGAAAATGCTTTTGTAAAATAAAAAAAATTCTTCATTTCTCAAGAGGACAGACCGGATACACAATTCTAGTTTCATTTAGACTACTTATCACTCCTTTCATCTGAGGTGAACACTTCCTGGTGGTATTGAAGCTTGAAGAGAGGATTGCCGCATTAGATGAGGCCTGCGCCGTCTGACTACTGTTTAAATTTACGAATTCCATGGGAAAACTGCCCAATTGTACTGATCGTTTCAAAATCCCAAGACTAGAACTTTTGGAGGATTTTACTACGGAAAGGGGTGACAGGCAATGAGTACGATCATGTCTTTTCCGGAATTCCTTGTTAGTTCATGACCTTCGTCCGATTAGGCTTTATATCTCTTAGTTAGTCTTTTTTTGGTTAATCCTTACAACAAATCAATAACTGAAAATGTTTCTATATACTGCTAAATAAAATGTAAATATATCCCCCTCCATATTTCACTTCACCCCTATTTTGGTGAAATCAACTCCACCTGGCGCATGCGCAAATGCGCGGAGGGTTTCTGTATCTGAGAGTGATCAGTATCTTCATAACGGGACGTTCATCGAACTAAAATAAGGCTTTAGAAACTAGGTAAAGCGACGAGAAATAAAACTGACTATTTATTCTCTTCTATAAAGAAGCAGGAATTTTCTCATTTACGTAAGCTGCAGTCCGAAGAATGGACCTGGTGTAAGTAAGTCCTTGATGGTATAAATGGCAGTGAAGGATGAAAGATCTACGGAATTTATTTTTCCTTTAATGACCGTCCTCCTCCATTCATTTGTTGAGTCGGCAAGATATTTTACCTCATAAGCTATATTGAAGACGATAAAGGAGAATTTAATCGATAAGCGCTTTTTTTCATTGCTGATGATTTTTACTGGAGTTCTTTTTTCGGGTCGTTCTGTAAATGGGATGATGATGGTTATAGAAATGAAACAGACCGAGCGTTTGCTGAGTTTGAAATTGTTTTGATAAACGCTCCTTCTTCAAAAAAGATATAGTGACATTGTAGAAAATAAATGCATTGGTTCAGCACTTCCTATGGAAATTTGAAACATAAACGCTTTTCGTCAACACTATTTGTACGCTAAATTTGATATTTTGTTATATTTTAAAGTCTGTTTAAAAATAAGTAAGCTAAGTGACAGGCATAAAAATATATCGTAGACGCAAGCATTCTTGTTACTTTTATGGATGAAACTTAGAAGAGAGGTAGAGTAGATTTATATTTTAATTAAACCACTGAAATAATATCCGATTCTTTTTTACGTAATCTTACTGATTCGTTATATGCAACTAAATGGTTTTTTAAGAATTTTATTTTAGTATTAATATAAATGCTTTAGAGCAATTTTTTTAAAAACATATTTCAAACCTTGATACCAAATAACTATTTCGCTATTTTTTCCAGTTAGGTTTGTAGTATATAAGGGTCTCTTAAAAGTTTTGAGAGTATGAAAGTGTATTAGCGGAAGGGAACTTTCCATAAGCCGTCAGACACATCCTTCCCACACAGATGCTTTTTGCACATAGTATTCCTGTTTTCTGCTCATAATATTTTCTAGAAGAGCACCTAATGTTTAAAATTTTTTTACCTCTTCTCTTTCTTAATCTTTTAATTTCAGATCTGGATCTGAGTAGAAAATAACTTTCGAATTATGGTTCCTTCTGTAAATAACTATCAATGATTGGTACAAGAACCCACAAGTTCGCCTCCTTGTCAGCACACGATTTTGTACGATATCTCCACGATGTTTTTCGATATTCTGAATCCCACAAAATATCGTGAAGATATCGTAGCATTATTATAGAGAATCTTGTGCTAGTAGGGCTAAGAAGGTTTGAGAAATCCTCTTTAACTTGCCTACAATTTCCGAATTTCATCTTATGAATTTAAACTGGGTTAAGATTTTGCTGAAAATGACATCAGAAAGCAAAAGAACTAAAAAAAAAAAAATTGAAATTTCTTCAAAAGATCATATTTGGATGAAACATGAATTCTAATATTCTGTTTGCATTTATTCGTCGTCATTTATGGAAATTTTCCGTAAGTGTTTAGATGTTATAATGTTGTTGGATACACCAAAATGAATAAACGCAAAAGGAGTGCTGCAATGGTTTGTCAGAAGAAGTTTGCTATATGCATTTGAAATAATTGCATATTGAATCGGATCTAGTTGCCATTCATGTCCCCAGGTGGCGCTACACAGTCTAAAGTGAAAAAACAACTTTTTAGGAAAAAGATTAAATGCGTAGTTGAGTGATGAACTGCTCTGATTGTTGAGGAGTTAATTACGTTTAATCTTTAAGTGTTAATAGTGATGTAAATAATTGTGTTATCAAAGATATTAGTTTGTGATGATAAACCTTGAGTAATTTTTTTCCGTCAGATTAACCGTCATGTTCTCTGATTCTGGAATTCTTTTCAGAAAAGCAGAAAAAACATATTTCAGAGAAGAAAAGCAAAAAATCGTGAATTTGTCAGAATATTCTCGAAACTAAGCATTGATTATCGACATAGACATTTGAAATCCGTTGTAAACATTTGATCCATTCCTACTGTGTTACAGGTAAAGAGAAGAATAGTTAATATTGATAAGAACATTACACTTCTATTTGATTACAGCGTTTGGTTCTATTTCGAAGAAAGGTTAAAGGAAACGGAAATCTCCCTCAGAACATCGGTACTTTCTGACTTGCAAAACTCGACTTTCATGTACTACTAAAGTATGGATTTAACTTTATTGAATTCTCCCGAATACTTTACTGAATTCTCCTGAGGGTGATGGATCTGTAATGAAACTACTGTCAGGAGCATAGCAATGTATGGAGAAGACATTTTAACATGTTATCTAAGAGCCTTAGCGTGAAATGCTTTAAATGTATAAAAATGAAAGACAGGTTCGGCCAGCAAAACTTTGTTCTGGCCACGAAAAAGTAGTTCTTTAAGTTAAGTTGGAATATTTTATACACGAGGCTGACGCAATCACTTAAAGGATGAAGCAGTAGCAGAAACGATGGAGTAATCATTCTTTCTTATTGTAAACCGGTAAAAATTATCTTCTTTTCAGCAGTATTATTCGCTAAATTTAAATTAGTAATGTCATTTTCATAAAAAAATATTAGTGCCACGTTTTCATTGGTCGTTCCAATGTTATATATATACAGGGTGCTTCAAAAGAAACTATGTGAAACTTTAAGAGTAGGCCAAGCATACAGAAACAAGTTATTTTCGCAACAGAACGTGGGATCGGAAATTTGAAGGGAATTCGCTACAGGGGGCTTTTTGCCAGTATATTAAGTAAAAGAAAAGGATACAACAGATGAAATGCAGAAGGCAGATTACACAACAACCCAGTTTCATGAATAACAACATGCGAAGCGCGTATCGCCTCAGATAGCAAGTCGTTTGAACACTTACTTTAAATATTTCAAAGTTTTGTTGTTGTTACTGCGTCCTACTCACCGTCATCGTATTTATCATGTTACATACTACTTGTAATGTTGTTATTCGTGCAACTGGGTTGTTGGAGTATTTTAAATTTGTATTCCATTCAATCTGCATTGTACACTTCATCTGGTGTACCATTTTGTTTTACTTCATTCATTTAATACCTAGGAGAGTCGACTCAACCCTTAGGTTTTAGAGTGCAGGTGGACTCTTCGGGATGAGAAAGATCCCTCTGTAGAAAATTCCCGTTTGTATTTCTAACCTATGTTCTATTGAGAAAATGATTTGTTTGTGCATGCCTGGCATACCCTTAAAGTTTGGCCACTTTCTTGAAATACCCTGTATATACATATATACACAGAAATTAAAACATACACACATATTTTATCATAAATGTTTCCAACCGATACCAGAAGCAGTGATTTATGTGATATAATTTAGTTGCAGATGTTGGTTCTCTATTCGAATCTGTGCTTTTTTAATATTAAAAAATATTTTTTTGTTAAAATATTGGTTAAAAATCTATTAAAATTGGTTAAGAATAGATTGACATTTATTCTACACATTCTCGCAATTTGCCGTGACATTTTCTGCATTTCGTGACAAAAGTATTGGTATTATTACCACAACTTCAGTATTTTTCCTGCCAAGAACAGTATTAAAGATTTATTTCTTATAACTGATAAAATGAAAAACTTCATTTATAAATGCCATATTATTTGAAATTTCAGCTGTTTTAGAACGTTCCTCAATATGAAAATTATGGCAATCTGTTTCTTGCTCATAAATAACTGATGGCTTGAAATGGAAATTCGGCGGAACTTAAATAATAATTTTCTAATATTTAAAGTCCTTCGAAATTATAATGGAGTGAAGAAAAAAAAAAGAACTGGCACACAAAGTTTAATCTAATTCGTAAAACATTTAAACCAAGATTCAGTTGATTTGGTTTTTAGCATTTGAAATTAAACCATAATATAGAGAAAAAAATAATTGCCAAAAAGACTTCATCTGATATGTATAGTGGGTGGCCAATATAATGTGGATGGATTTTCTTAGAATTTCGAGCATGTAAAGATTAGGCTTGAACTCACATTTTACAGTGAAGGTTTGATCGCGAGAGTTTCTAGGGGACCGACCAGAAACTGATAAAGACAAAAAAATAGACTCTTTCCGTGTCCAAGAAAGCTGATAACGAGATGAAACTTTCATCAATGGTTAGTTTTGATGTGCATAATATTTACATGCATTTTCGTAAACATAGCATAAATATTCGGGAAGTTATAAAGGTTTCTTAAAACATACCAAATTTTTCCGCATGTTTTTTGCTTATAACTTGCAGAGTTTTAAACCAAATTCTATGAAACTTACAGAATACGTGACAAAATTTGAATTTGTATGAAAATTTGAAGTAAATACTTTGAATATTAAAGGAAAGATGAATATTTTTAGTAAATGACTTTTTACTGTGTATGTGTGAAATGTAGTGTAAGTTTATTTTCATGACATAAGAGCCAGATATATTGGGCAACTTATATAAAAATTCCAGGAGGAGCAAGGAACTCTCTGGAAGAATTACTGGAGAATGGCATTTAACGCTTTCGACCCGACTTCTGCATGATTAAAATTTAACCATGAAGATTAGTTTAATACATTGTTGACATATTAAAAGAAGTATACTATGAGTTTTATGTTTTTCACTTTCTCGTTTCCTGGAAATCTCCTGGGACAATATGTTCCAATCGTTTACCTTACTGGGACTACAGTAAAACATCTGTAAAACTCTCTTTCCTGCCATAACAATAGCTTTTCAGGGAAACAACTTTACAGCTTCATAACAATAATCTTATAGTAATTTGATCAGTGATGGGATATATTGTCCCACTGTTAAATACGATTGGGACAACATATCCCAAAAACCTCTTTGGAACCTAAGTACACTTTGATGGTTGCTTAGTTCATTTGAACAATTAAATATTTTATACAATTAATATTGTTACATTAATAAATACATTTATTTATTAAAATATGACATTTATGTGTCTAATACTTAAGAAATCCATTGCAAAGAAGACTCATTTGTTGACTTGATGCACGAAACGCGACTAAAAGTTCTTTTAAGTACAGCTTCGAAACAATTCAGCACGTGTTTAAAAAAAATTTAGACAATATCCCAGGAACTTCTAAATTAAATTCAATGTTGCACTTTTAATAAAATTCCTTAATGAATTTTATAGAGACCATCCGATTACTATAATCTTCTGCTCAAATTACGCTTCTAGACTCTTTAAAACATTTTCCTTGTTGATAAAGCTAAACCAGTTACTACTAATTAGATTAAATTACTAATGCAAAACGTGACTCTCTCTCTCTCTCTCCCCAAAGAACATTACTAAAAACGATATTTAATCGGTTCTTAATAACTAACGTGAATCGGTTTATTAGAATTAGAGAGTATTGGTGGCAGCTATTTTGAGAAATAGTTTATTAAATCTCTTTACAAAGTTTTAGAGATTTTTAGATGATTTTGTAATTAGAATAGAATTTTTCTTACGATAAAAATTTGTGACTGCTGTTTCATTAACTTCGTTTGATGGTGCAGAATTTAAAGGCATATTAAAACCTCTGGATTAAGTACACTTTTAAATCGAGTAATAAGATCATTATTATAAATGACAAATTAAAAAATATTATCTAATTCATCCATCAATCACCCTTAAAACAGAATGGTGAGGCAAATTTTGCAAGCAATATATTGTGCATATTATAGTCTCTTAATAACTAAAGTTAATCAGTCATGACGATCAAAATTTAATTTAATTACATATCACAAGACAAAAATCTATCGATTAGATCTAATCTACCAGTTATACGAAAGTACACGCCTGGTTTTTATCAATGAACATATAGAGGGCTCTGAGTTTAAGTGAACCAAATCCATGAGATGCTTTTTTGAGAAAACAGATCTCAAAGTTGATTAGCTACATTTAAAATAACGTGGACTTCTAATTGTTCTTATGATTGCCTGATGGATGCAAATTGAGCTATGAATCTGAAATGTTATTACACAGAAAATATTATAATAATATACCATCATGGCAGTGTCAGTGCAAATTAGGCAAAACATGGACTTGGTTCACTTTAAATCTGAGCCCTTCATATATTAAAAAGCTTTACATAAAGTTGACTCGTAATAGTTCAAACGTCGTGTCGGATAGAACGTGTATGAAAGAATATTCAGCATTTATTTCTGAATTAGTAGCTTTAACAGGACCTTTAATGCATTATTATTGTTAGCCGTTACTTTTTAAGTTTTTGTCATTCATAGATTTCTTCAAATACATCGAGGTGTTATGCAAAATCCAATTAATAAAAAATGAAGTACCTTTCTTCAACGTTAAAACTTTCAAATGTAATTCCAGAGAGATATGGAAATGCTTTCTTTCGGTTTCAGTACACATAATGTGTATTATGCATGGCTTAAACTTTATATTTAAAATAATTCAAAAAAGAATCTTAAAAAAGAAATTTTCAGAAATTCAATTTACGAAGCAACTCTCATTTCTAGAAACATATGGTAGAGATATTTTTTCTCATCGCTGACTCATAGGATGAACTATTTTGGATGCGTCGATGGTTTGTTGAAACTGATACTGTAATTAATTCTTCAATTGTTAGTAAATTATTAAAGAAAGCATAGAATTAAAGATTCTTCATCATTATTTCTAAACAATTATGAAGTAAATCCTTTCTATCGAAGAAAGTTTTATGTGATGAGAATATTCACCAATGCCATCAATTTTCGTCTCTTACGGCGGAACGATGACAATTAATGAAATGTTTTAATTCTTTGCAGAAATTATTGTAATTATGAAAACCAAACTTTTTAAGCGTGAAGTACCGGTTTTAATTATATGAACTCAGTTTTAATATCGCTCTCCCAGCCAATAACAGATCTACCATAGCCAGTACGGTAAAATGCACTATCCATTTCTTCCCATAAAAAGTTATGAGGTTGGTTATCAAATCTCATCTTTCTTTCTTCTAATACGATGTTTTTTTCTCTTTCTATTTTATCCCCCAATTTAATTTTTCTTTATACAAATTTATTCAACAGATCCGCCTGAAAAAAACCAAGTCATCGAACGTATAGTTGAAACTCACCAGGGAAGAAATAAAAGGCCTTCATGACCTATGTTTAGGCCCTCGTCGAAAATCAATAGTCCCAGGAGGTGGTCACCTGGTGAAGAATGGTTCTCTTTAATATCATACTAAGATACGGGGAAGGATATTATGTGTGGCCACCCACCTTCCTCAGTTCGTCTTCTTTACCACCACCTGATACGAGTTTTATTCTTTCAGCGAATATTTCCGATTGATGGTTGTTGTTTCCGACGACAGGAGTGCTTTCAATGAAAATATTCAGCTCACGTACTCTATGTATGAATCCTTAATTTCGTTTCAATTGAATGTTTCCTTTTTTAAAGAATGGAATGATAGAGACTTATTTAAAAGCGAATTTTTGGCTTGGGAGAAGGGTTTAGTCTCCAGAGATGCGTTTTAAAGGTTGTGGTTTACACATAGCTGTGAATTTTGGCATGGAATTCTGAAAGGATTAATTAAAAACCTAAATTTTATATATATTTTTAAAGATGTAAAAGCCAAGTGCCATAGCCATTAACCAGCCAAGCACAGCACTATAATTTTTTATATGGTGCCTTGCTTGGCTGCTTAAGATTTATGCTAATTAAATACCCACAAATGAAAATTCTTCTTGACCTATGTTTGGACCCTCGTCAAAAATCAATACTCCCAAAACATGGGCAGCAGGCAATAAACGTTTCTCTTTAATATCATATTAAGGTACGGCAAAGGATATAATGAGTGACTGAGTGGCACCAGCCTTCTACAGTTCGTCTTCTTTACCACACCAATTGAAACAAGTTTTATTTTTTCAGCGAATATTACACACTTATGGTTGTTGTTCCTACTACAGAAGCGTTTCAATGAAAATATTCGACTTTCATAATCGTAGAACGAGTAGTTAAAATCTGTTTAAACTTTATGTCTTTCGAAAGTTATTCATTTGTTTTTGGACTGGTTTAGATAAGTGTTTTTGATGTGCCGAATAAAAATTGTTTCAACGATTTGCATTTTTAAATTATTACATGGAAGTTTTATTAAAAATTAGATTTTAGAGTGCTGATAGAGATGCTCTAAGTAAATTAGAATTTTAATCCTATTTATAATATGTTTGTGATTTTTTAAGAAGGCGTGGAAATTTCCTTCCTTATGATTATTCATTGAGGCTTGATTTCCTTACTCTGCATCTTTCTTTCGTCTAGATTTCCTTACTTTGCGTCTCACACTTTTGTGATTTTCTATTGAACATGTTTTTGATAAAAAAATTATTTGCTTTTCAGTTTGTTAATAAAAGCGAGTTTATAAAATCTTTCTTTTTGTAATTTATTACTTTTTTATTCTTAAATATATTTTATAATTCACTAATATAAATATTATGTAACCTTGTATTTAAATTTTTCTCAATTCAGGTATGAAATTGAGATTTAATTTAAATTGATTGATTAGCTGATAATAAGTTAGGAAAATCTTAACATATTGCATTGTCATCAGGAATACATAATTGCGCAAAATTTCAAAACTCTAGTATTTCAGAAAGCGTGAGTGAAATATTAATTACAAAATTCAATCTTTACAAGCACAAAACAAGCAAAGTTAAATAAAAGCGTGTCAAAATGGCCTTTTTGTTAATATTTTTAAATTAAAAAAGATATTGGAAACAATCGCAAGTTTGCCAAGATTAAGAAAACAAATAAAAAGCAACAAATCGTTTCAAACTGCTCTTAAAATGGATGTATAGATAATTCAGTTTCTTTCTTAAAATACTGTCAGTGAAAATAAAAGAAACTTAGAGTGTCTAATTTTATTTCACTAAGTAATCAGACAGAACACGGAAAAGTATTTTTAATAAAGAACAGAGCAGACCTGTAACTAAATGCAGCACTTGCGAAACAAATAGGAGGATTAATTAATTTTTAGGCGTCCATGTTTTGCAGAAGCATTTATCAGGCTTGATTTTGAGTGAGAATATTAAGTTAACATAATATGAATCGGGAAGATGCCTATTTGACCGAGCCACTAATGTCTCATGAACTCATTTAGAATGATTACAAATCAAGTGTATCTCACCGCATAGCTCCAGGTTCTGGCTTTGCACACGAAAACAGCAATTATCGTCCAATTCTGTCTTAGAACTCCAGAATTATGGTCTTCCTCCTCTAGGGATTCATTAAATGGAGCACGACTCATTTAAACGAGCAAGAGAAACGTTGCGAGAAAGCGAATGCAGAATTTAATCTTGAATCATTTTTATGCTCAAATGAGCGTAAAATTACAAATCATAGATACTAATTTCCTAAAAGGTAAGCCTGATTCATTTTTAGTAATTTTTTTGGAAATCAAATCATTTCATTAAATGATGAATTTTAATTATGGGTATAGGGGAATTCATTTATAACTCATTAAGAAAACTAAGTGTACGAAAGGAATTGTAAACCAAGATTTGAGATGGCTTTGTATTTGTTATAAGATGATTTGACGGAATTAATCATTAATTAAAAAGATCTGCACGCATTTATTCGGCATTGACTAATTATTGTAATTTTAGTAGATCTATGCGACAATATTTTATATTTGTTTTAATATTAGATTTAGGGTGTTTTGTTTGTTCTGCATTAATTGTCGTTCGCATTATAGAGTTTTAAAATAAAGTTCCTTTTTAAAAATTGAATAACCCGAATATAATTTTAATGCTCTGAAGTTAAAATTATTGATTCGGTTTTTTTTCTTTCTGTTTTTTTTTATCTTCTTTGGTGTTAAATGCTTGAAAGGAAACAAACAGACATAAAACTACGGCAAAAAGTGTCAGTTACATTTTGATTAATATTAACATAAAGGAAAGCTTCTGAATTTATTAAGAACATAAGAAGACTTCGTTTTTCGTAGCTGGAGACATTTCGATTATTTTCGAAAATAAATAATTGTTTGAAAAAAACAGCTATAAATAACGATTTATATCTAGAGATTGATATTTACGTTTTTTTTCGAAAATAAAGGCCGTTCATTGAAAATAACTACACTTGGAAAAATATAATCTGTTCCATTAAATAATTTTAAAATGATGTTTATTCGTAAAAATCAAATACGCGAATGCAATTTTTAATGTTCTGAAATTAAAATTATCATCCGTTTTTACTGTTCTTTCATTTCAGAGGTTTGACAGAAAAAACACAAAACTGCGGGAAGTGGTGACAGTTACGTTTGCATTCTTATGAACAAAAAGGGAAACTTCTATATTTATCAAGAATATAAGGAGATATATTTTTAAATAAAAATATTATATAATTATAAAATATTAAAATAATAAAATATTAAAATAAACAAAATATGTTACAAAATATTTTTCGGACAAAAAAAGCTGTTCATTGAAAATAACTACACTTTGAAAAACATAATTTGTTCTATTAAATAATTTTAAAACGATGTTTCTTCTTAAAAATCAAGCATACTGAATGTAATTTTTAATGTTGTGAAGTTAGAATTATCATACGTTTTTAATCTTCTTTCATTTCAGAGGCTTAATAGAAAAAATACAAAACTGAGGGAAGTGGTGACAGTTACGTTTGCATTCTTATGATCAAAAAGGGAAACTTCTATATTTGTTAAGAATACTAGAAGAGTACCCGGAGTAGCCTGGTCTTATTCAGGACAATTATAATTAGCAAAGTTTAACAAAGATATTAAATATAAATTAATTAAATTAATTAGTTAAATATAAATTAAAACTCTTTGTATTATACAGAATGGTGCATATGCAGCTAACCTACTTCGAACCTGTAACGCCAAATCTGTAAACTAAGGCGTATTCTGAAGCGATTCCAAAGACTCCTTCTATTGGCTACTGACAAGCGATGATTAATGGTTCAAGGTGGGTTTGCTCCTTTTTCATGGTTCGTGTTTGGTTCGTCGTGAAAATAATTTCTACGAATGGCTTTTCGCGAGGTACTCGCAAGTTGATGCACGACTTTAAATTCGTCAAAGTCAAACGTCCTTCTGTTGATGGGGTGCTGAAGTTCAGAGAGCGGGGTGCTGGCTCAGGTGTAGTCCTTGTTACCTGATAAAGGTTCAAAATTACTAAGTCCGTCTCAAAACAGCCCTAGTGTAGCTTTAAAACGGAACGTTAGACTAACTTAACTAAAGAAAGTAAATTCAAATACTCTTTAGGTAAATGATATTTGCTCTAAATACATTCACATGGTTCTACAGTTGTGTTAGTTCACCTTTTCTGGTATTCTAAAGACAATTAATGAATTCATACATAAAACAAGATTTGAAAAGACGAAATTCGAAGGAAAAAAGTGATTAAAACTACGAATCTCACTAAGAAATGATTACGAAATAAAGAAAGAAAAGCGAATACCGAAAACTTCCATCAAAATACTTTTACGATCATGTTTAATTTAAAGAAAACACGAAGCTATAATTATTGATGCTAACATTACTGAGCCGTTTTCTAGACAACGAAAGTTTTAGAAAAAGTTCCTCCTTTTCCTCTTCATAATAGGAGCTAAAAGTTCTTAATTTAATACACGTTCCAAGGGATTTTCTGTCAGTAAAAATCAGGAAGAGAAAGGAGCTCAAAACAAACAAAACCTCTTAGCTGTGAAATTTAATTAGTCCCGTACTTGACAGAATGAATTGTCCTTGAAAATTCGTTAAAAGAGCTCTTGTTTAATTTCATCAAAGCTTCTCTCGTTAGGATCACACTTGTTTATCTACCTACGACCCTTAGGAGTAGAAAGTGCAACAAACAAATGGATCTAAGTCAAGTCAAGGGCTGTTCACCCGTAGTGCAAAAGAAGTAATGATTTTCTTCCTCAAACTGAATTGGGTCGTGGAGGGTTTCAAACATTATTTTGAAGGAAAGTAATGATTTCTCAATGAATATTTTCATCGCGAGATAAATATATTTGGTATGATTATATTTTCATTTTGTGGTGGTACGCATGAAAGGAGGTGAAAGTTTAGCGATTTTTAAGTATTTTTATTTAACTTGACTTGTTTCATGTTTGTAAAGAGTGAATTTTGTAATTGATTTTTCACTCACTTCCTAATATGCTAGAGATTTCGAATTCTGTAAACGAGGGTATTCTCGATCATAAAACACTATTTTAATAATTTCGGAACTTAATCCTCAGTTAATCATGATTTTAAAAAATTTTGCTGTGCACCCTTGGTATCACCTGGTAGAGAGTTTGTGGAACAATAGATCTCGAGAATTAAAAATTAGAAAATAATTAAAATAAAAAATTCTGCTGTTTAGTACAGAAATAAAAGAGTGTTTGCAAAAATTGTTTTTAAATATTAAATTCTCCTTTTCAGAATTAAGAAAGCATCTTTTGTTGTCATTTTGGGATAACTCACATAATAGTTTCTTTGTGAAAATATTGCAAATGTTTAAATAACAGGGCAAGAATGGATTTTAATGATAGCACTTCTTGATAGCATATTAGAATATATTTAGAAGCAGTATTTTTTTTTGCTTTATCATGCAAAAACTATAGTGTACAAAATAAATTGCGGAAAGAAATGAATTATTTGTTGAATATAACTATTGATTTGAATATCCATTTTTTAAATGTCGATTTATATTGATGGCGGATTGAAATATAAATTTTTATCAACCCTTCGTTGCTCAGTGCTCCAGTGCATGGAACACCCAACTTGAATCGCTTCTCAAACCGTTAAATTCAGCTATAAATGGAAAAAATAGGTTTACCATTCACTTTTAACTTTCTTTTTTAAGCCTAGATGGCAACAACACACAAGCCGATCCTTAATCTTCAGCTGTGATGCGTTATTTAATTACCTGTTTTTCGAAGGAATTTTGTCTATTTTTTGTGATACAAAACTAAAATGCCTGAAAAAAAATTCTATGTTATTTTGTTGGCTGTACATTAAACTACTTATTCTATAACATTTTAATTTTTTTTATACAGATAGCATATGTATAATCGTTGAATAAAATGGGGTGTTCCATGAGCTGGAACACTTCGCCTCTAGCGCTTTTCATATTACGCGGCAGAAACGCTATGACGAGAGAAAACTTCTGTGCTTACATTTTGCTTTTCTCTTTTTGGAGTAATGAACTCATGCCAAGGAATATTGTGGGGGAGGGTTGGATTTCTTGGAAACGACTTTCCCCATTATGGGTCTCTGGAATTTTGTGGGGATTTTATCAGTAGCTTGAGTCACATTTACATAGAGCAGCGCCACTTTTTTGCTCTCAATTTTGAGTTTCGCTACCGTTCATTTTACATAATCTTGTAGATATTTTTTGATTATATATTATAGCTTTCATGAAGCTAAAAAATCAATGAATTTGTAAATATTTTTATAGCACTGTAAATATTTATCTCCTTTACTCATAGAAAATAATATATAACCAAAATCTTTTGGGGGGTGTAGAGTGGAAGGCCTACTTGTGGTGTATGTACCCTGGGTCATGTTAAATCTGATACAGTTTTCATTCATATCCAAAAGCTTTTACTGATTTTCCCACTTCACTGCAATGCCTGCTTAGTCGAACTTTGCAGAGCTCTAGTGGCGCAGTGTTCCCGCTCATGGAACACCAACAAAATCATAACGGGGAGTGCAATCTTTAGGAAATTTTCCTACGTTCTCCTTTAGGCCTAAATAGACTGTCTACAATTGTTTTTGTCTTAATTTAAATCTTAAAGGGTAGTGCGCCGCAAAGGGTGAACTGAAGCTTATTTTGTTAATTTTTTCTGACTATTAATATTTTTTGTACAATACGAATCAAAAGCACATAAGTATTTTGATGTATTACTAATATGCATAATATTTCCTGAAAAGAGCTATCTTTTAATTTCATCAAAGCCTCTTTTGTTAGAATCACACTAGCTTATCTAGGTATGATCCTTTAGAGCAGAAAGTGCAACAAACAAATGGATTGAGTGAAGAGCGGTTAATCCTAAGCACAAAAGAAGTAATGATTTTCTTCAAGAAACTGAATTTGGTCCTAGATTGTTTTCACATATTATGTTGAAGGAAAATGATGATTTGTCAATGAATCTTTTCCTCATGAGACAAATACGATTGGTATGATTTTATTTTCCTTTGTACTTCTATGTGGGAAAGTAAACTAAAGTTTAATAATTTTAGGTCTTTTGTTTTAGTTAATAACGCAAAAGGATATTTTGACTTTTCATTTGTATCCTTTCAGTAATCTTCGTATTGCACCTTAGAACAAAAAATTTTTTAATTTAACTCAGTAACATTTAATTAAAAAATTGCAATTTTTAATAAATTTGATTAATGTATTTTAACATAATTTAATTAATAAGTTTAATTAATGACTTTCAATATTATTTAATAAATAAATTGTTTGTTTAAATTATAAACAAATTAATTTGGTTTTTTTTGTATTTAAATTGGTTAGTTAAACAAATAAAATGCAAAAATCAATTATTCTTTTGTTTTGATTAATTTACTAGAATGCATTTGGATGTAATACTTTTCGAATTTGAGCAAAAATTGTGAATCACGCATAGTTTGCTTCTGTATTTACAATAAATTCATTGTTTATTAAATATAAATTATGATTTGAAATGGCTTAATTTTAATATTGACGAAATGTTCTTAAAATTCATTGCGACACTAAAATTATTTGCTGAATGTTTTTGTAACAGTCATTCCTTTTTGTAAAATTTGAAAAAGAAATAATCAATATTCTTATGCATTTGTAACATAAAAGATATTCAGTTAAACGAACTCTTATTATATTTAACAAAGTAAAGAAAGGAAAAAAAAGTTTCTAGCTTTTCAGAATTCACTTTCTTAGACTTCTTTTTCAAACTAAAAAAATATGTATAAAGTGGGAAGAAGTTAACAGATTCCTTGCTATTTATCTTTCAGATTAGGGATAAAATTTGCAATCAAAAATCTTTTGTAATGCTAATATTTTTCGCTAAAGCAAAAAAGGCTATACAACCAATAACCAAAAGCCTCTGCAGTCTATACAAAAGACAACCTTTAAATAGCTTATTTAGCCCTTTAAGCGTAAATTATTCTGCAGGAATAATGTAAAATAGTTGGAAAGAAGGTATTGTTTTACAATAAAGTGTTGTATATCCACTCCTTGCTAATTTTAACATCCGGGCATAGTAATCAGATATTTTATTTTTATTTATATTAAATTTACAGCTGCTGTTGATCAGCTATTCAAGATGGACGAAATATAATATTAAAAGGCATAAAAAAATTCAAAACGAAAATAATTCAAGGGCACATATGGAAAAAGTTAATTAGTATTGACTTTTTTTATTCATTAAAACATATTTTCTTTTGCTAAGGTAAGAAAGAAGCAAGTGAAATTCTTAAAATCGATTCATGTTTGGTTAGCTCTACTGACTTTCAAAGACGTAGAGAACTATATTATTCAAAGAATGGTAAATAAATGAAAATTATTTAATTAAATTCTGTTTGGATTTCAATAAAAAGCTTAAAATTCAGAGAAACCTTAATGTAAAAAGTTTGAAATTAATTCAGCTCATGCAAAAACTGTTAATTCCAGATACATGGAAATTGATAACCTACGCTTTGTTTTTAATTCTTTTGTAAATAATTCGAAATCTGCCACGTTTTTATGAAATGCTTGTTTTGAATCCTCTATATATGTGTTTGGTATTTTCATAACTAATTTATCTAATTAAATATGAATTAATAATATCAAATCTAATTTATATATTTAAATATGAATATTATCATATTTTTATATAAATTAAATATTAAAATTTTATCATATTTAATTTATATAATATTATAAAATTGTTGAAAATAATATTTAATAATTATTTGATAAAATAAATATAATTTATTTATGATAAAATAAAAATAATTTATTTATGATAAAATAAAAAAATTCTGGAACATTTGTTTCTGAATTTATCCATCTTTAATATAATACTTTTGGGATTTCAAAATTTTATTCCATTTTAAATTTATAGGCTGATGGCTAAACTACCAAGTCCAACTGCCGCAAAGTTTGGTTCCGTCCCTCTTGCACTCAATGTATGAGAAATAAACAGAAACAGCACTAATTATAGAACGTGCAATTTACTAAGGACTTAATGAAATGTAGCACATTCTTAGCTGCAGTAATTGTTAATATTATATTGCATGCCGACTTAAATTGAGAGCTAAAGTGCTAATTGTGATAATTAAGCAAAATTGTTAAAAAAAATCAAATCTCTTACAAAGCACGTTGAATCGGCTTAATATTTAATGAGAAGCATGTCAGAAGGACACTGATATATTATTTCAAGAATCGCATGAACATCCGATTCCCTATTAATGAAGTCGAACTTGCAACAGTTCAAACTACATTACGTTGTATTTTCTTTGCAGGAACATCTTTTCGTGTCAATGAATTTCCTTAAAATAAAGGTGATTTTTATTTTTTATTAAACCACTGCAAACCGCTTCATGAAAGTGTTCATAAAATTAAATTATGGAATTCCTGCCTGTTTTGACATTTAGGAAGCAAATTTTAAAAAATTAAATGCTACCAGCTATAGAACAAAATTAACATTAATGTTTAAATGCAATTTTGTTATTTACCCCAAAATATTCAAAATATCTCGAAAAGTTTAAACTAATTTATGCCCAACTCTAAAACCTGAATTTTAAGTCAAATGTTTGGAAGAAAGCTTCTTACTCTACTTTTATGTTAAGAATTTGGTATTTTTAAATGTCAAGCACACTAGGAAATCTAAGTAAACAAATACATTAAGCCAAAATTATTTCTGTTAGTTGAAACGAAATTATTGATTCTATGAACGTAGCATAGGGAGAAGAAATTGTGTATCAATAAGGGAGCATGGAATGGAATACTACTTTGCTTTTTCTTACAAGATTATTAACATCCATTAATTAAATTAATATCTAATAAGGCGATTTCAAGCTGTAACGAGTTTGGTGAACTTAATTTTAGCGCCTTAAAAATGCTTTACGGAAATTAATAAAGCTTTACAGAAAAATAAATCTTTTTGTAATTAAGTAAGGTGTCAAGGGAATATCTTGTCAATTCTCGTAACTGTTTAATTAAAATTTATTGCCTAACATTTTTCATTTTCTGTAAGTGAAAATGTAAATACAGTTTATCATTAACTATATATTATTTTAATTTATTACCTCAAAATAAAATTTTGGGAGAGCATCGAACTAGTTACAAAATTAATATTTTTGGAAGAAACGGTAATTTAAATACGCAAAAATAAAGAAAATATCAGAGACGTATTGTATTACAAGTTACTTTTTAAGCTCTTTCTCGGAAAGGTGGAGGAACGACTATTAAATTTTAATTCTTAGGAGACCTTCGACAAAGTCTTCATTTTGTATATCATACCTTGTAAGAAAATGAGAAAAGGTTTTTATTAAAGAATAAAGTCACACTTCTTGATGCACCAATTTATGTATTGAGTTACTTAACAATTTGGACGCTTTTCTACGAAAGAATATCAAGTTAAGATAACTGATATAATGAATGTTTAGATTATGTTAAGAAACCTCTACAGTTTTCAGACACTTCTTGTTTACTGCTGGTTTGCGTAAGAATTTGGTTACTGTTGAGCAATAGAATATCAGGTTATTCTAAGTGATATGCAGTATATACAGTAAAACACCGGTTAACCGAAACCTGGGTTATTCGAAAAGCCTCTGAAATCGCAAATCCAAAAAAAACGGACTGCACTGCACGAGAAAAATCGTGAAGACGAGACATTTTTGCAACGATAACCGCACTTTTTTCTTTTAAGCCTCCTCAAGAAGGTCAGTACTTAATTTTAGATTGTTAAAATTAAAATTAATGGGTATTAACAATATTAATTACGATATTGTTTGACTGTGTCTATTAAGCGCATTGCGCTCGAACTCGCCGGTGCGAATATTATGCCCGACGGAGGGTTAACTTTAATAAAGAACATAAATGTAGCCTACAAAGAGAATTTTGAAATTCGTTTTATACTAAAAGCATTTCAGGATTATGTATTGTACTTAAATACAAATTAGTAACAGATGTTCATGGCTTAACCGAAAAAGTCGTTATCCGAAACAGCTTCCCACCTCCTTTAGTTGGGTTAACCGGGATTGTACTGTATTTGAATCACGTTTAAAACTGATATGCTTTCTAGAATCTAATTATTTCTATATAGTTTTAATATAGCCATATTTTATAATAGTTTTTGAAGTCAAATTAAATAAAAGCGTGTAATAGTACAAGGGTTAGAATAAAAGATACTACTAAAATTGATTGAAGTTTAGCTTTAAATGTGTGATACATTTTAAAAAATATTAAAGATGGTTTTTTAAAATTCTAGTTCAGACAAACATCCTAAAATCATTTTCCTCATGTTTGATTATAATAATTATCCTTTTGATCATAAGACATGAATTACTGAATTTAAATTTGCATTTGTATTTAACAATTTTTGGCGGTTATTGTAACTAATAGAGAGCCAAAAAGGTAAGTAAAACTTCTGACGTACCCATTTCTTTTGCTGTTTAGTGTTGCAGATATCAACAAATTTTTTTTTAATGAAAAATATATTTGAATAACAATTTAAATTATATTTAATAACTTAAAACTTAAATATTTTAAATGAATAAAGTTTCCTTATGGCAGATGATTCACACATTTTGAATAAGCCTTGATATCGAAGAAGTTAATACAATTTTTAGATTATTTAAATTTATTACATGTTCGGTCGCACGAAACACCATGGACGAAACTTGGCATGTACCGATGGTATTATTAAAATACAGGCTATCCACAAATTATTACCGGGTTTCTTTACCTCATAAGTTTGATTAAAGAACATGAAGATAAATATTATTACATATTCATAAAGTGGAACTCAAAGTTTTATGATAACACAAAGTAATTTTCACAAGCCAGCCTTTCGTTGCATGTAACCCCATCGACATATGTCTGAAAATGGAATTCGAACTCATTATGTTACGTCTCACGAAAAATTTCACAACTTTTGATAGCTGCCACTCGCGAGCAGCTGGTTCGCAGGTGTGGACGGGATTTTGGGTTCGACACGAGTGGTTCGCAAATCCTGTTGGTTTTTCGGCGAACATAAAGGGATTCGCAGTTCACTTTGGGATGTGTTTGAATGTAATCCGTCGTTCCCTGCTAACCTACTTCGAACCTGTAACGCCAAATCTGTAAACTTAGGCGTATTCCAAAGACCCCCCTCTCTATTGGCGACTGACAAGCGATGATTAATGGTTTGAGGTGGGTTTTCTCCTTTTGCATGGATCACGTTTGTTTTCGTCGTGAAAATAATTTCTTCGAATGCTTTCTTTTTTGATCTTATTTCTTCCAAGATACTTAAATACTTAACTGCTCTTGTGTAAAGATTGCATGCATTTTACTTACCTAAACCTAGACACATCAAGACCGAACTCAATTCTCAGCCCAGTTGATGGGTTACATGCCGCAAAAGAATGCCTTGCGGAAAGTACTTAACTTTTTTGTGTTAGTAAAAAACTTTTTGATTTGTACTTTATGAATATGCAATAATATTGTTCAATATGTTCTTTAATCAAAAGTTATGAGGTAAGGAAATCCCGACAATAATTTACGGAAATTACCTTGTATATTAGATTATGTAAATTGATTATAAAAGCTGCGTTGTATGCTTGTGTTTCTGTCAAAAATACTTCAAGCACCTTGAAATATAACAGTAGTTTCTTACCTTAAGTATCGCTTAAATATTAAATGAAGTTCAAGACAAGAAATATTTCTTTGAAAAATATGCTTTGCCCAAAAGGGATTGTAAGAAGATCCAGTTGCTTCTGTAAAAATTGAAAAGATCCATTCTTCCATAATCAATTTACCGAACGTACTGCAGACAAAAAAAATCTATATCGGGTTGTATGCGAAACCGATTTAGGGCGTAGAATACATTTGTATTCAAAACATTTGAAATTTAGCATGTTATTTTTGCTCGAGAGATTGTAACTTTAAATCTTATACTTCATTTCAGATTCAAATAAAAAATAATCTACGATTATACTTTGATTGGATCAAAGGATTAACTCCAATAAAACTTAAGATGTCCTTTTAAAAAATAATATGATTAGCAGAACGAGAAATTGCAGCAAGTTTGCTCATCGTAAATGCAGACTCATCCGTATGAACGGTAGTTTATAAAGTAGAACCCCGGGAATCCGAACCCCAGGAATCCGAAATTTCGGATAATAATAACATCTTTTTTTAATTCTCTGAAAAATGTTACTGAAAAAAGAAGGACAAATAACAATTACGAATCAGAAACAAAGCTAATGTTTATTCGTAACTTAAAAGAAGCAGTCGAATTGGCCTTTAAGATTGAGCACAGAACTTTAATTAGTAGAAACAAACTCAGATATCTTCTTTTTACCCTCAACTTATTTGCTACTACACCGTGCGAATCGCCGCATGCTCTTTCGGAACGCCTTCACAAAGCACCCAGAGTCAATACTCTATTGCGTTTGGTATATCAAGAGGTCAGCCTCAATTAGTTTGAGTTCCCGGAGTTCTACTGTATGTTGATGATTTAGTTTAATGAAATAAATCGTGAATTAAAATAATTAAGTATTAATATATTTTCTATTGTAATATTCTTTCATTTTCTTTGTTTTTATAAGGAAGTTTAGTTTTTACAAGGCTTGGATGATGTAGGGCAGTGGAGAGCCGTGGATCCAAAACCTACTGAAGCAGTCGAATTTTCAAAGTACACATAGTAAGCACAATATTATACATACAAACTTTCGTAATACAAATATAATATAATACTACTACTTTGCGCTCGTAAAAGTGTAATCAACCGTAAAATGTTTCACTTCGTAATTTTCTCTTCTGCGCAAATGCGCATGCTCCACAACAACTAAAAACCAAGTAAGGGCGAATAATGTTATGTAATGAGCGTACCCCAACGGTACCAATAGCTGGCGGGATGAAGCACAAATCCCTTGCTTACTTTAAAGAAGCATTTTTTACATAGCACCCATCATTTACTAGAAAGCCAGATATACTAAGGGTGTTCCGAGACCTGTTTTGTCGCACTTCCATTCACATAATAAGGAACGGGGACATCGACTGTAGCGACAAAGAAAAAGAGAAAGTGCTTCCTCTCAAAGTTTTCAAGAATCGAAATTGGAACACACAGCTATACAGTCTAAGAAAACAAATTGCTTACTGATGCACTGCTTCACTTGCTTTGGTTGAATGCTTGCCACTTATATAAGGGTTATGGTCGTGGTCTCGATGGTTTGTGGTTATAGTGGTTCGATTCATCAGGAAAGTCGATGGTTGCTAAAAATCGGCAGCATCCATGCAGTATTTTAAAGAATCATCGAGCACATTTTCGACATTTGATTCTTTCGGCAAAATTAAATTCGTGAGGCAGTTTTAGCATGATTAGAGCGCTATTTGCTCACTCTGATAGGCAAGTCGTATGTCAGGTTATTGATAATGACAGCCGTTCAAAGATGTGCCAACTAATAAAATGATGTCATGCTTCGGAAAGGTGCCATGTCTTACGAATATTTTATAGGCAAAGAAGGAAACCTAGCTGAAAATACTTATCTTTTTCTTGATATTGGTATTTTTTGGAAATAATTTATACCCAAATTTTGGTACTATCATCCAAAATTTCTTTTAATATCATTATGTAAATTTCAATCATATTAATATCTATTCTAGTTGGTTGTTAAGTCCTTATATACGAATAGAATAATGAATTTATGTTTTAAAGTAACGTTAATTATTTTCAGTGGAAGTGTTTTATTGTTTTTTACTTGGAAAGATCTTTGAGTAAAATTTTAGTTTTAGTATATCCAGATACTAGTTCCAGAAATATCCGGGCATTTCAACAGGTGCGCATTTTCCTTTGGCATTGGTCTGAGAAAAACCAAAGATTTTCTGCAGCCTTCCTCTTACTTCTGTTTACAAAACACGGAGAATGAAGAAAGTTATTTTACGATTCTTCCCTATAGAAAGGCCGAAATGATGTCTTTCTCCCTTTCCGCACGTGCTCTGCTTCTAAAAATGTTTTTATCAAAACTGAGGAAATGCTGTTTCAGGTCTTTCAGAATTCGGTTGTTACCAGGAATTTCTAAGAACTAAGGCAACACATGTTTGCCGAAGTAACAGAAATCATTTTTAGAAAGGAAGCAGAGGTGATTTTATGGTAAATGTATCATGTCAACGAATTCACCACTTTAGATGACTTTGCCGTTGGAATGACTATTTATGTTTCTGTCACCTAAAAGTGTGAGTCTGTTGAAGAAAGTATAAAAGTTACTAAATATTTACTAAATATTAAAGTTAAACTTTGGTGATTTTAGTAAAATAAATACCTTTTAGAAAGAAATCAGCGAGAAATTCTTGGTAAATGAATTTTGTCAAAAAACTCGCCTTTTGGAACAATATTAACATTAGAATGACTTGTTAGGATTCGGGCCACCCTGCAAAAATGCGAGTTTGATAACAGAAAGAAAAGTCAAGATAAATATTAATGTTATATTATGGCAATTTTAGTAGCAGAAATCATTTTAAGAGAGAAATCAAAGGTAAAAAACATGGTAAATGAATTTTTTTTAGAAAATTAACCTTTTTGAAAATGACCTAATTAGATTTATTCCATTCAAATATATATTTTAAGTGAATCAAAGTTCAGAAAAGGGAATACAAATGTTGACAATGATGAAAACAACAGTTATAGGAATCATTTTTAGAAAGTAAGTAAAGGTGATTTTATGTCATAAGTATTTTGTAAACAAACTCATCATTTTTGGCAATTCTTGTCCAAGGAATAACTTGTTAATATTTGTGGCATCTAAGAATATCCGTATGTACTAGATTAGGCACAAAAAGACAGAAAGAATATTAATGTTAAATTACAGAAAAATCACATAATTAAGATATGGAAATTATCTAAATTTTCTACTAAAATATAGAAATGTTATCTAATACTGACATAAAATGGTCATCGAGAAGAACAGAAGATCTTATAAAATACAGGATTATATGAATATTAAACTATGACAATTTTAGTTGCAGTTTTCCCATGTGAAAATTCGGACAGAAATAGAAGACCAAATTAAGTCAAAAGAATTAAAAAGAAATTGAAGTTGTTATAAGTAGTGTTAAAAAATTAAAATTATTACTACAAAAATATACCTGTTTTTTTAATTAGATAATGAAATTTGGTAGTTATTACTGCAGTACAGTTATTAACATTATAAAGTGGGAAATATCAAAGTAAAAATGTGTGCGGAATCATATTTGTTAAAGAAGGATATTTAAAAATAAAAGTATTATAATTCTAAATTTAAAATGATTCAAGGCATTTGATGATTATTACCAACGGGACTTACGCCGTTTTTTTCTGTAAAAATATCAGTTTTGTCAGTGAGTTTTTCATTAATTCAAATTATCTCATCTTTTTGGAAAATAAATTCTGGCGTTGAAAGTGAGTAAAATTTCGCAAAAGTTTAGCATTTCAGCTTAGTCCAGCCGTAAGATATACATGGGTATTTTCTTTTAGATATCGAAGTTAGACGCGGGATATTTCTAAAGAAATTTACTGAACTTATCTGTATTCAGAAATCGGACACAACTGACATTCGGTTTGACAAACACACGAACATTTTGCTCAGGGGTAAAAAAGGCGCATGAAAATACTCTTAGGAAGCCTTACAAGCTTTCATCTCTTATAATATTCCAGTTTCGTGAAGCTAAATATGTTGGGAAAACCTTCAAAAAGCGTGCATCATAAAACTATTAAGGGAAGATATGTTTTCGCCCTGAGCAGTTTGAATCTTCGTAACATAAAAAAAGGCCATCGGAGAAATAAAAATGCTTACGTTTTTTATTGAGGAAAATTCTTTTACTTTCACTACTCTATAGGTGTTTTTTTATTTCTCAACCAGAGTTGGACAAATCGGCATAAGTGAGTGTAAGGAACATGGAAAATAATTAAAAAATTAATTACGAGCTAGAAGTATTAATTCGAATAAATTGATTAAAAATCTAAAACTTCAAATAAAATTTCTTTATGACAGAAGGTACTTACTTCAAATATAGCTTCCTACTTCAAATATAAAATGTAACAATTAATTTTTACTAGTTAATTATCAAACTATAAAATCAGTTAAAAAAATGCAAACGTGAAAGGGATCCAAATGTGAGGAATAAAATACAACAGTAGGAAAAAGATTCAATGTCACATACATTATAAGGACACAAATATTTATGATACGAGTTCTAATAATGATTAAAAGTGTGTTTCTGTAAATATATGCTTTTCTAGTTAAGAATAAATAAAATTATTCTTTGCAACAATATGTGACAAAAAGTGCTCGCAAAGAGTATATAATAAAAGACTATTCTAGAAATTACCCCTTTCAGCAATATGTGACAAAAAATGTACACAAAAAGTAAAAAAATTACAATAAAGTATAAATATTTCAGATAGGTTGAATTAAAGCTTAAAAACGAATCATCATATTTCTTCATATTTACATATGCATTATTTTTTAATTGAGATCATTTCAAATAATGGAATTTTTTTCTTCTTTCCTAACAATAACACGACAAACGAAACATGGTCTCTGATTAAAAATAATCTCGGTAACAAAAACATTAATATAGCTGTTTCAAAGAGTCTACAGTATTCTTTATTCAACTTATTGAAATATTGATGTTATTATCATTTCAAAAATCTACAATATTCTTTATTTAGCTTATTGGAATATCGATGCAATGTGGCTTTTCGTTAGTACATTATTGAGATAGGAATTAAAACTTTCACATTTATGTATTAACTGTTATTTAAGTTTTGTACATTTTAGATATTTTCTTGAATATGCCTAAATTCTCTGCCCTCATGTTTTAATTTTGATTTTATACTTTTCAATTAATTTTTACTATTGCTTTTTTCAGTTTGAACATTATATTTAGAGAAAAACGCATCAATGATAGGTTTGATATATAGACTCATTAGGTTTGAGATAAAATAAAACAAAAAAGTTTTCAAATTTCATAACCATCAGACTTAAAATAAGCAGATTCCCATATTTTGATCAATAAATTGTTTAAAATCAGTAATGTTTTCCTTATTCTACTGAAATCAATAAATAATTACATAATAATGAAAGAAAATATACAATATGTTTAATAATAATTCTATAGAGTGCTCAAAACAAGAGGTAATCTCAAGACAGTTGGTTTAAGAGTCTAAAATAATGCATTTCCATAAATTTATTCAAAATATTTGTTTTGTGAAAATATATCTTATGCATTACAAGTCTTATCCTAGTTCGAGAAAATAACAACCGCCATTTTTTTGAAGTGTAAAGGTCATTTTAAACGCAAAACTTAATTTACAAAGTAAGGATCTTGTAACGAATACATAAACGGTTCGAAGGGCAAAGCTAACAAACGGTCTTTGTGAAGCAATTTGGCATTTTAAAATCATTAGAAAAAGATGAAAGAGAATGCATATATCTTTGTAACAATACACAGATAAATTCGGCGTCCTGCAAATCTGAGATAAAACAGACTACGTTTTATGGATTTGAATTTTAAAACACGAATTTCAATACTGTGCAGTAACGGCAAAAATATATTCAAATGCTCTGTTCGAACATTGAGGTTAAAACAGAACAAACCTGACTTTCTGCTTGCCTGTTTTCATAAATGGGGAGACATTTTATTTCTTTATGTGCATTGTGCTTGTTTGAAAAGATTTACGCATAAACCATGAGAGAAAATTTAAATATTTTTTTTTAAAAAAATAGGATTTATTTTAACAGAATGTTTCTTAAGTACTATATTATTCTTATCAAACATTAAAGCTGTGAGAATGGCTTGATTTTAAGAATGCATTGGTTATGATATTTTAAAGGATTACAACTTTTCAAAATTGTTTTAACAATATCGATTCTTATTTTGAAAACTCTTATGTATATACTTTGCTGATTACTTTTAAGGAAAGAAAGTATTTCCTTTATCATGAGAAAGAAAAGCAATAATTCTGTAATGATTTCATTTTAAATTAAAATTCTTAAGCATTGTGTCCTAAAAGGTATTGAGAAATGCGGTACAAAGTTTCATGAATTTGTATTGATCCACCGTGGTTTTTGTGTTTAAGCAGAATTGAGAAAAATATGTTGTCAGGAATGAGAAATTAAAAAAAAATTGTTCGAGATATATAATTTTAATTAGATAGATAAATCATATATAAGATAAGACGAAATTTCGACATATAAATCATAATATGTTGGTCGATGCTGTACTAAATTTAATACAAATTTACAAACGTTGTGGACCAAATATTAATATTACAAAAATTGCAATGTATTTTTACTACTACATTTGTTAAAAAGCAATGATAGACATGATATTAATTCAAAGGAAGTGTATTAATTGACTGAAAAATTCCAAGAGTCAAACGTCCAAAATATATATAATGAAATCAGCTCTGATTAATATTAATGGAGCCATCTAGAAATTGAATTTCCTAGATCACATTATTGATGCTATTCAAAGGGCTTGAATTTTCCTTCGTATCCGTTATATAATAAACAAATGTTGTCATAATCTAGCTTTCGGATATTTCATTTCTCATATTTCTGTTTCTAAATCTGAAGATGATAAATTATGAGTCGCGGACGGTTTTAAATTAATGTCAGATGTGTGTTAATATACGCAATTCATTGGTTCTATAACTCAACTGTAATTGAGCTCAAAGTAATTAAGAATTCATTTGAGTACACAGTCGTTACTTAAATCTGATTGCATAATTTAACCAGAGGAACTGTTTTAGTACTGAATATGATCAGAGGATTAAAATGATTGAAAATTCTGAATAAGATAATAAAAGATTCTGATGTAAAAAGTTTGGTTTCAGTGAACATTTATTTAACTTGACTTGTTTCGTGTTGGTAAAGACGTAATTTTGTAATAAATTTTTCTGTTACTTCGTGATGTACTAGTGTCCTGAAATTTTACACATTTGTGTGTGTCCCCGATGACAATGCACTATTTTAATATTTTTAAAACTTTACCTTCAGTTAATCAATTAGTTCAATTAAACTTTGATTCCGTAAGAGAGACGTAATCTGTTTATAAATTTCAGAAAAACTCATTACAAGATTCCATCAAGTTTACAATAAAGAATTATGAAATTGATTTTTTTTACTTTATGATATGCTAATTTTTTTTATTTTTCATTGTGCATGTCACGTGAAAAACTGACATATAATTAATTATTTAAATATTTAGGATATCTTCAAAATAACTAGTGAAAATTTAAAGGCAGTTTAGGCAAAGGGCTGAAATAAGCATATTTATTAAGGAATGTGAGCTTGGAACTGTCGCTTTAACAGCTAAATTAAAAGAAAGATATGTACAATAGATAAGAATCACGGGTAAAGTCAAAAGAAACACACATTTAAATGATTCAACTTTTTATAATATGTGCTCGAATTCTGCGACGGCCAAAAGTAACAGATTCACATCGGTGTCGCATGGATTTGGGAATGCAAGTACAAATCTTAGACATTTCACGCGTATTTCCTGTATCAACTGACAGTCTGACAACCAGAATCGGTTCACAATCAATGAGTCTTTTGTAGATCAATACTCGTAGAGTGCCCTAAGAAAAAGACATCCATGCATGTTAAATCTGGAGATGGAGTTGGCCAAGGAATATTTGGTGATTCGGCAGCTATCTAGACGGGAATCATTCTCTGAACATTATCCGAACGCTTTGTTTCGGACCCCAGCCCCATACTTAAAATTCGCATCAATGACCTCCATGTAGCATTGCATATTGATCAAAATCCACACCGGAAATGACGGCAGCGCCTTCTACCACCAGAACGCGCCATCTCCCCACTTATATTTCATTACAAAATCAGTTTATTTCATCCTTACTATCTGCATTAAATTAACGCCAGATATTTTATAATCAATTTATAGGATCATTATTGACAATCAAATTAACGGCTTACAAAAAAATATGAATATTCTTTTACGTTATCCATTATGAATAATTTACATTCACTTTTCAAGATAATACTTAATATGTATGATTACATTTATTCAATTATTTGAAGTATACATGAGTTTCAGTTGTATAAATACTTAACACATTCCCGCCTATAAATGCAAATGAATTTTAAATATAATTATCACCGAAGGAGCGTTTTAAATTCAAATTAAAATGCGAACGAATAATATTTTCCTTTCATCATCACATGATGGTAAATATTTATGCAAATAGAAACAATGACCTGAAATGTTTACAATGATGACAAGTGGTGAAAGCTACAAGTTTCTCAAACAATTGGTCTAATAAAATATTTTTATGTTGATCGGATTTAAATATATTTTTCATTTTCTAACATCTCATTATACAAAAGATTCTGGAATGTCTGGAATGGAATCTGTCTCAAAATAACAATTTATCTGAATTTTTTGTTCCTTTCCTTGTTATGTAGATATAAAAAGTTTTAGCAGATTAAAGATGGAGAACTTTAATGCATTGTAAATGAAGCAAATACTTGTTTAGAGATCAATATAATTTGTGAATAAATAATATTTTAAATCTTAATTTTTAATATTGTAAATAATATTTTTTATTTTTTATCAAAACGCATATTCAATTTGTTCCATTGAGTTAGTTAAATAGCAGAAGAATAATATGCAATACCAGTTGCAGTTGCAATACAAAAGATAAAACAAAATTATAGGTAATACATTATCTTGTGCATTTATAAAATGTATGCATTTATAATTCATATATATTTCAATTATTAAGCGCGAAATGACGTCTTAAATTCCGATATTCACAATTTGCTTTTACATAATCTTTCACGGAAATTCTTACAATGGAGTTATTTTAGGTTTCCTCACAGGCAGATGACAAACTTAGCTGTGCTTGCAATATAACATATAAATGAGCGTTGTCCTACTCTGTGTTGTAGTCATTTGGGGTCACCACGAGTACGTCGATAAGAAGCCGCAGGATAAGTAAGCGGGTTCTCGCTTTTCCTGGGGTACAATAATGGTGGAGTTGTGTTACCTCCTCCAGTGATAGTACGTATCTCCTTCTGGAGGGGTCGGTCGGTGGCCGGTGACGGCTATTAGGACTCCGACCTCAGTACTCGAGCTACTGCAGCGACTTTCATTCACAGTCCCCTGCATGCCTAGGCAGGACAGGGGTAACACGATTTACGGTTACTCTGTGTTGTGACGTCCCGTCCTCTTTTTTCCTGCAAAATGCGCAATGCATTCCGTAGTCCGGGTTTACTTTGCACCATCTTTGCATCTTTGCCCCATTACAAAATTTGTGTTGGAAATTTAAATAGACGGCACTGTTTAGGGGCAGGGTTTGATGACTTTTTTTATCGTTTGCTGGCAGCACTGAGAAGTGCATTTAATCCATTAAAGGTATAACAATCATTCAGGAAGTTACAGAAGGAAGAAAACATTGAGCCAGATTTTCAGTGAAAATTTTAGCGTTGAAAACTCTATCTCTGATTAAGAAAGTGCAGTATTTCTGAGGGTAAGAGCATTTCATTGTGAAAAACAATAATCCTAGTTTTCATTCTGTTGCTTTGAATACCAATTATACTTGTTAGTTAAGTTGTAATTAATTTTTTTCTGATGTAGGGAACTTTGCATCGAAAAATAGGTTTCTTTGAAAGATTAAAATTTTGCGACTAAACGTTTCTCTAGTAATCACCGAACAAGGAAAAATTCAAAAAAGCCCTTTTCTTAGAGAAATGTAAGCAACAAATTTAAAAATTCCTTTTGAAGTCATGAAAATAGGTGCAAAGTAAGCCGGAATTGCGTTTCCAAAATTAAATTGGAGGAGCGTATTTGACGTGCATCATGTAAACTTGAAGATATATCATTGTTCTTAAACAAACTAAACTTTTGAAAATGAATGCACGAGTCTTTAGACGCGATTTCAAGTTTATAAAGTGACGTTGATAATTGTATTGGCCGTCCATTCCTCATCCATTCTTGAGATGCAAAAATGAAAATTTAATGAGAATTTTAACGTCAAACAATTTTCCTTTTCCGAAATTTCTCCTCACTAAAACACAAGTTAAATGTTATCTTTAAAATTTTGAAACCATTCTCTATATTTGACATACCTTTCATGAGCAGGAATGACATTAGTCTTTCTACCGTAGTATCCATTACTGATTTATTACAAAGGATCTTGAACATTTCTCCTGTTTCATGGGAGAACACGAGTGTGAGAAATGAAATAGCAAACTTTGAATTCCGTAGCTGGGCTTGAATGACGGTTTAATTTCATTATAATACTCTCTGTGCCATCCTGAAAATGATTAATGTTTGATTAGTTACTTGATCGAACTCGACAAAGTCGTTTTCAAACCTCCAATCTCTCAAAAAGGATTTAAAGTTCCCTTCCATAAATCGCTTTTAAAAGGAGTGCTAGGGCCTTCATATTTAATCCGACGTCGGAGACAATTATGTTAAGGATGAAGGATTTTCTATTAAATCTCAATTCCTGGAGATAATCACTATGTTATTTTACTGATGAATGCGAATTCTTAGAAATTATATGCGAATATCTTTCAATTTTCAGCAATGTGTTTTAAACTGGATATTTATGCATATTATTTATTTAGATACCTACATGCATTTTAAAATAGTTTTATTGGGCATTATATATTTGCAGCAAAGATATTAAAATTTGAAATATAGAACCTATATTCAATTGTTCACCTTTTGGCATTTTAGTGTAGAATAAACTCTTTAGTGTAGAAAAAACATTTTATCTATATTTTTTATGGATTTTACTTTTACAACGCTTCTCTCTCTCTCTCTCTCTTATTACAAATATTCGTGATTTATTTTCACCAACAATGTGCTTAGAATGTATAAAACATTTAGCATAAAATTCGTATTCCGAACATCTAGTGCTATTTTGAACCCGCTTCTCTTAAATATTTGACAACATTTCTATTTACACGGATTTTAATATAATTCAACGAATTTTGTAGGTAACAAATCTAGGAACTCGCTGGCGATTTCAAATTTCAAATAAAACTATTCCATGAAATAATTTTATACCGTAATGAAAGATGTGAAATAATAAACTAGATTATAGGAAATTCAAAAAAGTTTTGAAATTCAATTACTTCACAAATTAATTATTAGAATGATTCATTTTTGTGCTGAAGACTGAAAACAAATAATAAGATTAAGTATTTATGAACATTTAAAATCAAAGCTATAAATATTCTTTATTGTTTTAATCTAATTTTTTATTACTGAATTTGATCTTTTTCAGGAAAATAAAATTTAAAAATATATTTGTAACATGTATGTTTAAAGCTTTGTCATCCTGCTTACACGATCTAAAAATAGTGGCAACTTCTCTAAAACACGATATTCTAACAACATAAAGAAAATAATGATTTCCATATAATATGGTGCAAAAAATTTGACGACCTGCCTACAATATGCCATCCTAACGATAGGATTATAATAATAATTTACATATAACACGATACTAAAATATCAGCAGACCTTCTAAAGCATGACATTCTTACATCCTTAATATATCACGAATATAGGTAGCATGGAAAGAATTAACTGTGTTGTAGAAAGGTTGAATGTATATCAATAAATATAACATCTATCCTTTTATATAAATGTCCACCATGTATATAAATAAATATAACAACATACCAGTTCTAAAGGATTTTTTTTAAATACAAGAATTCAGACATATTTCTTGTTATTATATGCAAACATATGTATATATTTCACATCAATGCTTGTCAATAAGTCTAACAACACATTTTTTAGATCCAAATCAAAAAGATTATTTTAACGTAAATAATCTGACAGAAATGTTTCTTCAAATTACATGTAGATAAAATAGATGTTACTAAATGGGATTCGCAGTTAAAATATGCACTAACAATTATCGTAATTCTTCTCTTCACTGATGAACTCCAATGTATTCAATGTAAAGGTTGACTGACATAATCATATGCTAACTCAGAAACCAGAAAGTTAAAACTTCTTTAATTTTGTCAAGAAGATGAATTAATCAACCCATTGTAAAATTTCTGTCAGCATGAAGTTTGCCAACAAAAGTTAAGGAAACAGACAGGGGGATCAGTGATATGCCTCAGGATCTTGGCTGGGAGAAATTCTTTGCAGAGAAGAAAGTCAAATAAAAGGTTGGGGGAACTTTTCGGAGTGTTAAAGGAACGCAATGCTTGCTAAATTGAATTTTGGGCGATATAGGCAGATCTGTCTCTAAATAATACCTCCAATTTTCATTTAATTTTCTAAGCCCTTGGATGAAGCTGTATTCAAGTTTCAGGATTAAGCCTTAAATAGTTCTATCTATTGTGATGAGGTGTGCCATTTTTGGCTCTTTTTTACATCTTAGAGTAAATACATGTTTTCTTAAAACTTCTTGCTACTGAAAGACTATAGTGTAGAGTAAATGTTAAAATAAATAGTAAAATCAGTTTGTTTCAGTTACAGTTTACACAATAAAGTGAATTAACAGGTTTGTCAGTTTTTTTTTTGTATAATGCATTCTTAAATAGAGCATTAAATAATTCATATAAATAATTTTGAAGTTAAATTAAGAGATTTTTCAGTTATGGATTAGGATTTATTCATTCAATATGCCAAAAGACTCATTGTAATATTGCACCAAATTCGAAGATAAACTTCTCTGAAAGATATGATACAAAAAGCGTTAGTTAAATATGACAAACTGGGCTTAGGATTTCAACGTTGTTAAATATGTTCATGAATGTAATTTAATTTGATAAAATAGTAAGAATGAAATTTTTCGCTTAGTTGCTTAAACAAGGTAACTATTTTTAAACATTAATACTTAAAAAAGGAATTTCACGATAAAAATTTAAAAACCATCACTGATAACAACATGTTTTGAAACAGCATTAAATTTGATTCATAACGCTTGAAACTTAAATTTACATGAAAACACTCGAATGGAATGCATATAATTTTTTGTAAACAAATATTTTATCAAAAGCTCAAGCCTGCAATAACAAAATTTACTATTTTTATGGGAAAATATGAGCTATTTGGCACGTCTTAAAACTACTGAAAACACAATATTAGTTGAAAAAGAATCTGTATTAAACATCTTATGTTATTTCTGCTACGATTTAAGAAACACAAAAAAACACAGAAGGATCGGTTATAAACATGCATGAATGACTAACTGCTATTTCGAAAATTTCACGAAAATAAATTTTTAAAGTATATGTCAGCAACAGTTTTTAATCCTAAATATTTATAGAAAAATTTATAAATTTATAAGGGTAGATGTTTGTAACGTACTTTTTAAATATTATTTATAAGATAATTAGCTTGTTTTTAGTTTCATTTCAGAGTTAACATAAATAAGCCTTAACTATTGTTAGCATTTTATTCCAAATTTTTCATCCAAATGAATTCTCTAGACGATGAATTTTGCTTCATTTATAAGCAACAAGAAAAAAGAATTCTTGGAAGAACATCAATTGTGAAATCACATTCTAAGGTCTTTCAGATTTTTCATAGAGGTTAAAGGAATTACAAAAAAAGCACGGTTTATTGTTTCATGCAACCTTTACTGTCCTGAAAACTGCATTCTTTAATGAAGTAAAATGCTTCGCGATTAGAGGTTATTTATTTATTTGTAGGTTAAGTACACTTTTTGTAAGTTCAGGTGTGCTTATAAATAATTAAAAAATCATTTTAAGATTCCATGAGAAATTGTCTTTTTGAGATGATATGAAGTTGCCTTTTTGAGATGCATACATTCCTTAATTTCGTTACTGCTTAAACTTTACGCAAACTAGATTTAATACTTTTTTCCCTTTTTTCTAGTGAAGATCAACAACACAAAAGTGTCGAAATAAAGTTAATTTGAACACTTTTTTAGGTTTTCCTTTTCAAATATGATAGGAATCTCATTTTTTGTTTCTATCCTATCGATTCTTTTTTTTTATCAAATTCTTCGGATAAAAATATTCTTAAAAGGTCTTAAGTGCATTTTTAATTTTTTTATTTGTTTAGGTAACAGCAGAAGTTGTCGCCTTTAAAGTTCTCTATTCATTGAATTTAAAGAAAAATAAAAATTCGTTAAAGAAAATAGAGTTCCAATTAACTCAACACAGGAATTTTCACTTTAGTGAAATTAAATCTTTTTCACCAAACAAACTTAATTTTGAGTTTATTATAAAATTAAAATTTACTTTTTTTACGATGCATTTCCAAATGATCATTTGTAGTGAATGGATTCGATTCACAGTCGTATGACAAACGTACTTGCTCATGTTTATCTAACGTCTGTTTACGCTGCGCTGTGACGTCATGTTCTTTTTCCTTCAGCAAGATGCAAAAAATAATCCGCTTTTATTAGTGTACCATAAAGAAGAATATAATTTAAGAAAAAATATGGTCACCAAAACAAAATTGTAAAACTTTGAGGCGCTCATAGTAATATTACAAGACAATTAAGCCTAAATGAATGTCGTAAGATAGAAAATTCCTAAAAAATGATCGAAAATTAAAATATATATTAATTGCAATTAAAATTCCAGTTTGATTAGAGCTTTTCACTAGCGCTTCCGCTTTTACGATATAGTACTGACGTCTATATGTTTGATAAAAACCTATTTTCTACCCTTTAATACACTAGTAAAAACGTGTTTTAATAAACTTTATTTCTATGAATAAAAATTATGAATTGTTTTTTATTCATTTTTCAAAATGTATAGAATGTAAAATAAAAGCAATTACATAGCATGGGGGAACAGAGTCCTTTAAATTCCAAATTCTATTAACTCTCTTTAAAGTTCCTGTTATTTGATTTGTTGGAATATAGCTATATAGAATATATTCCCTATTGCCAAAAACAAAAATTCATCTTTTACTGAACTGTCATGAATGAACATAAATTAGTTTTATATGCTATATATTAAACCATCCATAACCATATTTTAGTTCTATTTGGGTTTTAAGAAGATAATTCGCCGAACTTATTTATGTAAGTGTTTTGAAATTTCTTCTTGCTTGAGAAACCGAATCCTTAATTAAAATTCCACACAGTAGAATGAGAAAGCATTGTGTGACAAATACCTTTTCGCATAAATTCAATTCAGTGCTGATGCTGAAGCACAGCAAAGTAAGCGAATATTTGGCAACGATTTTAATTCAGCCTTTAGTCGGATCTCTCTATTGTTCCGCTCTGAGCATTGTTAATCCTTCTATTCGATATTCTACAGATGGTGCCATCCATAGCACAATATATGATAACAAAGGCAGAGTAAAATTAATCTTTTATCCAGTCGACAATTAATATTTCTAACGCCTCTAACACATCGAAAGTAGAAACCAAACGCCTTTAAATCTATAACGGTGAATAACTCGCACGTATTTTTCTGCGCTCCTTTAGAAATGGAGATTTATCATAAAAATAAATAGTTCTAGGATTCGCTTGTATGAGTTTCATCGCTATCTTTTTCATGAATACACTTCCGTAAATTGAAATTTCAATCTTTCTCTTTTTTTCATCTCGATTTTGCATTTGATTTTTTAAGGGCGTTTAATAAAATTTTGAAGAAAACGTGTTTTCAAGACGCCTGAATAATGTCTCTGGTCCGAAACATGTTATAAAAAATAAGTTATTTTCTGCTGCAGTTTCAATTGGTTTTAAGAAGTGCGTAATGGATGAATAAATGTTTTTCACATTTTTAATCGAATACAGAAAGAAACATTGTAGTGCTCTAAATAATTTTCATTTTCTCGTATACGAAGTATATACAAAGAGAAAGTATTGTAATCGATACGAAATCCGACCTGGAGATTTTGATGAATCTCCACGCTGTAGACTTTCCCGAGTCCGTATAAACAATTTTTGGAATTATGTCCGTCTGTCTGTGAGCGTGATAAATAAAAAACGGAACAAGCTAGATGAATGATTTTTTACCAAAAGTTTAGATCCATATCTAGTATCCATCCTTGTAAAGTCCGTCGGTCCATACGTGTACATGCGAAGGTCGCGGTGGCCGAATGGTAAGGTCTCGAATTCGGGGGGAGGGTTACAGGTTCGAAATCCAATTCCACTGAAGATCCTCTGTGTATGTATGGGACCTGTTGTACGTTAGTTCATACGTAGTGACCAATCGTCTTCCCGTTGGTGTGGAAATTTTTTGGAAGGGGTGCCAGCTCAGGTGTTGTCCTCGTCATCTGACTGCGGTTCAAAATTAAGAGGTCCGTCCCAAAATAGCTCTCGTGTTATTTCAAAACGGGATGTTATTATTAACTAAACTAAACTAAAGTGTGCATGCGATATGATAACTGAAAAACGCAAGGATCTAAATGCATGAAATTTCGTATATGCCTTGAATTATTGATTCTTATCAAATTTTGAGTCAATCTGTCGAAGGTTGATTGTTTGTCGGTCTGTCTATTCTAGTGTATGTGAGAGTGATAGCCCAGAAACTCAACAAACTAGAGGGATAAATGTTAGTGTAAGATCTTAACATTAAAAATATAGAACTATGTCAAGTTTTGGATGTAATTGGTCGAAGAGAGGAGGTACTATTCAAGTACTACTGCTCACAATATGACGAAGCAAAACACAAAACACGCCATATTGAGGAAGTATATGAGAAAGTCGAGGGGAGAACACTTCCGCTGGTTAAAAATAAGTGTCAATTAACTTGAAAAGATAAAAACAGTTATTGTTAAGATTGTACAAAATACATTTTAATTATAATGTGTCTCCTAAAATACTCATTCTGGTTTTATAATGTGGATACCTTTTATTGATTACATTCATAATGATTTTCTTTTGCCGATGCATTGTGTCGATTGTCAAGTTTTTCTTCATGCTAAATAGATATTGAGGTTCATCAACAGGACCGCTGTTGTTGGTTAATCTGAAAACATGATTTCAACCCAAGAACACATAGAAAGTGTGGTGTAGTTGACGGAGAAGAGATGACCAAAACGGTGTAATAGAAGCTTTAAAATCACTATGAAAATCCGTTCGAAAAAAAAGTGCGAAATTGATGAAATCTTGAATATAAAAATTTTAGAAACTGTTACAGCCGAAAACCAAAATGCAGACTACAAGTTTAGACATTTTTTGTGTGAAACTAGTAGAGTATCTCAAATATATTTTGATCAACATTTATGTGACTATGCAATATATAATCCTTGTAAATATATCTATAGTAAAATTATCAGCAACTTAAATGAAATCATTTTGTATCCCTGTATTATAAAAACAGGTGATAAACAAGTAATTCGATGCCATGCTAGAGTTTTATCGAATGCTCCAAATCTTGACATTCTATCACCTGGTAATCACGTCATATTGTAATTCACAGTAAAGTATTTATTACGAATTATAATTTAAATAAGGAGAAAAATCGATAAAGCACTTTGGTAAATGAACATGGAAAAAGCGTACATTAAGATGTGTAATATAAATCTTAATAAAGTTAAATTACTGATTCTTAGAATTCAATCTATATTCTATCTTCTGCTACATATTCTATATTTATTCCGTTAATATTATCTTGATAACTATAAGGAAAAATGTTTAATTCAATTTTAGCGATTCTATATTATTATTATTAAATTAACATGAAAACTCAAACTAATATGAAATATTAATTTAACATAATAACATTTTTATCCAGTCATTTTTTTATTAGCAAAACATAAAGATGAAACGACTACTGAGTCCTGGAGTTTAACAAAGCATTATATATATATTGATACTTTAATATTGATGATGTAAGGTAATGCAACTTATTTTTTATGAATGAATTTATAGAAAGGTTTCTCTGCTTTTCATGTTTCTTTCAAGCAGAAGTTACTTAAATTTTAACCATTATAAAGAAATTTTTACTAGAGCAATAATTATAGTAATGCAAAATTAAACAATTCTTATTTGTTGGTTTAACATTTTTAGTGTCACTTAGGTGTATTTAAAAGGTAACAAAAGGCTTATGGAGTTTTAAAAGTTCAGGAAATAATTGTATTTATTAATTTAAAATGAAATATTATAGTAAGAAAGATGAAAATAATTATTCCCGGATCGGAAAATCTTAATGTTTTCTTACTTTTTGACAATAGCATTAATAATAACTTATAATAGAAGTACTAATTTTCTGGTAAAAATCAGTGATATACTCACAAAATAAAAAGTTTAATATTTAATTGGTGTTTGACTGTTCAGTGTGAAATCTGAATATCATTTTTAAATTATTACACTTACTAATATTGTATATTACTTGTCTAGTATGAAAGTTACTCGAGAACTGTTTTTGGTGAACCGGAATGTTTGGAGGGTATGTTGAAACTCTCTCAGTCCAAGAGTGTCGCTGGTGGCGCCACACGTTACTTCCGGATTTTTTTATATGAATTGTTACACTCTCTTTCTAACGCTTGTGCTTTGTGTTTCGTTTTGTGCTAGACTTGTGATGTGTTCTTATATGTTGCTTACACCAATAAATTTATATATTGCTTTCGCCAGGGATAAATCTAAATGTTGCCTTCGAGTCCTCTTTCGACAGGAATTCTAGCTTTTTTCTATGATTGTAGATCTATTTTAATTAATTAAAATGTTCAGTTCGCTTTTTTATCTAAAGGTTTCCGATCCCGGGTATCTGCACCAAAGTGATTAAACTATGGACGTTCGAAATCAAAAGTTTTTTTTACCTGTCAGAAAAGGACTCGAAGGCAATATTCAGATATTATCCATGGCGAAAGCAATAGTGTATTATGTCGATTAGGATTTTAATTTTCTAATGCCTCATAGTGAAAAGTGTTCATGTACGCAGTCGATTATTACGTGTTTGAATCTAAATTTGGATTACTTTTTGCTTAAGCTTCCAGCAATGTCAGGGACTTCTTCATCGGTTGTTTCCTCATGCCGTATATTTTGGCCCATAAACCAATACACTAAATGCAACAATTGTATCAAGATACTACATAAATCGATTTAGATGGTTATGGGAAGATCGAATTGAAATATAACTATTCATGAGATTTGATATTTTTCGGAAAGTCGTGGTGTGTGTCTATAAATATGTAAATCGTAATTTCACTTCCATGAATCTAGCTTGAACTAGTGCAAAAAGTTGACACATTCACCCTTTCATGAAATAAACTGAGTACCTAAAATATAAAAAAATCAAAATTATAGTCATTTTAAATTTCGATATTACGAAGGTTTGTGCAACTGTATAATTTACTTTTCATTGACCGATAGTCATGAAGTAAGGGGAAAGAGGTTGTCAAAATTAAAATTCAGATAAACGAATATTTAAAAATGTTACGCTAATGATTTTCATAAACCATTTTTTAAGTTTCTAAAATAACATATCTGAATGAGAAAAAGGATTATTCTTTGAAGCAGTATAAATTGGACTTTTTTTATGGCGATTTAGTTTATAATCTTTAAATCTGCTGAAATACAGTGCAATACATCCTGTATTATCAAGGGAATCTGGTGAGTCAAAACTTATTTTTCAAATACAACTTTGTGCACTTCTGCTGGATTAGCTGCAGCACTGCCAATAATATCTGTTTGTTACGTTTAAAGTTGTTTAAGAAATTGCTCTATAATCTTAAGTTAAATTTATTCATTTCTGAAAAATATGTCATGTAAGTACGCAAGCTGCTGCAAACATCCACTTTCGTGAAATTTAGAGTTTAATTGAAAAAGAAGGTATGTCTTCAAAAAGAAACCTGAGCTTCATGTAAATAATAAGATAAGATGTTTAAATAGTTTTGTGGGTACATTTCCTCGCGAAAGCCACTGCTGTGTGCATAAGTAATGTAGTATGTAGGTTGTCCAATGGTCCATGTCTTCTACTAAGATTTGAACTATTCAGAATGTGTTGAATTACCCTTAATGAAATTCACAGCTTTCACAGATTGATTGAACAGTTCCTTCAATGAATCTGGTAATTTTTTAAAATTTTGCCCATGTGTTTTGAATCACCTCTTGTATATACATATATATTTGACAGGGGAAATCTTCACACTTCGCTGATTTTGCAAATAATCGTACGAGATCCCGTATTGATAGTTTGGAAAATACTGAGAGACAGAGTAGTGCCTGGTTACAATTTCCTGAATACTGCGTTAAAATCCACACTTGATGGTGTATACCTGATACTGATTCACGAATACCAGTTGTGATACATTTTTGTCAGAATTTTCAACAAAAATTCATAAAAGGCTTATATGTGTTAACATTTTAAGGATGTTTAAAATGGTTTGTAATAATATCGCGATAATAAATCAGAACAAAAATAATCATTAACTATTTAAATTTTATATTTAAAGAAAGACAAGCCACCAGCTTGTTTTTATTAGCTTTAATATAGTTTCCGCTATGCAACCGACTGTATTCTTATTCCTTTCTTACGACAATTTATGCTCAAAGCATACAGCATTGTAAAGGAGTACAAACGGTTCGCTCCGGATGAGTTGAACTTTTCAAAATACGGTTACATATAAACTTTACAAAATGTTTTGGCTGGTTATTTTAAATTAAGTATCCCCTGAAAATTGTATAAAAACATTTTTAAACGTATCAAGGAAATGCATACATATTAGTTTCTGAAGTTTTCAACGACTTCCGGAGTTTTTCAAAACATTATAATGAAAAAAGTTTCTAAATTGGGAGACACAGCCCAATATAAATTGTTCGCGCATTTCTGAAAGGGGAATAGAAACTATCGATGAGTTGTTTTTAATTAAAAAGGGGGGAACAGTTGAGGAAAAAGTTTGATATCGCCAGAAAGGTGTCAAAACAACAGCAGGTCTCACTCATCACTTTTAAATTAAAAATAGATATTCAATACGAGAGTAAGGAATTTGTTTTTTTAATATGATAATAGTACAAGAATTGTGAAAAACACCTTTATATCTTATTATAATTAAGATCGTACTTACACTCACCCCCCCTCCCATAACATAAAATATGTCACGTTTTGTATAGAAATAATGTTACAGGTGGGATGTCAGAATGACACTTTGTAGTGGAGCTGTCGTTAATTTTGTCCATGTTATTAGAATGCCCAATCCTTGGGGGGCGGGGGGGGGGAGGTGTCGAAATTTTTTCATCATGTTATGCGAGAACTTTGCTTTCGAAATGCCGTTTCATAAGAAAATTAATCGACTGTATTTTAAAATCATTATGCAGCAAACTTGTAATTGATAGAAATAAAGTTAATGTAAGTATCCATTGAAAGTCTTATAGATAAAATGATTAAAAATTCAACTTGGAAACTTTTAGGGTAGGTAGGAAACAAAAACCAATCTAAAATCAAAAATGAAATACAGGAAGGAAACGCCGACCCAACAAGTTAGAGAGCACTGTTTGTGAACTCTGCACTTTGATTTCAGAGACAGTCAGACTGCTGTCAGAAAATTCCGACTGCTCACGGAGAATATGCGACACTTTAAGAATATAGCTAGACATGCTGCCTTTGTATAGAGTAGATGGGTGTAACGAGAGTGCCGAGGCATGATTGCATGAGGAATGGTACACGAACAGACGTGTATCACTAAATAATTGCGAATTTGCATCGGAACCTTTATGTTACGGAATATTCTGCAACCAGCTGTGTCTAAGTATAAGCCATCGCCAAATAGAAAGATTTCACTCTTTATTGGCTTTTCCTCTCTTCATCTTTGTTTATACTCTATCTCATCCGTGTGGCGTTTCTGGTAATACATTCCTATGTGATTCTGGCTTTCTATTGCCCTAGCAGTTTATATGCTGACTTTTGAATCACCCTGTATATCAAATTAATTATGACATTTACGAAACTTCCATGCATTTAACGCAAATATAGTTAAAATTAATATGAATACAAGCTCTATTCTATTTGATTTTGATCAAATAAACCGAAGATAAAATTCAAGTATCGAAATTGATTGTTAGATTGGAGAGCACTCATTTAAATTTGTATTGAAGATAATCTAGGTATTAAAATTTAGCGCCTGAAAAGTAATTAGGAGGCAATAAATTTGCAGATTGTATCTTTTCGTTTCACTCGAAATAATTCGTCGCTCGACTAAATTCCGTTGGAGTCCTTATAATTAAAGAATCTTCCACTGCAGTTGTCTTTAATTTAATGGACACTGTTTGAGCTTATTTTCAGCAGAGGCGAATTCAGCGATTTGCATGAAAATTTATTTAATGCGGAACTATGTGGCGCGTTTGATGCATCAAATTCCTGCATCCGAGATGCCTTTCATCATGAACGTTGAGAGATTTATGTATTAAATCGCATTTAGAGATTTGTATTCCGTGGATTTCATTTAATTCTTCTATAAAGCTTTGAAAATTATTATTTAAGACCTACAAGCTTATAATGTACATGAAAATTTATTATATGGTAATTCATAGAAAATTTTATTTTATTTTAAATATAATGCGTACCTTTATTCATTTATCAACTTTTGATAGAAATCTGGTCCCATTTTTAATGCAAAGACCTTTTCTAGTATTAAACAAGGCCGTTTGGTAACGTTACCGTACTGCATATTCCTATGTTGGATAAATAATATACACGAGTTCCTATTTTTGATAAGAGTTTTTCTATTTTAACGCCTTATTAACTGATTTTGGAATCAAAGTGTGCTATTTTATGCTAAAGCCTTTTATACAATTTTTTTTCTATTAGTAACTTCAAGGGCCACCGTGGCCTAGTGGCCTCGGAATCAGAGCCAGAAGGCTCCAGGTTGAAAAGTCGATTCCACTAAGGATCTGCCATGTTTGTGGGTCTGGTGCACGTTAAATGTTACGTTGGTCAAACGTCCTCCCGCTGGTGTTGTGCGGAAGCTTGGAGAGGGAGGTGCCAGCTCAGGTGTAGTCCTCGTCATCCGACCGCGGTTAAAAATTAAGAGGGACGTTAATATAACTAAATTAAAATATTAGTTACTGCAAAATATAAAGAGGTCAAAAATAAATAAGAGGATTATAGGCGAATATATCATGAAGGTGCATTTCGATTGTAGAAACAATTATTTTACTGTTCATAAAAAAAGAATTCCGAAAAAATCTGGTTTAAATAAAAAAAAGAATGGGTATTGCAAAATTAAATTTTGAAAAGCATAATATTGCATAAATAAAGATATTTTAAATCCCATCTATAAAGCTTCAAAGAAACAAAAGAATAAATGACGACTTAATGATAATGACTAAAATGAGAAAAAAAATCTTATCAAGCCTAACACGGCCTTTTAGAAATGTAGACAGTTATTTTAATTATTTGTCATATATTAAGAATTACAGCTATTTTTTTCCCTTATTCATTTTGGTAATGGTAAAACACCTAAAAATTCCACTGCCTATTTTTTTTAATTTCAATCAAATAATGATGAATTATTTTGTAGCTGTTTAGAACAAAGCTTTGCCAACTATTCGCCCCTATCCGAAGTGGGGTCCAAAAAATATTGATAGCAACTGCTTTAGACAATTTTTTCGATATTATTAAACCAATGAAACGATTAAAATTACTTTGATGTGAAGCATTTCAGTAAAATCCTATTAATAAAGTTGTTAAAGTAACATTTTTTTGTTTAACACTAATTCTTTCATTGATGGGGTCGTGGAATATTTTTGCAGTGAAAATGGGGTCGCCAGTTGAATTAGTGCAATAAGCCCTGATCTAATGCAAAAACTTAGTAGATACAGTCATGGAAAAAAGTTTAAAGTCGCAAAATTAGATGACATAAGACTAGAAATATATATAATATTTTTTAGGAAATGCATAGTTTTAGGAAATGTAAGGATACTTCATGATACAAGGAAGACACAGCAAAAATACATTTAAATGTAATTATATTATGTAAAATTTCATAAGAAATTAGAAAAATTACTATCGAGTTGAAGTTGGAAAAAAGTATAAAGTCGATATCATTTATTCTTTAGTAAGTGATGTGAGTACTTCTTTTTTATATTGTTTGCATTAATCGTCGGTTCATAGAACTAGACGGAGCTTTGAAGGTTTTCGGGTCAATGTTGTTCTAGCAATACTTAGTTGCGGTGTTTAGATCAGACTTGCTACTGTGCTACCACTCATTCTCGTAAACAACTTGAGTCAGGATGCTCCAAAGAACTGCGTTAGATTCAGGTCGTGACTCCGCCATTGCAAAGTTTTTACCTCATTCGCCTTCACACCACGGAATATGCATCTGATGCATTGATTTGTTGAAATGTCCAATCTTCTGATGTAATCAAAGGAGTAGCAAGCAGCAAACAATCTGGCAGTATGTCCTGATATAACACTGCATTCATTTTATTTTCAACTAAAACAGTTTCAGTTCCACCACCATCTGCAAATGCGGTCTAAACCATGACACCCCCTCTGAATGAGAGTTTTAAAGAAAATGTGTTTTTCTTTATGTGTATCATGCCAATAAACCTTAAATATGTTTGGTCCATCTAAATGAAACTTTTTTTCGTTCGAAAACACAGCAACATTCCAGTCGGTGCCAGCCGTTAGATGTTTCCGTTCAAAATTTAAACATGAATCAATACGCCGCGCCGCTTAGAATGGGAAGGTTTTCCCTTCAATTTCTTGTATACAACATTAGTATTTCTGTGTAGTGAATCTGTTATTGTTCGAATGGTACAGGGCAACTGCATCTCATCTTTAATTTGCGAGTAAGTCATTTTTGCTTGCAGGCGAGCCTCTGGATCTTCCTCTCTTGCCTTAAAGAAATTGTCTTTGGTCTTACTGTTTGCTGTTTTGTGTCATACTTACCAGGATTAATGAGAAAGTTGTTAACTACACCCTTCGATCTGCCAATGTTTTGCGCAATTTCAGCATCACTGTAACAAGCATCTTTAAAAGCTAGTATTTTGCCTTGTTCACTTTTTGATAAGTGTCACCTCTGGAGTGGTATTAAAATATGCAAGAATAAAACAATTCTGTATCCAAAAAACTTGTATTTGTTTCTAGAGTTGGAGAGAAATGCTTTCTTAGCTTATTTATTCTTTCAGATGATGTAATCAGCAGACGGCTTTATACTTTTTTCCAAGCTGTCATCCGCTGATTTCGATAATTTTTATATAATCCATAAAACATCCAAATTTTTTACAAATATATTTCGTTATATTATTCGGTAGCATTAAGTTAAGACGTAAACAAATTTGTATATTTTGAAATTGCAATAGTTTTCCATATATGGCTAATTTTCGTCCGACTTTATACTTTTTTCCACGATTGTATGTCCATTTCAAAACCGAAGTGATTATTTCACGTGTTACTCTTGAAAATGCAGAGTGTGTGCTAGAACATCCTTTATTATTCTAAACATTGATAACAAAAATACGAAGAGGTGAAATGAAATGCAGTTTTCTGCAAAAGAATGAAGATATCTAAGTATTCTAATCTCTTTTTTTATTGTACATTCAGTGTTTCTCTACTTGAGCTCCTTTAGTACCACAGAGAATGCCCAGTCTGAGCTCAGTGTTGCTGAGTGTTTTTTAACATTTCCTCTTTCTTTAAGCTTCTACATCCATGCATAAATTGAAAGTCCACTTGGTGGGCTATGGTACATCAGGCGAAACTTTGTTTACATGGTTTTTCGATGATTTTGTTTCCACACAATACACTCTGCGCCTTCTCCTGAGAACCGTTGCCATTTTCATTTCTTATTACAGCTACGAAGTAATTAGTAACATCTACCTCAGACACTTGATAGTAGAAAAAACAGATTTCCTCATTGTTTTGTGGCAAACTGCTTTTAATTTCATCTTTTCATATGTTTCTATTAATTTTTAGTCAGACCGCGGTGGCCTAGTGGTAAGGTCTCGGCCCTGAGGCCGGAGGGTTCCAAGTTCAAGGCCCGATTTCACCAAAAATCCGTCGTGTATTGAGCCCGTTTCACGTCAAATCATACGTAGGGGGGCAAACGCTCTCCCCTTGGTGTGGTGCGGAAGTTTGGAGAGGGGTTGTCAGCTTAGGTGTCGTACTCGTCATCTGACCGCGGTTCAAAATTACGAGGTCCGTCCCAAAATAGTCCTCGTGTTGCTTCAAAACGGTACGTTAATATAACTAAACTAAATTAAATTTTAGAGTAATAAAGATCCTTCTCGGACATCCTTTATTTATAATATTTCCTCAGTTAAGTATCAAGATTCACTGGTGATTATTTAATGCCTTACCCCTGAAAATATTTCTTATATTTGCACAATTAAAGAGGAAAGATTCACTGTTTTCAAATGATATCTTCCAGTGGAATAAAAATATTTTCTTAAAGGCCCTTTGAGACAAACACTGCAGCTATTCCTTCTTAATGACTTCAGTGCTTTGGATGTGAAATCGATTCAGGCATTTCCGGATTCTTTTCTATGTATCACTCAGAAGCATTTGTCTTATGTCTGCAATTGTATAGTTAGATTTGTTTCATTGTATTTTCTTTTCTCTTACTTTTTTTTTTGAAGTTCTCTTTTTTATATGTTTCTTTATGTGTTTTCTCTTCTGCTGTTATATAACTTTTCTGCGAGTGATATAAATGTGATTAAATGAAATCTAAAAGGGGTTTCGAAGAGAATCAGAAATCTATTTTGCATTCATAAACATTTACTTTTTGTTTTTTGAAATACCTATAAGGAGCTATTGCAGAACTTTTATGAAATAACAAAAGTGCGAAGCAAAATTTTAATTTTGTTTCGAGTCTCTATACTTATAAAAGGCAACGTTTGTTTGTGTGTGTGTACGATGTTTAGACGAAAAATATTGCACTTACAGCCTTGAAATTTGGCACACAGGTAGTTCTAATGGTGACTCAAGCACTTCGAAGCCCGAATTTTAAAATTTAATCAAGAAGATTTTTTATTTAATATTTTTTGGTATTTTGGGTGATTTTTCATACTCATTTCTCCATTGCAATTTTTTCCCATAATTGTAGGAAGAAAATAGATACACCATGAGAAAGAACAAACAATTTCCATTGTAATGAAGTTTGTTTTAAACAAAAATGTTGCCGTACAATATTTTCTCTAATTTTAATAAGTTTTTAAAAATATAATTTACGTATACAAAATATAATTTGTATAATTTACAACAATACTTTTCATTGTTACAATGCAATTCAAACCGTTTTCAATCTCTAACCAAATATTTAATTGCGTGTTTCTTTTTCATTGTTGAAAGCTGAGTTAATATCATAATACATTTTGCTTACTTACATTATTTCACCAAAATTTTTGTGAAAGATCTGAGATATTGCGTATATTTATCTATACTTATAAAAGGCAATGTTTGTGTATGTTTGTGCGTTGAGCCCGTGTCATGGCGGGTGGTGATGGAACTCATTCTTAAAATTAATTTTTCCTCTTCCATGCTTTTAGGTTCTGAGAATAGATATAATAATAATCATGTCACGGGCAACATCGTGCGGGTGCTGTTGTAATTAATATATGTAAAATATATTTCAAATTTAATAACTAAATGTTATGAAGTCAATCCTTGCTCATGAGATACACGTCAAATGCGCAGTAAAAGTTTAATCTTTAAATCAACTGCGCATCTTGTGGTTTGGAAAACAGACGTGTCGACACAGTTAAGGTATATAACTTGCAGGTAGACGTTACATGGCATGAGCAATTTCGATTATCATGTGACTGTGACGTCATGTAATTTGCTTCATTGAAGTATGCTATCAACATCGATAGATTACTAAAAATATTGTTATGTTATGAATGCTTGCAGAAAAAGTAATGTTACAGTGACAGTTCAGTTTCGCCAAGGACAGTAGTGTTCAATATAAACTCCCCACTTACATTTTTTATGAACATGCATTATTAATTTAAATTGGCAGATAATACTGCTGAAAAGAAGGTAAATTTGATCAGTTTGTAGTTGGAAAGTATGCTTATATCCTTGTTTTTACTATTGTTTATCTTTTAAGTGATTGAGTCACTCTCGTGTATATGAAAAAATCTAGGGTGGTGCTTTTTTGTTGGTCACTATTGTATACATAACAGTTTTCATTAAAAATATAAATCAAATTTACAAATATGATTCTAGTATTATTTCAAAATGTATTTTTCAACCGAATCAATTTTTGTATGGTGTACTTAATTCAACAGAAAGCATTCTTAAATAGTAGTTATTGGATTGGATGATATTTGCAGTGTGAATTCTAAACCATAATAACATTATCGATTTGAAATTTTGATTATCGAGAATCTTTTAAATTTGTTTTACAAATGATTAATTTGAAGTAACGATTGCTGGATATAATACTCCTGAAGCATAAGAAACGTTTTTAATTTAATTAGCTTCGTATAAAGAGAAGTAATTTTCTAAAAGATGTGCTAATAAAAACTTTTGCACATGGATGTAGCATAAAAATTTACGTTATTTATTATACTAGCAGTACCTTCACGGCGTTGTCCGTAACAAAATGAATTTCAACAAAATTTTAAAAAAAAGTCCACAATCTTCAGCTTCAGGTTTAAACTTTGAAGCCATATTATGTAAATAGCTCCTTGAGGTCACATTTCTTTTTTTTCAGTTTCAGCAAAGGTACACGAACATGTGTTCTGTAACTGAAGATATTAGCCTTTATGCTCGACTATCAAAAAGTATAATAACAAACAAATTAAAAGCATGATTTGTAGATGCGACGACGGACGGTACGATCGTACTGCAAAATCTCGCTGAAAGCAAAGGGATTATGACGTCATGTAGTTTCGACGAAATGCAGGATGGGAATACAACACCGCGACCTTGGTTACGAAGAATCATGGAGCGAAAATATTTTAACACTTAAGAAAAAAATTGATTAAAATTCAACCATAAAATTTTTTTCAACCGTTCTTGTTTTAAATGAAGGAGAAATGTTCCAGTTATTACTTAAAAATGAAAACGATAATATCATTAGAACGTCGGATGCAAGAAATTAAGAATTCAAAATTAAAAATATTAGCAAAAAGTGGCTATTTAAAAATTTCTGAAAATTCAGTAAATTACGTTAGAAAATCAAAACAAACTTCATTAGAACGAAAATTGTTTTTTTCTATCCGATGGTACATTGATTGTTTTTCAACAACCATTAGAAAATATACTACAGCAGTAAACGTGCCGAAAATGACCCAAAACAACAGAAACATTAAATAAAAAATTTCTAGATTAAATTTTAAAATTCGGGCTTCGAGGTGCATTGAGTCACCATTATGACTACCTACGTGCCAAATTTCCTGGCTGTAAGTGCGATAGATTCGTCTGGACATCGCGCGCACACACACACACGCACGCACAGAAAGACAATGCATGTTTTTTGGGATGCTTTTTCTTATTTCGCCTTAGTTTTGATAAAATGATTGAAATACAAAAAAATTAAAAAAAATATTTTCTGTAAAATTGAAAAAGAACAGCCAGTTAATTTTAGAAATTGTAAAATAATATTCTAGTTATTCTTTCCCTTTATTTGTGCAACTAATATCTCTTATTCTCTAACATTCCTAGTTGCATCATTAATCAGCTGACCGGAATAACGGTCATTATGATCGCTAAAATGCATTAAATATTAAGTAACCATAAAGATACATCCCAACCTGCCTAAACATCTAGGCTACTGGATGAACGACGAGTCGTCAATACAATAGCATGACTACTGTGGTTAATTACAAAATGGCTATCGCCTGCCCATGCAGCAACCTCCCTGTAGGAGGTACTTCCCGTCATCGGAAATGTGCCCAAACAGAATAATATAATACTTTCCTTCGAGCTGCACGGAAACACTAATATTTTTTCCATATTAGGTAAAAGCATTTTTTAGGTAAATTCACCACCCCTATCTTGTTACGTTTGTGGCCCATCGCGGCCGTGTGCTTCGACTACGCACAATCATCACTAGCTGCTGCCTCAAGGAATATGCGTTAAGTGAACTGGTCATCCGTTTAGAGGGTTAAAGACTCTGTTAATAATTTTCACCTCAATTATGTATGTCATTAAAATTAAACATTGCAAATACCAAGGAGTAATTCAATAATTAAAAATACAGAAAAGAGCCTTCAAAGTGAGAACTTTTCAACTACCTTTTTAAAAGCAAGCATTTTAAATTTACGGATACCACAAAACTTTTCAAGAACTTTCATCGAACAATTAAATGCCATAGTCAGAATTAATGACACCGAATCCTCTTTTATCGAGTGCTCGGCTTTTGAGAGTAATAGAATTCTGGGCCATTATTCACAAAGGATAAGCGTCCATTAGTAATGATCCCGTTCACAAAGGGGCTTTTTATAAGTACAGATAATAAATTTTTGAACTGTTACTTTTCTTTAATACTTCGCATGATAAGCGTTGCCGCACATGTGATTACATACGCTGTGCTAAGACGTCAAATCTATTTTCCTCCTACAAAATGCGCTATGGATTCCAGAGTGAAATCGTCGCATCACATGAGATTGAGTTGACTGAATTGTGTCCATCACATATGGGTTCACCTCTACCAAAATCCTTTCTCACAGATTCTATCCTTTAGAGAATAGATTCAATTCATGTGACGTCAAAGTCAGATGATACGCGTTACTGCGCATGCCATTATACAGGGTGATTATAAAAAACTTTGCCGATATATGACCCTCTAGCGAGCATACCGTTATAGGAAATGGAATACAATTTTGAATGCAGGTATTATACGGTATTCGCTCAAGAAAGATGTGAAAAACAATAGTCCAGCTTTCACAGTTAATGTCACAGTGGAAAAATTTCGAAATTTTTAAATGACAACACCTACTTTTTTTCACGGAAACGTGATCCTCATCGAAAAAAAACTTAAAATGGAGTTAGAACGGTATTTTTAGGGCAAAAAACGGTGGTTCAAGGCAGAGACAAAAATAGCTTTTCTAGTTATTATTTACCATTGATTATTTTCGCTTTTTTCCTCGTATCTGCGTAACGCTTCCATTTTTCGATCTAAAAATACCGTTCCAACTCCATTTTAAGTTTTTAACTATTAGGATCACGTTTCAGTGAAAAGAGTAGATGTTGCCATTGTAAAATTTCGAAATTATGTCACTGTAACAGTAACTGTGAAAGCTTAATTTTTGTTTTTCACATCTTTCTTGAGCGTATACAATATAATACCCACATTCAAAATTTCATTCCCTTCCATCAAACGGTATGCTCACTAGGGGGTCATATATCGGCAAAGTATTTTTATACCGTGGTTGTTGTTTTCGCTTTCTTTGTCTATGCCTAGCGCCCCGTTTTTTGCCCTAAAAATACCGTTCCAACTCCATTTTAAGTGTTTTACTGTGAGGATCATGTTTCCGTGAAAAAAAGTAGGTATTACCATTTGATAATTTCGAAATTCTTTCACTATAACCGCAACTGTGAGAGCTGGTCTAATGTTTTTCGCATCATTCTTGAGCTCATACAGTATAATACCTGCATTTAAAATTTTATTCCTTTCCTATAACGGTATGCTCGCTAGGGGGGCATATGTCGCCAATTTTTTTTATAATCACCCTGTACATGCTGAGATAAGACGTCACGTCCATTTTCCAACTACAGAACGCGCTATGGACTCCAGAATGAAATTGACGCCTCGCCCTCGACTCGTATCGCATCAGCATGTGTTGACTGAAATGCTACCATCACCATATGGGTTCACATTTACCGGAACTGAAGTTATATCATTGATTTTCTTTAATTTTTTGAGGATATACATATGGCATAAATAATCATTTTTAATGTAGACAGGTTTGAAAGCAGAAATATTTTATTTAAAATCGCTTTTCCTTTAGACTGTCTTACAAACTTTCATCATTTGAATGTATTTTTAGATATTTTTCCCGGCTTTTCGTGGCCTGGTATTGCTACTTAAAGAAAACTTAGACGAAACTAATTTCGTATGCATTCCATGGTCAGAAATTTCGGTAAAAATAAAAGTTGTAACAAAAATCCGAAAAGTTTCTTGTCCATATTTTACCTCTTTCTTAGGAAAGTCTCCAAAAGTCACTTTTTGAATCACGTTGCAAATCTCGAAACAATCCTTGAATTTCATTACAAGTAAGACAGTTGTGCCATTGGAAAGTTGCGATTTAAGTAGGACTTAGGTACCGGGAAAAAAAAGAAGACTGAGTGCATGACATAAACAAAAAGAGTATATCGCAACTTCTTTTTAGAATGCGATATGTGTTTTCAAACACATTGATCGGATTAGAAGATTTTCATTCCCTGCGTATGTGTTTCTAACCAAAAACATAACATCGGGATTCACTTTCGTAGAGGAAGCATAAATGGATTTTCTGTTGGAGGCCTACAAACATAACACCAACAGATGTTTCTGAACCAAAATATGTTATTGCAGGATTTATTCGAATGGCATAATCCTCACTTGCGAAAGGGAGGTATGCTTTTATAGTCGAACATGTCAAACAAATACTGCGTGCTAAAACTTCTTTCTGTCAGTCACATTGCTTTCATAAAAATCAATGAGAGAGAATTTTGAAGGAAATGCTTCTTTAAGGATTTTATTATTAGGAAATCATTCCTTCAAGGGTTTTATATTTCTATTAATACTTATTACTTAAAGAAAGTACGATGAATTAAAAGTAAGATAATCTTCTTAAAAGTACAAATGTGACAAAATACATTCTAAATTTAGGTAAATTTTAGTTCCATAGATAGAAACAGGCTCTGTAGTAAATACCTAGTTTTTATAAAAATAACAAATTTGAAGAATAATTAAAACATTAAATTCTTTACTAGCTATATTAAGCATTGAAAAGAAGAATTATAATAGTTAAGGGCAAGAACAAAGACTTAAATCATAACTATAATTGCATTATTAAAAATAATTTTTATGGAAATCAAAGATTATCAATATCAAAGTTAAACAAATATATTGAATTAAAATTATAGAGGATTCCTAGTTCTCCACTTTAAGAACTACGCTTAGATATTTAATCTAATAAAAGATTTTTGCTGCAGTTAGTAAAGTCATTATAATCAAAAAATCCTTTATATAAGTGTAAAGATAATTCTTCGGCTGAATTGGTGTAATTGAATAAGTTAATTTTTTTATATAATTTTGATTATTTTATTAGTTTGTGGTTTTGGCGAATATTCATTTAAACCGTTAAAGTTGTTTTTTTAGTGATTTCTGTGTCTATCTGTTGTTTTTATTAATCTGTATTTTACGGCTATTTTAGTGTTTGTTTCTGTATCATGTACTCTGTAAGTGGAGTTTATTCAGTAGTGTGCATTTTCTAAATAAAACAAATAAATAAACATTATTTCTGCAATGCAATTTCTATTCGTAGTTGTCTATGCTGGATATAGAAAATATTGAATTCAAATAAAACAAAATATAGTTTTTATAGCTGTTCCATCATAGTTGCTCAATACAAAAAATTCCTTAACACTCTTAACTTCATATGACTAATAATGAATGATGTTGTAAGTAATTTTTTGTGAATGTATTTAGTTTTATATGACTAGTCAGAAATGAGCCAATTTAAATAGCTTTTCAAAAAATTTCGATGTCACTAATCTCTATGAAAGAGAACCCTATGATCTTTTCTATCTATGTTGGTGTATCTTCTTTATGATTCTGTGCATAATTTCATTAGCATATTGAAATTGCTCTGTAGTTGTGCAATTTTATTTGGATTAAATGGAAGTGATATTTTATCATAATCACCTGTACCAAAAATAATTTATCAAAGCAACGGTAGAGACTGTTTAAATTGAAGAAATACTTCAATTAAAATTGCCTCTACGCGAATTACGAAGCTAGAATGATTAACTTTTATTTCAACAAATTTCATGATAGAATGTATTTTGACAGTCACGGTTTCCCCTGAAGCGCATAATTCTCGTGACTTCGTATGATTAGGAGGTACAGTTTCTCTTACTAAATTCGGAAAAGTGGAGCGGCGCTTGAAATCATCTGTAAGAAAAGGGTTTAGCGCATGAGGTAATCAAAGTTTTCTGGAACTAAAAGAAAACGGAAGCTTCGAAGAGGGAGTCGTGATGACCAATTCGAGGTAATAACTTTTCCCTACCTAAAGATTACCACCAAGGATTCGATTCCGGAGGAAACTTCATGGCCTCTGGCAAAGTAGTTTCCGAGAACTCTGCAGTCTAAAATCTCTATAAATCTATCGGATTGAGGGAAAGTTGATATTACCTTCGAGGTTTAACTTCAGCGTATAATAACATATTCCCCTTGAGAAGGAATTTAATTGCGAAATGTATGAAATTCAGTTTGAAGGAAGAAATGGAAAACACATATTTGCTCAGTTCAGGAATTATGATAAAACGTGTACAAGTTTTAGGAATTCGGAAAGTGTTTTGATGGTATTATGAAAATAACTTACAAAAATAATTATTTGTTACCTCGACATAAATATATTCTCATTCGTCATTTTTAGTAAAAATATTCGAAATTAAAATAATATTCATTGAATTTTATTTAAATTCAGCTTTTTAATTGACACTGTTCCTCAGCCATGGCAAGCCTACTAGGCCAATGGTGGGTAAGACGGAATTTTCCCCCTTTATAAAAACTGGGTCTTTTCGGGATCTTCTTCGAGCCCATAAAATCAAAATCGGCTTGTGAGCTCATTTTGATTTTATGGGCTCAATTCAAGTGTTGTCACAATCACTTGACACTCGTAACTGCACATATCTGACTCCAAGTTGACTTACGATGTACTTTGTCGTCACGTACTTTTCCTTTTGCAAGAGGTGCCATGGATTATAGTGTTAAATTTGTCGTGTTGTATTTAACGAGCATCACGTAAGAATGAATCGGCTCTCTCATACATAAAGCGTTTGTGAATTGCATTGGAGTGTAAAAATAATAATCACAAAATGGCGACAGTGTTCATGAAAGTGTGTTTGGTATCCGTTGGTGCAGATTAAACAGCGGAAGAATATCGAAATGTCTAATCTTTGGTTCATAAAGCAAATTAAGCATTGTCAATATCTTCCAAGAAGTATCCAAAACAACTTTAAAATAAAATTTTGCTGGTAAGAATCATTCTTATAATAGTGCCTGTAGTATGCTTCTTCTTTTCAAGAAACACATCTAATTTACTAGAAGGGACAAAAATATAGTTGAATTGTGAAATCTTTGAAATAATAAACTAACTATCAAACTATGTCAGCAAAGATGCTCTACAGTCTATCTTTTTTTCTTCTACAGCTGATATACTTTTACCAAAATTTATGTGACTGGATAAGAATAGTTTCTCATCAACTGAATTTTCAATAACCGATGTATATTTTATTTTATCACTTCAAAATGAATAAATATTACGCCATTTTTCTTTCTCGTATACGAAATATACAAAGAATTTTAATTGTGAAAAAATTTGACCTCGAGATTTCGATGAATTCCCACGTTTTACACATTTCAGAGTCGAAAATAACCATTATTGAAATTATGTTTGTCTGTCTGTGGACACGGTAACTCAAAAACGCTGGAAGGACAAAATTTCTTTCATGGTCGTTACATGATTTGTATCAGAATTTGGAAGAAATACGTCAAAGGGAAGTTTGCATGCGAGCCCGATATCTCAAAGAGGCCCAAATGCATACTCCTCACGACGCTTAAAACAAAACGTGACATATTGTGTACGTATACATGAAAGTCGAGGAAAGAATTCCAGGTAGTACAACATATTACACGGTATTGTACAATATTGTTCGATATCTACACTATTAAAATTCGACGCGTATGCAGGTATGTATGTATGTGAGGCTATCTTCTCACGAACCGCTGAACGGAGAAGCTCGCGGAAAGTACCAAAAAATGGGGAATAATCCAAGGAATCCATTTTGGCCATTTAAGTTCCGAAATTTTAATTAATAAAAAATATATTAATTAAAAGCTAATTTACAACAATACTTTTCATAGTTGAAGCGCGATTCAAATCGTTTTTATTGTTTAAACAAATATTTAATTGCGTGTTTCTCTTTCATTGTTGAAAGTAGCAACAATACAACATGGATCCCTCAACAATGCAATATGGATGGCGTTGTGTGCTGGTTTTGGTAATTGATACAAAGAAACAGAGAAATCAATATGGTTCAAATAGGGTTTTTACTAAAAATGTTTTCTTCCGTGAGATTTAACTTTGAGATTTCATGTATGTAGTGAACCTTGCTTCATCTGTTTATAAACTGGACGCTGGAATATGACAAAATATGTATCTCCAGCAACACTGGTTTATCTAAGCGTTTGTGACACATGATCTCACTTCTTCTCTCCGCCTAAGAATGACGCATTATTCGAGATAGCCCGTGTAGCGCCAGGCCATGCGGCTAGTTATTTAATATTATATGCGATTGTATAATATTATAAAATATTGCGAATATTTTTCAATATTATATAATATTGTACAATATCTTTGTGCTACTGGGGATACTCCCACTGGTTAAATATACCATCTACAACAATTAAAGTATTTTTAAAGCTCAAAATTTCGAAACTGAAACAAAAACCAACTTATAATGTTATGATACATGTTCTTTCTATTAAAGTATATTATTATATCTTATTTTCTGCGAAGTTCCTTCCAAGAAGATATTAAATACATCGAAGCCAAACATGATTTCAGTCAATTCTATGAAAATAATTCAATTCTATGAAAATAATTTTTCATATTATTAAAATTTGACAAAATACTGCATTAATAAATGAAAAATTTAAAAATTTCTTGCGTGAAGTTCTCCCAATAGAAGTGGCATACGGATTCCCGGTATTTTCTGTTCAAGTTGAGAAGCTTTAATATATTTTAATAGTCTAAATTCTACGAAAATGTAATTTTAAAACAGATTTTGAAAAAATGCATTTTCTTTACAGAAAAGACTACTTTCCACGTATAGCTAAAAGTCAGAAAATTAATCTGGTAATTGGCTCGACATGCATTTGGATGTTTCAATTTCAGGTAATGGGTGCAGATTATATTTTATTTATTTCACTTAAATAAAATAAATGTCCTTATCATTATACGGCATTAAAAAAGTTTCAGTAATTTCACGGAGTAAAAATTCGCTACTTTATATGTCTAGCAGCATATTCACTGAAATTTTTTAAATGCTAATATAAGAGATTTATAGAATGTTGATAAATATAAGAAAGGAAATCTTGGAATTATAAAATAAAACTAAAATGAAACGAAGGAAATATTCGAATATGGAACGGAATGAAGGAAGTAATACATGAGAACTAGAAAGAAGGAAAAAGGAAATCTTCAGAATACTTGAAAAAGTACTAGGAAGAGGAGGAGAATAGTTAATTTTCTTCCCTCAGCCATATTTTTTGCATGTATGACTATTTTTACCGAATGTTTCTACGTTTCAATTTAGAGCTAAGAAATCCAATTTCTCTTTTGTGTTTTTGCACGATTTTATTTTATTCTGAATGTATGATTTTATATGTTTTCATTTTATGTTTCACTGTTTTTTTCTATTTGTTAATGTTTGAATCGTTTCGTTATAAATACTTCTGTTAAAATTTTTTTCAAAGTGAAAGCCAAAGATGTATCGTTATTTCCTTTTTTACCATTATTGAGTCTCTGATGCTTACATAGAATGCATAATTGAAAGATTTTGATCTGTATCTGGAACTTCTTTTCATGATATTCTTAAACGAAGAATCCACTGGGCATTGAACAAAATTGTTCATCACTTTCGATGTTGGTACTGCATTTCAGACATCTTCGAAAAAGATTCGAAAATTTGGTAAGAATTCAGCTTTTTCATGTGGGATGCTGGAAATTAATACTTACATGACAAAATTGTTCATCCTTTTCGATTGTGATGCTGCATTTTAGACATCTTCAAGATTCAATAATCTGGCAAAAATTCAGTTTTTTTATGTGGAATGCAGGCAATTCATTGTCACGTGATACAAAGGAAAAGCGCCACGCTAATTTTGTTTTGACATTCATTGTGTATAGTTTTGGAGAAAACAAAAGACGTAAAGTTACAGCACAGTATAAGATAACATGTAGCTGAGAATTTCTATAACATACGCATTTATATATACAGTAATGGCCCATGAAACCGCACTACCCTAGTCTTTTTCATATTTTAAACACGAGGCTGACGCAATTATTTAAAAGATGACACAATAAAAGATAATGTTACTATGGTGTAGAATTTACATTGCAGAAATAATCCAATCCAATAATAACCATTTAAACTTTGTTTTCTATTGAATTAAGTGTATGATAAAAATGTAATTCGGATAAAAAATATATTTTGAAATGAATGATTTTTGAAAATTTGATTCATATTTTTAAGGAACATTTTCACGTATTCTATAGTGGCCGGTGGAAACGCACCTCTCTAGATTTTATCATATTTTATACACGGGGCTGACGCAATCATTTAAAGGATGATGCAATAGTAAAAGCATTGAAGCAATCATGCATTCATACTGCAAACCGATCAAAATTACCTCCTTCTCAACAATGTTATTTGTCCATTTTAAATTTAAAATGCCATATTCATAAATAATGGAAGCGGTGCTTATTCATTCACTACTACTGTATAATCACAAGAAAACGCATGCTAACAAATAGTAAAATATTTTAATCTTAATTTCCAATTATATTGAATTAAATAGAAAAAAAAACACATTATCTTTGGTTGTCCAACTAAAACTAAAGCCGTTTGAAAATTGTGATGTTTTAATTTTTATTATATTCTTTTAACTACTTTAAGGAAGCATTTTTAATAAATGAGAAAAAAAAAGATTTTTTTGCTAGCGAATTTTTTTTTAATTTTCCGACAGCACCTCAATGATCCAGTGTGACCATTAAGTAACTTAGGGAAATAGCAAAAGGATAATTAATAAACTCGCCTTTTTCCTTTTTTATTATTTTTTGAATTCTAAATAAACCATAAACTGATCCGAGTCAGTACCTGGATACATAAATCTAGGCAATCTTATAAAAAATAACACAATATTAGTAAAATAACTCTACCGCAATTGATTGTTATGCCGCTAACCGTTCAATTTCAGTTTGAAGCCGGGGCGGGGTGGTAAAAGATGACCGAATACTCTTAACAGGCACCCTCCCACACCGCTGATTTAGAAAAACTAATCTAATTTTTTTCTTTTAGTTAATTTAATTTACAAAATTATTAATCCTCCGACTAAGCATCTCGTGATTTACGGGGTGATCTATTTTCTGCAGAATCCCATGATTTCTGCAGACTTGCATGTTTACCTCTTACTATTATAGCGTTGAATTAAATTACACTATTGTGGTGTTGCATATCGTTTCGTTTCAAAAGCATTTGGACCTATTTACAAATGTTATATCAAAATAGCGATTTTAAAAATCTGCAGTTGAAACGATAAACTTGCATAAATATGTGCCACTGTTCTTCAAGAAATTGATTCTAATTTTATATCAAGCAAAATTTTATCCATAAAAAATGTATAAATACAGTGTATCCCAAAGAATGCTTTGAATTAATCGTAACATAGTGTTTCTCAACCTTTCAATATTTGCGATCCAATTTTCAATTATAATTTTCATTGCGGCCCCCCCATGCAATAACAATATATACAATAATAATGTGTTTTTGGTATTTTGACTCGAAGGCTACACTGCGACCTTAATTACAAACCTTACAAATTACCAAGAACAAGTTAATTTTTTCAGTAAATTAATCAATTTTTTAAATAATTAATATGTTAGTTAATACGTTAATTAATTAATATATTAGTTACCATCGCGGAGTACGGATCTATCTAGTCTTGAATTCTAGAGAACAGCTGGTTAGGGTGTAGAGAATTTCCCCCCATTTTTACCGGATATAACTTCGATTTATTTCATTTCGTGGAGACACCTGTAACATAATGTTTATAGCCCAAGACCGGCTTCAATCGATGAGAAGAGAGAGAGAATGAGTCTAAATACTAACTGAAGTTTTAAACGACGTTTGGAATTCCAGCAATAACTGGTCACAATTCAAAAACTTCCGAGAACTGAGATGATTCTGCATATGTATTCATTGCTTTAAATTTTAAAACTCCGGTACATATTAATAATTGCTTGTGTAATAATTATTCCAAATATATTTTAATAATTGGACAATTCGATAACTGAGATGGATCTGCATACGTATTTATTAATTTAAATTATAAAACTTTGATGTATGATAAGAATTGCTTGTGTAATAATTATTCAAAGTATGTTTTAATAGTTGGACAGTTTGAAAACTTCCGATAATGGAGGTGATTCTGCATATGTATTTATTAAGTTAAAATATGAAACTTTGATGTATGTTAATAATTGTTTCTGTAATAATTATTCGAAGTGTATTTAAATATTTGGAACGTCCTGTTTAATTATAAGAAAATGTATACAGCACAGTTAATATAAAATTTGAATCCACTTTATCTTTTATAGTTAATCTAGAAAAACGTCTCATCCGACAGATATTTTTCAGCTTTAATTTCAGATTGAATTGCTATTCGACTAGTAGCTGTTGTTCATACTGATATCAAGTGCATGTTTAAGTCGGGAAACGTATAACAACATTCAATAAACTACAGAGCAACACATCATTTCCGTTGGCTCAGTTCGACGTCTCACTCACCCATTCTCAATTTAGCTCCGCATTGGAAAACTTTTCCCTTGCCCTTTTTGAAAATAAAAATAAGAACAGAACATCCAGTCTTCTCGAAATCGATAAAATTCGGCCTCGGCTTCTAAAAGCCGGGGGTGAAATATTAAAGAATACCTGTCCCAGCTGTGGTGATTTGCGATTGCTGGGTTTTCCGCAGCATATAGGAGGACTAAATAATTGGAACGAAATGTATTGTGTTTCGTATGAAAGAGCTGGTTTTAAAAGATTCAGTGGAGCATTATTTTAAAAGGTAGGGGGAGTCATACGGAAGGAAAAGCATGCTGAAGGTCTGAAATTTTCATTTCGTTTTTCAGATTGCAAAGATTTTGTATCTGCAAAAGGTACTCATAAATTCAGAACCTTTTTATCAAGAGGAGTTCCATTTTTCATATTATATTCAAAACTGTGATGCGGTTCATTCTGATAATATATTTTCTTACGGCAATGTTACTTTCGCTACAGTTATTTGAGTTTCTAATTTTAATAGTTCCGACATAAAAATATACAAATAGAAAGTATTGTAATCGTAAAATAAATCTACCTCGAGATTTTAATGAATATGCACGTTATAGACATTCACGAGTTCTTAAAAAACATTTTGGGAATTACGTCTGTTTTTCTGTGAGCACAATAGCTCAAAAACGCAACGAGCTAGAAAGATGAAATTTATTATTTGAATTTTCTAATTTTAATTGTTTCGATATAGAGTAATGCATTTTTATGTTCTCGTATACGTAGTATACAAAAATAAAATATTGTAATTGTAAAAAAAATTGATTTCGAGGTTTTTACGAATATTAACGTTATAGACATTTACGAGTTTCAAAACACATTTTGGGAATTATGTCTGTTTTTCTGTGAACACAACAACTTAAAAAGGCAACGAACTAGAAAGACGAAATTTGATGTGTGGTTTTTACATCGCATCGACCACAATTTGTGACAACATACAACAAATTCAAGGCAGATGTAGCTAACCTACACAAGTGTTTTGCATCAACAAAATGTTTTGACGAATTTGACAAAAGACATTTTGATATAACAGTGACGATATGAAAGAAAGAGCATGCATAAGTACCGAGACTTTTACTTCCTTTTCAGAATCTTCAAAAACTTAGAAATGTTTAGCAGAAAAGCTTTCATAAGATTTCATTGCTGGAACTTCCGACATTTCCGTGTATTTCATTCCAAAAATATGTATATTTAGTCCCGCTGATGCAACTTTCAGTATAAAAATTTGAATTATATAGGTTTTATAGTTCCGAAACACAGAATTACATAATCATAGAAATATATTTTAGGTTAGATGCTTTTGAACAGATCTTCAGAATATGTGACAAATATATAAAAAGCCGTTTAGTATCATAAGTAGCTTGATTCTATATTCGAAGATATTTTAAGAGAGAAAGAAAGTAAATCTTAAAGACATTTTGATGTAACATATTAAATAAAATAAGTCTAATTTAAAAACAGGAATGTTTTTTTAAGAAATTAATTTTTTCTCTCTCTTGTGCAAACTCTTAGTAAGCATAATCATTTCTCTAAAAAATATACTATAACAGTAATATTTATTATATTACTGTATTTTTCAATCAAATAGTTTTATTCCCTAATTTTAAAAGCGTTTAAATTTCATAATTAATCTATATTATATTACAAAGAGAACATAATAAGCGTCGTGTTAACAAGAATTTCAGGCCAGAATTTTTCGAAATTTTTTTTAATAACACCTGCTCTATATAATTATTTTGCCGTTTCTTTTGTGTTATTTTTATTAATTTAAATTATTTGGCGAAATATAACGTCTTTGGGATAGATTTAACTTTATCGGAGATGTTATTTAAGTTAATAAAAACCAATTTATGAATTCCGTAGTAAATGTAGCCGAGGAAATTTTTATTTCACAAAGAAAAACACTTTTTAAAGCTCTATCAGCAATATTACTTTTAAAGCTACATAATAAGCATGAATTCTTTTTGAAAATTATATATGAATTATGGTATGGAAAAACGTCAACATATGTAGAAAACAAAAAAAATTAAAATGTATTTAAGAAAACAGTTGGCAAAAAGAGATTATAATATTAATCATAGAAAATTCTTAGTTGTATTCCTTATTGCATTTCTCTCGAATACTTATAGAACACGCACACAGACACACATAAAAGCCACACAATCTAGATTTATTGCGACACATATCAGTTCCGAAGGTTGATAGGCATTTGATTGTTGGAATTCCAATTCTAGGTCGTCCTTTTTCATAGTGTAATACCCTTCAAACAAACTATCTTTTGCATTTCATTTGTCTGATTATTGATAAGGTAATTTAATTTAAATTTTAATTTTTAGATTAATATTTGTATATATTGAAAATATAAGACATGTTTTGATTAATTGAAATATTTAACCATATATATATATATATATATACCTTCAAAACTAATAAACATATATATATATATCCCATCTCTAAACGTTTGCAAGTTATGACGGATAAAATGATTTTGCCAAAAAATCGTGAAAAAATCCAAATTTAAAAATTTTTTGGCAGATTTACAATAAAAAAGTACATATTCTCAAAGGGCAGTTACAATTCTTTAAGATTACACCATTTTAATCAAAATACCTGGATTTAAAGCCGAGTTACAAGCGCCGAAACGTTGGCGAAATGCAAAATCGAATTGTCGCCAAACTTTTTAATATTGAATGCCGCAAACACCGTTCAAGCTAAATTCTGTCAAATTTTCCAAAATCTTGTCCATTCTATCAGCTTTCGAATGAGCCTACCATAAAGCATATCAGTATTTTATTTCAGGAGAAATTTAGTCTTTCGTTGGCAATACATCACTGAAATCTGTGTTCGTCGAAATAGACACTCGACAAAAAGTCGCCAAGCGAAAAGATTGTGGATAAATGGAATGCATGCAAATCCTCCACTACGAACTCTTTCTTATAGGCAAATAGGTTGGAACACATCTGCATATCCATAATACATAAAAATATTATAATATTTTAAATATTCCAATTGTTATTTCTAAAATTTTAGAATTTTAATTATTCGCATGAATTTTAACTTATATTAAGATTTTTAATTTAGGTATCAGACTAATTTTTGAATTTTAATAATTTGCTAATTAATGCTGACATAATGTGGCATATTACTCTGTGTGTTGGTAAGTAGCGGATTTTTTGAATGCTGGTAAATGCTAAGTATAACACACTGATTTTTTAATTCATAGTTAAAAATGATTGAGAATTTTTATTGAATGTAGAATTCATTATTTTATGTGCAATACTTTAATAGATGCAATATATTTGTAGGTGTATTTTAGATACATGCTAGATTCTTTTCCTATAGTGATGCAATATTTTTAGGGTTAAGTATGATATTTTCTTTCTAACTTCTTTCTTTTTTAGGGTTAATTACCCTTTCTGTTTTTTCAACATTGGTGAAAGGGATGGCTTGTACAACAAAATCAGTTAACCGGCTAAAGTTTGTCCAAAGCCAAGCTACCAATTTAATTGTTGAAAACTCCACATTTTTGGATTGCCTTTTTCAATTGTATTGATTGTAACAAAGTTCATAGATATGTTTAAATTTTCCATATGCTCTTAGTATATATTTAGTATTTCTATTTATTAGATTATATTTAGATTTATTTTAATTAAACATTTAAGTTTTTTGCATTGCATTATAGATATATTTGTTAATTTCGTTTTGAATAATAAGATATGCTATTGTTTATATAATGGTTGATATCACTATATATATACATATTAACAAAAAAATAAAATAAACTATTATAGAAAAAGAACTAACCCACAAAACAAGACATTAACGTCTCTCTACTGCTGCATTATGTACAAAACAGGACGCCACCGTCCTATTGCTGTATTATGGCGCATTCACCGTGTTAGTGAAGCTCATCCGACATCTGATTTAGTATTAGAATTTATTTTCACCACAGTGTAACTGCTGCCTCATGTTTACTTTATTTGAATTAGTTTCTCTTCGGTTCAATTATTAATTTTTGATAGTTATAGCTCTTTTTGTATTTTAATGTCTTTAATCTTGGTGTTTGTTTTTGTATATATATAGAAAAATAAACAAAACCATTTTAGGAAAAAAACAATAAAAAAATTGGACGCTATACGTAAAGGATGCGTCTTCAACAGGGAAATCCATTTACGAGCGTAAAGAACCATTAATTGGTGCTTTCTACTCAAGCCAAAGCATAATTGCTAAAAAAAAGGCTTGTTTCCCTGGAACACCGAAGCAACAAAGAAAACATTAAAGTGTATGGACCAATGCTCGGTTGTATTGCTGCACTGTGGAATTCACTGGGATATTTGAAAGATTTTCCTTTTTTAATTTTGTTTACTAAAGTGTAACTGATTTCCTCCACCTATATTGAATTTGTTTTTATTTGGATCTATTATTTAATTTTTTTCGGCGTGGTTGATTTTGTGAATCTTTGAGATGTATGAGCGGTTTTTAACTGTTTCCAATATATATATATAAAGCAATGTTTGTGTGTGCGATGTTCAGACGTAAAATATTGCACTTACAGTTCAAAATTTGGCACACAGGTAGAACTAATAGTGACTCAATGCACCTCGAAGCCAAAATTTAAAATTTAATCTAGAAAATCTTTTATTTAATGTTTTGTGTCGTTTCGGATGATTTTTCGCACGTTTTTGGCCGATCCATGAGAAATAATGATCATAGAAAACCAATCGATGCACTATTAGATAGAGCAAACAATTATCATTTTAATGACTTGCCGATTCACGAGCGACACCCTACCGTGATTCATGTAAGCGTCCACCTTGAAAATGGTCAAAGTGTCTACGTCACAACAGAAAATGCTGCTTAACGTGCCCAAGCACCTGAGGAAGCAACACTCACATCTTTCTTCAGACTTTGCACCCAAGATGAGTTTCCATGCACCCTATTGCACAACGAAGTACCAAATACTACACTTGGAACAATGGAAACAAGACATGGTAACGTCGGAAACAAGGGCAGGCTGTACTGGAAGAAGCAGAGATAAAATTCATCGATGCTCTTGGGCGGGTGTACACTATCCATTCAATCCATAGACTAACATAAAAAAATTATGTTAGTCTTTATCTTTTCAGGTGTATTGGTCCATTTGAAATCATTCAAAATTTCATTCGGTTTTCATTTTTTAGCATTCTTATAAATCCTAATTTTTTTTCAAAAATAATGGTTTATTTGGTAATGTAACTTCAATTTTAAATCATTTCGTTGGATGGCTTTAATTCAAAATATCTAATGTCACCTATTAACTATTTTAAACAGGATCCGAAGATTTTGTTGTAGCAGCCTAACCGAATTGTTACTCCATTTTAGCGGGCAAACCAACTGGTTGTACCGAGAATCTAGAATTTTTTTAAAACTCAGTTTAAATTCTAATAGCATCGTTTGCACACACTTTATAATTTCATTTTTGCTTTTTAAAACATATCTTCACTTAATGTCGTTGCTTCGAAGAAAAATAAGCGGGCATTTAAAATTTTCATTTACAAATGTTCCATGTGTGACCCTATCATAGCATGACAAACATCTAATTTGTAATCAAG